>OX359271.1:29866495-30263995 GCA_947179155.2 Hedera helix | reverse complement strand
ATGCAATACCGTGTGTTACTGTAGAGTACCGAGTGCTACAGAAAATACCAATAACTACCGTATGCTACTATTCTTTTATCACCGGTATTTTAACAGTTCCGTTGACTATTTTTATTTAAAAATGTTATTTCTGTCGTTTTCTATATCCGACAAATATTCCGTTGTGGGGTCCACCAATAATTTGTTATTTCGGCGCCGTCGGACCAAACGAATATTCCCCGACCAAACGAATATTCCCCGACAAAGCGAATATTGTCCGACAAAATAAAATTTGCACATAACATCCTTAACTTTTAACTTTATCGATTTAACCACTTTACTGTTTAAAAACAATATCTATATGAAGAAAAATTAAATTTTGTATTTCATAAAATTCGGGGTCTTACAACCTCCCCTCCTTATGAAATTTCGTCCCCGAAATTGACGTACCTGACATATCGAAGAGGTAAGGATACTTAGATTTTATCTCAGATTCTAGCTCCCAGGTCATTTCCTCAGTATCTTGGTTCCTCCATAAAACCTTAACTTGAGGTATAACCTTTGAGCGTAGGATCTGCTCCTTCTTATCCAGGATCTTAACAGGTACCTCCTCGTATGTTAAATCCTCTGTTATAACGTCTGGTTCTAACTCAATGACGTGGTTTGGGTCCTTCACATATTTACGTAACATAGATATGTGAAAAACGTTATGGATGCGAGACATACTTGGTGGTAGGGCTAGTCTGTAGGCTACGGTTCCTATTCGATCGAGGATTTCAAATGGGCCAATAAATCGAGGGTTGAACTTTCCTCTCTTTCCAAATCTCGTAACCCCTTTTCATGGAGAAACACGTAAGAATACATGATCTCCGACGTTGAAACTTTCGTCTCTCCGATGAAGATCAGCATAACTCTTTTGTCGTTCTTGTGCGGTCTGTATTCGTTGTCGGATCATTTGGATCTTTTCGGTCGTCAAGCGTACCAACTCGGGTCCCAATAATTTTGCTTCTCCTACCTCATTCCAACATATTGGAGAGCGACACTTCCTTCCATACAATGCCTCGAATGGAGCCATGCCTATGCTTGCTTGGTAACTGTTGTTGTAAGAAAATTCCACCAACGGCAAGTACTTATCCCAACTTCCTTTGAAGTCTAATACACAAAGTCTCAAAAGATCTTTGAGGGTCTGGATCGTCCTTTCCGATTGTCCGTCCGTTTGAGGATGGTATGCAGAACTAAAACGTAGTTCAGTGCCCATAGCTTTTTGTAGACTGATCCAAAAGCGTGAAGTGAATCTAGGATCTCGATCAGAAACTATGGAAACTGGCATGCCATGCAATCTCACGATCTCATTTATGTACATACCGGCAAGACGTTCAAGTGAAAAGTTTTCTCGTATAGGCAAGAAATGAGCAGATTTGGTCAATCTATCTACGATCACCCAAATTGCATCTAAGCCTTGAGAAACTTTTGGAAGACCCGTCACGAAATCCATATTGATGTGTTCCCACTTCCATTCGGGAACTTCAAGTGATTGTAATGGACCTTTAGGAACTTGATGTTCTGCCTTGACACGTTGACAAGTTAGGCACCTTGAGATAAACTCCGCAATCTCTCTTTTCATATTGTTCCACCAAAATGTATGTCGAAGATCTCGATACATCTTGGTACCTCCTGGGTGGATTGCAAACGGCGTGTTGTGTGCCTCCATCATGATTTTATGCTTTAATTCAGGATCGTTAGGAACACAGAGTCGAGAGTTGACTCGAAGTATTCCTTTCTCGTCGATTCTTGCTTCGGGAATGGCACCTTCTTGTACTTTCTTTATCATGTTTATCAGTTTCGGATCGGTAGCTTGAGCAGCTTTAATTTTATCGATTAAAGTTGGTTCTACTCGCACGTGAGCAATCTTCGAGTGGGTCCCTGGTGTCTTTAGCTCTATCTCCATCTTTTGCAAGTCGTACAAAATACACTTTTGTGTTGTCAGCAGTACACTTGTACTTGCATAAGATTTTCTGCTCAAAGCGTCAGCTACAACGTTCGCCTTTCCCGGGTGATACTGGATTGTGTGGTCATAATCCTTTAACAGCTCAAGCCAACGTCGTTGTCGCATGTTGAGTTCCTTCTGGGTGAAGAAATACTTGAGACTTTTATGATCCGTATAGATATCCATTTTTTCTCCGTACAAGTAGTGTCTCCAGATCTTCAACGCGAAAACGACTGCTGCCAACTCTAGATCATGAGTAGGATAATTTTTCTCATAATCTTTGAGTTGTCGAGAGGCGTAGGCTATAACCTTTCCATGTTGCATAAGGACACAGCCTAGACCTTTGCCAGAAGCATCGCTGTAGATAACAAATTCTCCTGATCCTGATGGTATGGTCAGAACAGGAGCTGAAACCAGTCTCTTCTTGAGTTCTTGAAAACTTTTCTCGCATTCCTCGCTCCATATGAATTTTGTGCTTTTCCGAGTAAGCTGCGTTAATGGAGTGGCGATTCGAGAAAATCCTTCTACGAATCTCCGATAATAACCAGCTAGACCCAGAAAACTTCGGATTTCGGTTACTATTTTGGGTTGTTCCCAATTTAGTACCGTTTCAATCTTCGCAGGATCGACTGATATTCCTTGACTAGAAATCACATGCCCAAGAAACGCGACCTCCTCAAGCCAGAACTCACATTTCTTCAACTTAGCATATAATTTGTTTTCACGGAGCTTTTGTAGTATCAATCTCAGGTGTTGTTCATGATCCTCGCGACTCTTGGAGTATATGAGGATGTCATCAATAAAGACAACCACAAAATGATCCAAATGTTCCTTGAATATCCGGTTCATCATGTCCATGAAAGCTGCAGGAGCATTAGTTAGTCCAAAAGGCATGACTAAGAACTCATAATGCCCATAACGAGTTCTGAAAGCAGTCTTTGGAATGTCCTCAACTTTAACCTTTAACTGATGATATCCAGAACGGAGATCAATCTTTGAGAAATGTTGAGCGCCTTGCAATTGATCAAACATGTCATCAATCCGAGGTAACGGGTACCTGTTCTTGATGGTGACATGGTTCAATTCTCGGTAGTCAATGCACAATCTCATACTCCCGTCTTTCTTCTTCACAAATAGAACAGGAGCACCCCAAGGTGATGCACTCGGACGAATGAAACCGGTATCCAACAATTCCTGTAGTTGGACTTTTAACTCTTGAAGTTCAATGGGAGCCATTCGGTAGGGAGCTTTGGAAATGGGCTTGGTACCGGGTTCAAGATCAATATAAAAATCAATTTCACAGTTTGGGGGTAAGCCAGGAAGTTCTTCAGGAAAAACGTCAGGAAACTCATTAACAATGGGAATATCATTCAAGTTTGACGTATTTTTGTTCAAATCAGTGACATGAGCTAAAAAGGCTTGACATCCGTTTTTCAATAAACGAATGACTTTATGGCTAGAAATAACAGTTATAGATTTCAATGGTTTAGTTGCTTGAATTTGCATGACAGGTTGATTAGGAATATGAAAACTAATAATCTTATGAAAACAATCAATTTTAGCATGATGGGTAGTCAACCAATCAATTCCTAAAATCACATCAAATTCATGCATCTCCAAAGAAATAAGGTCAACAGGTAATGTGAGGTTGTTGATTTAAACTAGGCAAGATTTATAGACAGTAGATGTAATGGTCATTTCTCCTAATGGGGTTTCAACTGATAAGTCAAAGTCCAAATTTTCAGGAGTTAAGTTTAAACGCTGAGCACATGCAGGTGAAATAAAAGAATGGGTAGAGCCAGTATCTAACAAAGCGTAGACTTCACGAGAATTTATGAATAGCTTACCGGTTATCACCTCGTTCGAGTTTCTTGACTGTTATCGTCAAATCGAATCCCGAATACTTCATTCGGATCTTCACGTATTTCAACCATGGGAATACCACTGAATAATTTTCTAGCAAACTGTTTCTCGGGTTCATCAACTTCATCAATAGTAAGGTACCAATGATTTCCATTAAAATAGTATTTTCGATAGACTGCAGTTTCCACGATAGTGACTAACTTAACCTGAATTCCTCTAAATTGTAACGCCCAAAAGTATAGAAACATCATTTTTAAATAATCTTGAAAATCATAGCTGGAACACCATAAATCCCAAAGACTAATATGAAAAGTCCATATATTCTGATCCTTTGTTATAGAGCATAACCAGGTGATATCACTCTCCCAATTAGTGAGTAAATTAAAGGCAATAATTTCCGCAAGTTCGTTACTTCCTTTAATTGCTTCTAAGAATGGATCTGGAACGACTGTAGCAGAGCTTTCACCTTCATCCTTACTGGATAGAACACGCATAATTTTTGCCTTAGGCAAATGATTCAACTCTGAGTTTGTAAGAAGATTATTCGTCGCCTCTTGTTTTGCAGCTACATTTGTTTCGGTAATTTCATAGTTAACCTCCTGATTTCCAAATGCCATAATTAACTGTGGTCACAAAATAAATGTTAGTTCAAATAAACTGACTCATCTCTTCATGTTCCTACATTCAAATCGATTCATTAGATAAAATAAATCTAATTTAGGTAGGACACACTAGTGATTGATTCTATTCGTCTCTCCCCTCCTAGTTCTAACCCCAGATCTCCATTAAAGACCATATCCCTAAGCTCTGATGCCAACTGTGACGCCCCCAAATCTGGGCCCACACTGTGACGCCCCCAAATCTGGGCCCACACAGCCCAAACTTGAGTCGTCAAAAGACTACAACAAAATTATTACAACAAAGCACAACGTACAACAATACAGTGTATAATAATACACAACTAAGTCTTCACTATTATTGCCACACTATTTTACAAAACGTGAAGACTATGATAACTATTCCTCGGACCCTCACTCCATTCCCCGGCTAGACCCTGTTATGTTTTCATCTCCTGTTGAAAAACAATGGAACAAAAGAAAGGGTGAGCTCAAATAGCCCAGTAAAGAATATCATGACTAAGATAATGACGAATAAATTATCATTAGTCTTCAACAGTTGAGTTCTTGATAGAATACAATAGACTACAAGGTTTATATCAAAAACTGCAGTTAAATTCTTAAACAACGTTCAGATCAATAATAGCAGCGGAATGAGTAATCTATTAGAAGAATAATGCAGACTATAATGTCCACTCGGTTCTCTTTTTAAGAAAAACATCATCAACTTTTATCATCTGAAATATCATTAGTCAAGATAATACAAATTCACAGTTCCTGATCATAATCATGCACATCAACAGTTCATCTTTGTACTACGGGCCAAAGATATTCAATATAGCACCAACGGTCATGATTATACCAGATTCAGCATTTGGTCATAATCATACCAAACAACAGTTCATCTTTGCACTACGGGCCAAAGAGAACATTCACCACGTGCCATAAAAGACACTGAACAGATGTATCGCCTTTAACCTATTATATCGCCTTTAACCTATCATCTGTTCAACAAATATATCACATCTGTGCCCCCGGCCACAGATATTCACAACAGCTTGATTTTTGGATGATTAGAATGATATAAATGATGAACAGAAGAAATAGGATAACAATAAGTATCGGAAGTTTACTTTGTACAGATTCAAATAATGTCCAAATTGTCAACATGATGTGGAGTGAAATTTAAAAATGATATTCAAGATCCACAGTTCAGAATAACGGTTACAATTCAATAGAAAGGTTCACGTAAATAGGAAGGTTCAGTTGAAATAATGAAGTTCAACTATTATGGAACATATAATATTTTCAGGAATTATAGAAGTAATAGTTCCATAATAAATTTCGATTTAGGAGTATGAAAGAAAATAATATCCCTTACCGTAGCAGGTTTGATTAACAAAAGGAGAAGGAAATTAATACAAAGGGTTATTCACCAACAGGCGGCAATCCGCTCCGTAAGGTTATTCCCACAATTTAATAGAATTTGAGTACAAAGAGTTATTCACCAAACAGGCGGCAATCCGCTCCGTAAGGTTATTCTCAGAGATTAATAATGAATGAATACGAAAGGTTATTCACCAACAGGCGGCAATCCGCTCCGTAAGGTTATTCCCACAATTTAATACATGGAAATAAAAGGCACGTCTTATGAGTAAGGAAGAAACAATATTATTATCGAGAATCAAATAATGATAATCCCTTACCATAGTACGTTTGAATAATGGAAGATGAAAAAGATGGTATCCCTTACCTCAACACGTGACTGGATATTGATTTAAATGAGGTTGATTAACTTGAACAGTACACGTATACTTATAGATCTTCACAAATACTCAAGATGACTTAAGCACAGTTAGAGAGAACTTTCACAAGAAGTATTTAGAGAGAGAAAGAAAGAACAAGTAAGGAAGTTTATGAAAAATCCTTAAGTTAAGGCTTCTATTTATAGCCAAAAATCTTATCATTCATTTAATCTAAACCATTCATTTAAAGATCATCTTTTAATCTACACCATCCATTTCAAATATTATATTATCTTTAATCTACACCATTCATTTCATATCACCTAATAATCACCTAACTTTATATTATAAACAAATCAATTTAATTATTCAACAATAATTCACACTTTAATCTACACCATTCATTTCATATCACCTAATAATCACCTAACTTTATATTATAAACAAATCAATTCAATTATTCAACAATAATTCACACTTTAATCTACACCATTCATTTTATATCACCTAATAATCACCTAACTTTATATTATAAACAAATAACTTTATCAATTCAATTATTATGACTAATTGTTATAAATACAGTATAGTTAGCTCTTAGATATCAAGTCAATAAATTAATGAAATACAACTGTTTAAATAACATCATAATAGAGATAACAATAATGTAAAATAAAGCATACGTTACTGTGTAATGACAATTATTGATTCAATAATGTGAATTACTGTGCATATTTTACTGTGACAATTATTAGGTTCAATAATTTTAAAAACAGTGCAACAACAATTATTGACTCAATGATATAAAATACAGTGTAATGACAATTATTAAATCAATAATGCAAAATACTGTGTAACAACAATTATTGAATTGATAATATAAAATATTATGCAGTGACAATTATCGATGAAATGATGCGTAACAGTTACGGTGTCAATTATCAGACCAAAAATATGAGACACTATGCAATACCGTGTGTTACTGTAGAGTACCGAGTGCTACAGAAAATACCAATAACTATCGTATGCTACTATTCTTTTATCACCGGTATTTTAACAGTTCTGTTGACTATTTTTATTTAAAAAGGTTATTTCTGTCGTTTTCTATATCCGACAAATATTCCGATGTGGGGTCCACCAATAATTTGTTATTTCGGCGCCGTCGGACCAAACGAATATTCCCCGACCAAACGAATATTCCCCGACAAAGCGAATATTGTCCGACAAAATAAAATTTGCACATAACATCCTTAACTTTTAACTTTATCGATTTAACCACTTACTGTTTCAAAAAATATATATATGAAGAAAAATTAAATTTTGTATTTCATAAAATTCGGGGTCTTACACACACAGCCCAAACTTGAGTCGTCAAAAGACTACAACAAAATTATTACAACAAAGCACAACGTACAACAATACAGTGTATAATAATACACAACTAAGTCTTCACTATTATTGCCACACTATTTTACAAAACGTGAAGACTATGATAACTATTCCTCGGACCCTCACTCCATTCCCCGGCTAGACCCTGTTATGTTTTCATCTCCTGTTGAAAAACAATGGAACAAAAGAAAGGGTGAGCTCAAATAGCCCAGTAAGAAATATCATGACTAAGATAATGACGAATAAATTATCATTAGCCTTCAACAGTTGAGTTCTTGATAGAATACAATAGACTACAAGGTTTATATCAAAAACTGCAGTTAAATTCTTAAACAACGTTCAGATCAATAATAGCAGCGGAATGAGTAATCTATTAGAAGAATAATGCAGACTATAATGTCCACTCGGTTCTCTTTTTAGGAAAAACATCATCAACTTTTATCATCTGAAATATCATTAGTCAAGATAATACAAATTCACAGTTCCTGATCATAATCATGCACATCAACAGTTCATCTTTGTACTACGGGCCAAAGATATTCAAAATAGCACCAACGGTCATGATTATACCACATTCAGCCTTTGGTCATAATCATACCAAACAACAGTTCATCTTTGCACTACGGGCCAAAGAGAACATTCACCACATGCCATAAAAGACACCGAACAGATGTATCGCCTTTAACCTATTATATCGCCTTTAACCTATCATCTGTTCAACAAATATATCACATCTGTGCCCCCGGCCACAGATATTCACAACAGCTTGATTTTTGGATGATTAGAATGATATAAATGATGAACAGAAGAAATAGGATAACAATAAGTATCGGAAGTTTACTTTGTACAGATTCAAATAATGTCCAAATTGTCAACATGATGTGGAGTGAAATTTAAAAATGATATTCAAGATCCACAGTTCAGAATAACGGTTACAATTCAATAGAAAGGTTCACGTAAATAGGAAGGTTCAGTTGAAATAATGAAGTTCAACTATTATGGAACATATAATATTTTCAGGAATTATAGAAGCAATAGTTCCATAATAAATTTCGATTTAGGAGTATGAAAGAAAATAATATCCCTTACCGTAGCAGGTTTGATTAACAAAAGGTGAAGGAAATTAATACAAAGGGTTATTCACCAACAGGCGGCAATCCGCTCCGTAAGGTTATTCCCACAATTTAATAGAATTTGAGTACAAAGAGTTATTCACCAAACAGGCGGCAATCCGCTCCGTAAGGTTATTCTCAGAGATTAATAATGAATGAATACGAAAGGTTATTCACCAACAGGCGGCAATCCGCTCCGTAAGGTTATTCCCACAATTTAATACATGGAAATAAAAGGCACGTCTTATGAGTAAGGAAGAAACAATATTATTATCGAGAATCAAATAATGATAATCCCTTACCATAGTACGTTTGAATAATGGAAGATGAAAAAGATGGTATCCCTTACCTCAACACGTGACTGGATATTGATTTAAATGAGGTTGATTAACTTGAACAGTACACGTATACTTATAGATCTTCACAAATACTCAATATGACTTAAGCACACTTAGAGAGAACTTTCACAAGAAGTATTTAGAGAGAGAAAGAAAGAACAAGTAAGGAAGTTTATGAAAAATCCTTAAGTTAAGGCTTCTATTTATAGCCAAAAATCTTATCATTCATTTAATCTAAACCATTCATTTAAAGATCATCTTTTAATCTACACCATCCATTTCAAATATTATATTATCTTTAATCTACACCATTCATTTCATATCACCTAATAATCACCTAACTTTATATTATAAACAAATCAATTTAATTATTCAACAATAATTCACACTTTAATCTACACCATTCATTTCATATCACCTAATAATCACCTAACTTTATATTATAAACAAATCAATTCAATTATTCAACAATAATTCACACTTTAATCTACACCATTCATTTCATATCACCTAATAATCACCTAACTTTATATTATAAACAAATAACTTTATCAATTCAATTATTATGACTAATTGTTATAAATACAGTATAGTTAGCTCTTAGATATCAAGTCAATAAATTAATGAAATACAACTGTTTAAATAACATCATAATAGAGATAACAATAATGTAAAATAAAGCATACGTTACTGTGTAATGACAATTATTGATTCAATAATGTGAATTACTGTGCATATGTTACTGTGACAATTATTAGGTTCAATAATTTTAAAAACAGTGCAACAACAATTATTGACTCAATGATATAAAATACAGTGTAATGACAATTATTAAATCAATAATGCAAAATACTGTGTAACAACAATTATTGAATTGATAATATAAAATATTATGCAGTGACAATTATCGATGAAATGATGCGTAACAGTTACGGTGTCAATTATCAGACCAAAAACATGAGACACTATGCAATACCGTGTGTTACTGTAGAGTACCGCGTGCTACAGAAAATACCAATAACTACCGTATGCTACTATTCTTTTATCACCGGTATTTTAACAGTTCCGTTGACTATTTTTATTTAAAAATGTTATTTCTGTCGTTTTCTATATCCGACAAATATTCCGTTGTGGGGTCCACCAATAATTTGTTATTTCGGCGCCGTCGGACCAAACGAATATTCCCCGACCAAACGAATATTCCCCGACAAAGCGAATATTGTCCGACAAAATAAAATTTGCACATAACATCCTTAACTTTTAACTTTATCGATTTAACCACTTTACTGTTTAAAAAAATATCTATATGAAGAAAAATTAAATTTTGTATTTCATAAAATTCGGGGTCTTACAATAATGATAATGATAATGATAATAATAATAATAATAATAATAATAATAATAATAATAATAATAATAATAATAATAATAATAATAATATTATTATTATTATTATTATTATTTTTATATTATTATTTTTTATTATTATTATTTTAATTATTATTATTATTATTATTATTATTATTAGAATAATAATAAAAAAATTACACGGAAAGAACATGGGCCAACCTGTTAGCATTAACGTTCTTTTCCTGTTTTTCGGGTATTGCAGTCATTATGTTTTCCACATGCAAATTGATTTGAGTGGGAAATCACATGGACGGTTCAGATTTATTTTAATTGATTTGTAACTTATTTTATGTTGCAAAGAGTCTTTAGGTAATAGAATATTTTTAAAATTTTAATTTACACCGTGCCTTTAGGCACGGGCAATTATGTATCATCTCTTTGGTGTTTTTGCGAGCTATATAGAGAGCAACTATTGTAGTATGCTCTGACTCATTGTATGAGAATCTTTTGTCCAATTTCAAAAAAAAAAATATAGAGGAAAAAATGTTATGGTGATGCGATTTAATTGGTGTTATGACAATACTTTTTTGTTTGGCCTTAGAGGGCTTATTTTATACTTTTGGTTATATATGCAAAAGTCTTTCTTTTGAATTTTTACATCTTTTTTTCCCCCTTATTGGATCCTCCAAATGGCTTGCAGTACTACCATTTTTTCACAAGAGATACTGTTCATGGATCATATTGATCGATGGTTAGAGATACTGAAGGCAAATAAATGCTGCCAAACTTCTCATTCTGTTTTGTCAATAAAGAAAATGTGTGTGGAATACGCAAAAATACTATATTATACAAATTTGGGCCCGCTATCGTCAATCAATTAATTGCTCAAACCTGCTAAGAACTAATTTTAAGTTGGGAATGAGTAGCACCCTAATGTTTGTCTAAAAAAGAAACTGTAACTGAATTGAGTATCAATTTTTTTTTATTAATGGTTAGACTCTCGGTCATATGGAACTAAGAGTCCACACCAATTTAAAATTTTTCAATCTAAAAATATTGGATACGGTACTCAACTGTTATATTAATTATACCGTACCTTCAGGCACGGGTTATCCCTAATATATATATAAATAGAGGTTTAGTTCGGTAGATAAAAAAAAATGATTGAACCCTATTTATAACTTACTTGTTTAACCTAACGATGAGCTTCATTTTAGACCTTTTTTTGAATCATATAAAACATCTACATGATTTTATGATTAGTTTTAAACTTTTGGACCTTTTATGGTTTTTTTTTTTTTGTGTGTGACTTAATATGCCACAAAGTTCACAACTTAAAGGTTATCCTAAATGGTTATAAATAAATAAATTCATCTTTACTGTGGTCCCAAAATAATTGGTACGTCCATTTTGAGTAGTATCTTTTATTCATCTGAGTTTGCCTTTGGCAAAGATCATAACATCTTCCGTAGGACACAAAGAAAATCTCATGGCACAAGCCTTTAAATTATTTCTGCCCTTTCTTGTACAACCATTAATAGTATATAACAGACTCTACATTTTTTTTAGCAGCAAAAAAATATTCATTAAAACCAAGAGATTTACGTGAGTTTTCATATCCAAAAGATATGGACATGGATAATATAAAATTGCGTTCCAGAACAATCTCCACAACTTACAATAACAAAACAATCCTCTTTCTAGCTTTTCAAGAAATGTAAACTCCCCACAAACCTAAAATATCTAGCTCTACATATCCTTCCAGAAAATGAATATGTTGTTGCCTTTGCTGAAAGCCTCTATCATTTTAAGATGCCAAAGACGTCATTTGATGTGCTTACGGATAATCTAGTATTCCTTTAATCTAACTTAAGATTTGAATAGCTTAGACATTAGAATAATATAGAGTATCTGTCTAAAATGATATCTGAATAAAGAAATGTTATTTTATAATTTATTTTTTTAAAATGTCTGAATAACAGTGTTTACCATTTTAATCCCCTGAACAGTTTAAGCAAAATCTGTTTGATAATCAGAAATGTCTGAATAATATTTTAAATACAAAAAAGAAAAGGAAGAACGAGTATTTAACTAAAATAAATATAATACAAATTAAATAGAATACAAGTTAAATGAATGAGTATTTAACTAAAGTATACTATTTTATTATTAAAAAAATGACATTTTAACAAACATAAGATTGTTATTTTAAAAGAATTAAAGTCAAATTTAAAATTTTATGATATTTACAAATCAAATAGAACAAATTTAAATAAAACTCCTTTTATATAACAAAAGTATAAAAAAAAAGGGAGACATTTCCCCTGTACTCCCCATTCACGCCAACGAAAAAGGAAGACTCTGCATCTTCCACTCCTTATCCCTGACCTCGACCCAAAACCCGCCTCCCTTTGTCGCCCTTTGTCCCTTTGGTGATGAAGGAGTTGAAGATGATGATGGTATAACGGTGATGGGTGATGGTGCCATGGTGGTGGTCTGGCTATGGTGGGACGACGATGGTGTGCAGTTGTGGTGTTGGCGAGGGACAACAACGATGGTGGTGATTTTTTGGGTTTAAGTGTAAGTAACATCAGTAATTAGGGTTACAAAATAAATTTTGTAATATTGAAGAGAGTATTTTTGTTCAAAAATTAGTCAAGTTCGATCAAATGCTTCTTTGAATACTTTAGATTTAATTTTCTATCTCAACTATTTAGAGGCATTAATTTAGAGGGAATTTTTTTTTTACCAAATAACTTCATGCCTCTTAGCGAATAAGAGGTGAATTATTAAGATACATTCAGATGCAATCAAACAGTACCTAAAATGCAAAATTTTCCTTTGTGTTTGTGCTCATGTGATGTTCTCATTCTTGAGTTTGACTAATTAACAAATTCCTCCCTCAAAGTACAATTTGCAGTATTAAATTAGACTTTTTAAGGAATAAGTAAAAATGTAAAACTGACTCAAAAGGTATAGTTTTGTATTACTAATGGTAGATAATGTTTTGTTAAATTATAAAATCAGTTATCATATTTTCACCAAGTGATAAACACACACGTTATAGTTCTGCATTTTAGTATAACATATGTAACTGTTTAATTTCTGTGTCAATAGTTTTGCATTTTAGTACAACTTATGTAACTGTTTAATTTCTGTGTCAATTTAATCCTTACTTCATTGAACTCAAGATCACTAATTAAAGAAGTCGGTACAGAACTAATGGGCTGGTAAAGGCATACGCGGGGACCATAAATTTCAAAAACCCCTAAAATCAATATTTTTTGTCATTGAAAATGAGATGCATATTGAAACATAGTAGTACAAGCAATAAATGGGAGGTACTTTTTGAGCACAGTTGTGAAAAAATCATTCACTAGATTTTTGTTGTAGTTTCAGAAATGAAAACGAAGTGCTTGAAAAGCAAGTAAAAGTAAATTAAAAAGATAACTGAAAATAAATAAAGAGATATAAGCGTGTTTATGACACAATTTTAGTGTAACTACAATGTTAGTTATGATGTTATTCCACCGAATGGATACTGTAATCTAACCTTTGAGCAAATCATGTAAAATTTTGTGTTTTGTGTGTGGTTGTTTATGTTTCGATTTCTCATTGTTATTGTTTTCGCTATATTGTTATTTTTTAACAAGGTAATGACTTTTTAATAAGGTCAATGCTTTATAAATAGTTTAATTCTACTTGTATATTCTGATGTGGGACGGGATATATGTTAAAGCTACCTTGAAAGATCATGGCTTGTATACTTGAGCTTGTACATGCCTACCACCTTTCAGTTGACAGGCGAACCCAAGCTTAAGAATTCAAGAAATAATAATTTGTGGAAAATGAAGATGCTGAAAATTAATAACAGTGCACTTTGTGGTCCATGAACAGAAATCTGAACATACATGGTTGAGAATGAGAGGTATTTAGAAGTGTATATCAGGGTGTTACTAGATGTCTCCATATTTTAAGCTTTCAGTCAGGAAGTATTTAAAAGTTCTAGTCTATAAATTGTCCCGGGTTGAAGTAATATCACTGCCAATTTTAAAGTCCCACAAGTGCAATCAAAATATATGATTTTATGGAATTAATGCTTATTATAAGCTCTAAAGTCAGTTATGCTATGTAAAAAGTTATTTGAGCTGATAAATGATAAACCTAGTTTTAGAACTGTTATATGTTGGACCAGCAAAGCACTATAGTTCTACTGTTTTGATTCTCAATTCCAAGAAAGAACGAAAAACAAAGCAAAACACCAATTCTGGGCCTGTACATCCAGCCATCAGTAGTATACAGTATTGTATCACCACTAGACCATGAAATCACTACAACAACATTGTCAACACTAGCTATAAATATATATATACAATTCCATGATATGGATTAAGGCAACATCCACAACATTAATTTGTTTTTTCGCAAATGCGATTTTTTACTCTCTCCTAATTGCACCATCTCCATCTCTATGTAAAAAGTTATTTGAACTGATAAATGATAAACCTAGTTTTAGAACTGTAATTATTTATGTTTCGTTTTTTTATGACCTATTGTATTACGGACGTAATAAGTTAATATACTTATTGGTGGACGTAATGAAAAACATTCAAATTGATATAATCGTAATACGCCTGCAATGGGTTAATACATGTAATAGTAATAGGTGAACCAAATAAAATAATCTAATAGCCTATTGCATAGCAGAGTTATTATATTAATTTGACGCTAACCAAACGTCACCTAATTGTTAATACCGAACATACCCTATATATGGGGAGTGTTTCGGCCTTCCTGGATTTGTTTACGTAAAAAAGTTCTACAAGAAATACTAGCGGTATTCGTCGGAATTTCTTGCATATACTTCTAAGTTGAATTTTAATCATAACCACTCAAATCTTGAATGAACGATACTAGACGAACTAATTCTAAACAGTGTTAATACCAGTGTTAGCCCTAGATCTCACAATTCCCATATATATATATATATAGATGCACTTTAGTAATTAAGCATGAGAATTGTACATCCACTTACCTTAATTCATGTTGAATAGTTGATATATAGTTTCAAACTACAAGTAGCATTTTATTTTCTCCCTATTTTCCGTGTGGGCCTTCATTTAAAGATTCCCTCCCTTTAAACTTTGTACGATGACATAGAAGTTTTTGTCCTTAATGTTTACAACAGACATGGCTTCTTGAGATTCTTGTTCACTTCCACGGCTCAAAAATAGAAAGATATGTGAAAACAACAGTCACCAGTTTCTTAGATCTCATCTTGTTTTTTTTACATCACTTGTGCCGCAGAAATAAACGGCTTAGGAGCAATTTTAACAACTCAAAAGCCATGGATTCATTTTGTTGCCTTATATACATGTCCTTTCTTTCCCATGCTCTCTTAGGAAAACTTAATGCCTTAATATTGACCAAATAATATATCATCCTTCTCGTCTCTTGGAACTTTTCTGCTGAGAAAGACGTACGTTGCAATTGCCGACTCCAGAAAAAATAACAAATTTTAATTAGGCTTTAATAGTTATCAATGAGTTTTAATAGTTCTTCTTTTATATAATCTATTTTTGCGATATTTGTGCCCACTTGCATTGTGGAGGAAGGAAACCAGGTGTGTTAAGCATGCCACGGTCGTTCATCTTGAGCCAACTCTATGAAATTCAAATTTGGTCAATTATTTTTTAAAATATATAGAAAAATATTATATCTATATAACACAAATTAAAGTTACATTGAAAACATGTGATATACAGCAATGAAACTATGTGCTACAAGGAAATAAATATTTCGTATATGGCTAGTCTGACAGATGATCAATTATGAACTTCATGGTAGCGAAATCCGCATCGTCTACGTAGCTGAATGTGTGATTACACTTCACCACATCCAATTATAATTTAAGTGATTGGAAAGAAAATTTAGCCATAAGATGAATGCTTATAGTAATATTTTCAAAATTATTTTGATAATTATAATCTTGTGTAATCAATTATACAACATTAAGATTAAAAAAATCCCTTCGGGGACAGCCGATAAAATTGAAACATTAAGATTAAAGAGTAATCATGCAAATTGGTATATGTACATTTATAGTAAATGTACAAATTTCTTGCTTAGAATTATTCTCAAATTAATGATGGATTTAGAAGAGTATCATGTGAACATTATGTATAGTGATGGAATTCACAAATTATGTGGCAGCATTTAAGAAATATAAAATTTGTGATAACAAATCCACATATTTATATAAACTTTCTAAATTTAGCAAATGGATACTAAAATTTTTAAAATCCTAGGAGGGGCTGCTGCCTCCACTTGCTACCCCTAGGTTCGTGTCTGCGCCTAATAGATTCTTCATATATGCATATGCCAAAAAAAAATAGAAATCTCTTTTCAAAAGGATTTAGAGTTGAAATCTAAGACATATAGTAAGACCAATTCAAAATATTATACACAAGAATATTGACAATTTGAATAAGTTCTCCAGAATCTGAAAGAATATCAATTCATGGTGTATATTCCAAAGGAACTGCGTGAATTGAAAATATAGCTTCTCAATTTTTTAAATTGTAGTGCTTGTGTAAATGATTAAATAAATCAAAAAATTTCAAATAAATTATATAAAAGAAGAATCAAATTATGATTTTTTTTTTCAATTTTTTTCTAATACAACAATTAAAATACACAAAAGCAAAAGCATATAAACCATTCAAAAATCAAGATTTTGGATTATCTCTCCTTCATTAACTAGCCGCATATAGATTTAGCACCAAAGCGTGGTACACAAACACATCATATATATATATGTTGATGATGCACATCAACTGATGAGAATCAAATTAACTAATCCGAAAGATAATTAAGGGTATGATTTGTTATCATTATTTGTAGCGACAGCGTTCAACGCGTCCGGCTACAGCATCAAAAATGGTGTGGTGCCTTTGAGCTCAAATTAAAACTGCGTTTGTAAATTAATAAGTTCCGTTAATAATAAGCTGCTTGTAAACGAACAACGGTTAATAATATGCTGCTAGTAACCCAACAAGATTTTCGAGTCTATTTGGAATTTCAGACGCACTAAATGCTATATAAATTGGTAGTCGTACATGAACAAAATAGAAATTTCAATCGTATGATTGCCAAGCTATACTGAAAACGTGTTAATTTCCGGCTTCTTGATGTAGTCATTGATTGCCGATGCAGCATCATCAAGATTCTCATTGTATAGTATGATATAGTATATATAGCATTACCACGTGAATCTTGATGATGCCACAGCAACAAACAACAACTCTAAAATATCGACGGATCGATTGATAACAATAATATGGAGAAGAAGGAGGAGGAGAGTTATAAAGATTAAATTAAACAAATTAAGTTATTTAGCTTCTTTATAGTAAGAAAAACTAGTAAAGAAGGTTAAAAGGTTGGAAATAAAGTAAAGCTTATGTGAAGTGAGAAGAATTGACCAATAAACCCGATTGAGTTTTTTAGAAGCTACAAATTAATTTGAGGGTTTGGGGATCAGATCTATTAGAAGATGAAAGAAACATGGTCTTCTGTATATATAGTGGAAAAGCTAGAAATCTAAAAAACTGAATAATTTTATTTAATCACAACAAATAGGAAAACTTTACCAAGTTTATATAGGAGAAAAAAGCTGGAAAATATGGCTTCTCCGGCCATGAGAGAAAGACGGAGAAGAGAAGAGAGGAGAGGAGGGGAGAAAAGGGAAAAGCAAGGAGAGAAATGTAGGTGAAGGAAAGGGTTTATGGGAACACGTATATATACACAAATTGAAGGACTTTTTTGACAGCCGGGGTATGAAAAATTTGTAGTCTTATCCTTTCTTTTTTCAAGTGCTACTTTTTCAAAAGCAACAAAGAATTTTAAACAAAAGTTAAAATTTAAAATTTAAAAATCAAAAAGTAAAATGTTTTATAATCAAAGAATATTAATACTTAAATATTTCCCTAATTTAAGAGTATACTTGTCATTATGTATGTTTTATATATTCTCAAAAAATATTGTAAAATGTTTTTAGAATTTAATGCCATACTATTTTTCTGTGCATTAACAAAGAGAAAAGAGAGTGCAAAGTCATTGACTCATACTCTCTAAATTGAACTTATATACTCTATCTGTTTCATAATACAATATTATTATTAATTTTAAAAGATTAATTTAAGATTTTTTTATATTCAAAATAGGCATAATTTTTTTAATTTTAGTCAATATAATAATAAATATTGTAAATTATTTAACAAATATTATTCATTATAAAATTTATTATTTCATAATTTTTAATAAATTATCTTAATTTTGAGTTTGAAAATATTTAAAATTAATTTTTAAAAATTAATAATAATATTATAACGGATGATGTATTTTTTTTATTTAATGTTAATACATAGTGTACAACTATATTTAGTTCCCATAAAAGTACTCTTGTGACCTTGTGTCTAAAATTCTTGATCCATTGTTATGACTAAACCCCACATTTTTACGGTCGGACACTAATAAATAAAGACTAGTTTTCGCTACCAATATTTATAGGAAATTGATATTTCACAGGATTTTTTGATATTTTCACATAAAAAGTATCGTTATAAATCTATAGCGACAATTTACATATAAAAATATCAAAAAACTTTGTAAAAATATCACTTCCCTATTTATAACCACCCAATATGTTGCGTTCTCATAATTCAAGGGATATTTCCAAACTAAGGGCACACCGGTCAATTGTGGACAAGGGGTGGAGGAGATAAAACCAATATTTTGAATCCGATCGGTTTAACTTGTTGAACTTGGAATCGGTCCTATATCCGATTCAGTTTGGTCCAGTTGAATTAGTTTGGCCAAACTTTAGACTAGTTAAATCAACGATTCAACCTATAAAATTGATTAAATTGATCTAATAAATCGGGGTTTTTTTTTGGGTACCTTTTTTTTTAATATTAATATCAATGAATTTAAGTATTATTTTAATAAAAATTCATTATATTTTAATTTATTAAAAACAAGATGCTTTAAAATTTTATTAATTATTAATAATATATATTTTATATATTTATAACGTCACATATTCAATAACGATTTGATCACTAATTGAACTATAACTCATCTACCCAACAACTTTTTCGGTTCGATGACCGATTTAGGTCTGAAAACATTGGATAAAACTCAAGTTACCCCAAACCCTAACTCTATGTTTTTTTTAATTTTTTAAGAAAAAGAAAAGAACAGAAAATTATGATTGAAAAATAAAATAAAATAAAAATTTTACTATTATGATTGAATATTTATTTATAGAAAAAGTAAAAATTTTATTTCATGTTGTTACACTTGACTAATTTTCAATTATGTTATTATTTTACTCTCATATTATTTTTGATGTTATTTATTTTTTCTAATCGACTATTTTTTGATGAAAAAATGTGGTAAGAAAAATGAAATTTTTTTCCATATATGATTTTCTTTTCTTTTATATTTATTAAAAAAACTCACAAGTAAAATAGTTTAATGTCCCTTTTCTCTTTTTCATTCATTTTTATAACTCAAAAAACACAGTGCACTGATCAGTTTTGATTTTCTTTCAATCAAAGGAAAGACACGCCTCTACTTTTATTGTTTCTTCGTTGATAAAAAGAGAAACTCGTATACACGCCTTCTAGACTTCTAGGAGTAGTTGGGACCCCAAATTTTATTTTTCTCATTCAAGTCGTGCTAAATCACTTGATCGAATTTTATTTTCCTTTTGTAATGTTATCAATTTGTAATTTTTTAATTTGAGTTCTTCTAATTTTCTTCTCTCGAAGTCTCTATCTACATCACCGATTACGATTGCACGACATTTATAATCTTAATCTACCAACTACTCGAGTAATGATTTGATACATTTTTGTACTTAAACAAATTTTGATGAATTTGTGAAGTGTTATCAATGATATCTAACTTAATAGTTACGACGGTCTCTGTAATCGTTAGGCGCCTAATTTTTAAGAAGAAAAAGCATCGAGTGTAATTTTGTATTGGTTTTCGTAGCGGTCTTACCTATATTTTTTGAATTTGATACTTATGTATTGTTATTTTCACCTATAAAGTGTCAATTATACTTAATATTAAAAAATTCTAAGATATTATAATTATTCATATAATTTATTATAAATAAGTTTAGGAACACAACAATCAAATATTATGTTGGGATGTAAATATTTGGGGTGATGACTCATCATTAAATATCCTGAAAAGTCAGGCTAGTGGAGAAATAAGGACAAAATTCATTTATTATATGTGAGGGAGGCGGTTACTTTATGTTATATATGTACTGGGATTAGAAGGAGAAAAAAACAACACACAGAGGATCTATCTACAATTACTTACAAGCAGACAGAAGAGAGAGAAAATATACATCACATATACTAAACCAAAAAAATACAGTTCTACCTAAATACTTCATTCTGGTCACACGACGACACACACCGATATACACTGACTTATAATGATATACAACGTGGACATACAAGCACCATTTATACACGTCGTTGGTCATCGGAGGGTAGTGTTATGCGCCGGGTGTATATTGAAGGGTAGAAATATACACCACGTGTATGAAGAACCATTGTTGTGTCTCGTTACAAATAATTATATATCGACATATATCGGTATACGTCGCCCCGTGTACAGATGAGTGTTTTCCTTGTGAGGATGTTGTAACAGTTCCGGTATCATTCTAGTGGATTTCTGGCATATTACCCGTGGTTTTCTCTCGTTTTGGGTTTCCACGTTAAATTTTGTGTTCTTATATTTTGAGTTCTTTCTTTACAGTATAATTTATATTTCCAGCATGTATTGGCGCATTTTTTGGCTTGTTCTTTTGGTGAATTTGTCAGGTCCAAAATTTGGCGTTAACATATTATATTCTCAATATTAAAAAAATTAGGGTATGACATAAATTTAAATATCATGCCCCTTTTTTTAATGATAAAAATAAATGTGGTATTTGATAGAATATTCGGTTATTGAACCCATGTATTATACTCGTACTCGTATCTCCAAAGTAGGAACGTATAAAAAAATAAAATATAATACAAACTTAAAGCAGCCTTTAATTTCAGCCTAAAAATTATGATCTAGGGGTGGATCCAAGAAGGGGCAGGGGGGCAAGTGCCCATCCTTGTTATTTGATTTTTTTTTTTTTTTTGTTATAGGTATAGAGTTAATATGAAAAAGTGGTACCCCCTCCTAAAAAGAAATTGGAGCACTTGTCAACAATTGAATATTTCTAATATTTATTTAATTTTTTAGGGTTACGGTTAAATATAATTAATTTTTTATTAAGTATCTATGAGTAATTAATTATTTAATTTTGATTATTATTTATTTTTATTTATTCATGCTAATTACTACATCCGTATTCGTATGTACTCTTTAATTTTATAATATATATATATATATATATATATATATATATATTTAAGTTCTCGACATATTTGTCATTTGATATTGTACTTAAATCAATGAAGACATAAATTGTGAATATATAATTTTTTTTTTAAGATTACTAGCTAGTGAGTGTTTGATTTGTTCATGTTATTAATTTGTGTATTTATATTTGATATTTTGAATAAAAATGAATAGATATATGAATATATATTTTTTAATATCTAGTGCTATATATTAAATGTCATTGATTAGATTTTTTTTTGATGAACTTACTCAAAAGTTAAATAATTATATTTTAATTTAAAAAATAAAGTCTTAAAAAATAATTTTATACTAACTTTTATGTGTTTTTAATTAAAATTAATATTTAATAAATTTTATTATTATTTATTTATTTGTAAAAATGTCTAATTTTATCAAAAATTTTGCGTCCGCCCTGTAATATTATCATAACAGATTTTGTGACAATATTGACTCGATGCCATTATAAGAAACAGACAAACCACTTGTCTACAATTAAACATAATCTTATCATTATTTTATCTTCATTAACATCAGTTTTGTTTAAAAGCCTACCTTTGTTTAAGTAAAAATGTAATCATTATGGCTATCATCTTTATTTAATTTAATATAAACCGGTCAATATATACTTGTTCCAAGCATATCTGGTAAATTAAGTTGTCCACATAAAGTTTATTCTTTCGTTTTTTGTTCACTTTCTCCGAGAAATCCGCATCAATCGGACATTTTTTTTTTAATCATTTAATGAACATATATACATATTTGATCTCAATATGATGAACAATCTATAAATAAATTTAGATCATACCAAAAAAGTATTATTAATAAATATTGATTAAAGTGCAGATTGAATTCTAAAATTTCCATATTAAAATACCATCACACCCCAAATTTTAAAAGATATCTACTTGCACCATCTAATTATAGTTGTCCTGTCAAGTTGTACATTTAAAACTTTTATCTGGTCAAATGTGACCGAATGAGCCACTTTTTCAATATAAAATTAGTAAATAAGAAAAATATAAATATAATATAAATAAAAAGATTAAAGGAGATGTTCCAATTTTAGTAAATATAAGTGATTCTGTCTCTTTGGGTTTGGATTTCTTTTTTAAAATTTTATTACATCTCATGGATTTGTCGTACTCCCAATCGAATCTCTCTCAATCTTTTCTCTCTTATCGAATGGACAACTCAATCACGTTACAGATTGATTCCAAACCAGTTCCATCGATTCCTTTGTAATTGATGAAGCGGCGGATGGAGGAGAACGAGGAAGAGGGAGAAAGTGGTGGTGAAGAGACAGAGGTTGAGGAGTTTCAAAATTTAGGGCATTTTATATGGTTGAAGAGGCGAAGACTCCATCGCATTCTAGATTGATTCCAAATTAGTTTCATTGATTCCTCTACAATTGATGGAGCAGCAAATGAAGGAGAACGAGGAAGAGGGAGAAAGTGGAGGTGAAGAGGAGGTTGAGGAGTTTCAGATTTTAGGGCATTCTATGTGCTAGAAGAGGCGAAGACTCAATTAATTGTGTTCCAAATTGATTCCAAATCAGTTTCATCGATTCCTCTACAATTGATGGAGCAACAGATGGAGGAGAACGAGGAGGAGGGAGAAAGTGGTGGTGAAGAGAAGGAGGTCGAGGAGTTCAAATTTCAAATTTTAGGGCATTTTATGTGCTTGAAGAGGCAAAGGGATAATGAATCCTCCGTTATTGTTTTTGTCATCTTGTAAGAGTTGTGCCTCGATTAATCAACTGCTAGAGGTTGAATCTCAACAGATGCGGTGAGAGTTTGGGGTAATAAGTCACTGCGTGTGGCGGATCCTAGTAAGAGATATTCTGATTTTAATTTTTTCTTTTTTATTTATATTTTCTGTATTTTATATTGAAAAATTGGTGCATCCGGTCATATTTAACTGAATAAAAGTTCAGAGTGAGCAACTTGACTCGGGTGCAATTAAACACCTTTTAAAGTTTGGAGTGTGATAATATTCAGACAGATAAATTTTGAGATACAATTTATACTTTAGTCATAAGTAGTTGGTATATTAAATAAACTGAAATAAAAATGCGATGAAGAGAAGCCAAACTAAATTTGAGCATTGTGGGACAACGCATGCCTTAGTCTGATTATTGGTACGAATTAATATTTGTGGCTTTCATGTGGAGACACTCATTGAATATAAGAGGTTTTTAGTTCAAATCCTCTTAGAAGCTCAATTTTTCATTTAATATTCTTAAAATTGTCATGTCACAGGTGTCATGTAGACAGTCAACGCATATGTGACAGTTAGGGGCTCAATATCTAAATTTGAGTTCATAGAACTTATTTGCATTTAACCCTTAAAAAATATATCACCGAAAAAATAATAATACATTTATATCACCAAATGAATTTTATTTTTACTTTTAAAGTTACTTTATGAAATATTGAAATTTAAAATTATTATGAATTCATTCAATTTTAGTTAATTTAAACATAACTATTACAAACCATCTATTAATACTTTTATTTATAAAATTTCTTCCTTTTAAAACTTAAATATAAAAAAATTACAACATTTTCAAATATGGGGTTTTGCGAATTGATTTAAAATAGTCAAAATGAAACTTTTTTTATAAACAAAATGAGTAATTGGCCGGAAAAAACAAAAAAAAAGGTGGGGTGCAAAGGCAACTTGCAGATTCCTTACGCAACCACCAGTCCACCACCTTAAATGGGGCACCAATCCGTACATTCTGATGTGAATCCTCATCTTGAATCAGAGACACATGCACATTGGCTTTCTGCTGCACGAGGCCACATGAATATAATGCATTCCTTACTTTTTTTTTCCCTTTTTTGTTGTTGTCATTTTTGAGGTCTACGTATCGCGTGATAGAAAGAAAAATTAAGAATATATATATTTTAATAAATCATAAATTTAATAGGTTTAGATTTTTAGAAATATTCGGCATATATATATATATATATATATATATATATATATATATATATATATATATATACATCAGGGCCGGCCCTATGGTATGGGAAAAAAAGCCTGGGCTTTAGGCCCCGTCTCAAAGGAAGGCCTCAAATTTTTATATACTATAAATAATTTATGTAAAAAAAATCTTATAAAAATATAAACTCAATCAATCCTTAGGGCCCATAGTCCAATACAAATATTAAATACCTAAAAAAAATTAACATTATAAAAAAAAGCCTCATTAAAATAAAAAAATTTAATATTTACTCTGTCTCAAAATAAAAATCATCTATTGACTTTTGTAATCAAATTAACTATTTTAAAAATTAACAATTAAACATATATATTTAAATTTTCAAAAAAGTAAACATTGAGATTAGTACTAAATTTTATATAGTTTATAATGTTTATAGGATTTTTATACATATATTAAATAATAATAAGATATATTGATTTAAAAAATAATTAATTTGACCATAAAAATCAATAAAAAAATATACTAAATATAAAAGGCCTCATTTAAAATTATCGCTTTAGGCCTCAAATTGTCTTGAGCCACCCCTGATATACATATATATATATGCCGAATATTTCCGCCACCCATTTATCTTTTGCTCTATATATAAATACATAAAGATTGTTAGATTCTAAAGCCGATAATCCAGATCAACTAATTCAAGAATTAGATAAGGAATAACTGCATAAGACTACAATATGATTGGAGAAGTACTCTGCGTGTGTGTCAACGTGTGTAGAGTTTTGAATAAATAATTTAGAGCGCAGTCACTATTTATTTTGATTTTCTTGTTAATTTGTATTCTTTTGGAATCATGTACTGTAATTTGAGTTAATAAACTAAGTTATAAACCTTCTTAATTTGTTTTACTTTTAATAAGATAAATGGAATTAACAAACTACTTAACTGCAAATCCATGTGTATAAAAATAACATTTTTAAACATTAATTTTCTTTTTAATCCAATTGTATAAATGATAAGAACATTAAAAATTAGAGGGCATGCCAATTTTTAGAAGATTTAATTATGTAGGATCCTCTTATTCAAAATCAGGAAAATTAGTATGTGTGCTGTTGAAGTTATACTGAAATTCCAAAGCATAGAGTAAGGGGTTTAATTTCACTTCCCAGAATTACATGAATTTGGTTGCCCACTTGTTTTCTCATGTTCTTACCATTTATATGATTATATTATCCTTAAACAAGAAGTAATGCTAGAGGTATCAAATTTTAAGTATCAAAAACTGTCTCAAACGTAGCTTCTGTATTGATTTATAGTTAACCATAGCTAGGTCATGCCTTAAATTTCTTACATATATATATATATATATATATATATATATATATATATATATATATATATATGTTATCATTGATGAACAAATAAAATCGATTGCATGTCATTTCTATAAGAAAAGTATTGAAATTACTTCTACCAATCTTCATTTGAAATTTAAATTAAAAACCAAAGAACAGGCACTAAATGCTAATTAGTGATGCTAATTATAATGGTTTTTTAAGCTATGAAGTTTGAGACCGTCCTTCACGTTCACTTATATATATGCGGATTGGAATTGTTTCAGTGGTAGCATGTTTTTGGAGATGAAATCAATGACTTGCCACCAAAATGAAAATTAAGTTCATTAAAGAATCATACTAATTAAGTTCATTAACAATTGAAAATTAATTTACTCCAGCTAGAAATTTACTGTATTACTATTCATTTCACGTGTGAATGTGGCTTTTAGGGTTTGGAAGTTTTTGGTTGACGTAGCAGAAAAAGAAATAATATAAATAAGTGAAGGTTTGAAAGAGAAATTAAGAAATCGTAGACGGCAAGTTTAGTGTTATGACAGTGAATATGGCCTTTTTCTTAAAATTTTAAATTGATAATTTTTAATTTTTTTCCGGTCTTATTCACGGGTTATCCCATGTATTAATATCAGGTAAATACTTATCAATTTTAAAGTTCCTGTAAATAAGTAATTACGTTAAACTTGTCAACAGTGCATATCATGGGATATGAGACGATAAAAATTATTTGAAAACATAAGTTTTATCAAGTATAAAGCCAAAAGTATTTTTTTTTTTTTACCTTTCTCTCCATTTCTCACCACCTAATTCTGTGAATATAAATAAGAGCTTAAACGAATAAATCATGGGATTAAAGTTGGTTGAAAGATGAGAAAAGGTTCATTACTAATTTACCTTCTAATTGTCTTTATGTGCAATAATTCTTGACTTATCTAACAAATGGTCAAGATTCAAGAACCTAGATAAATGAAGACTAAAGACTCATTACTATCTTCATAGAAAATGCCTTGGCTTTGTCCCACGTTGATCATCAAATTAAGCGTGTGAAGGGAAAATGAAGTGCTTAATTAAAAAAATGCTCGAACCGAAAGTGGGGCTTCATGCCTTAGTCATGGCCAACAACCTTGTACCATCCGATGCATCTCCAATGTCACCTCTCTCTCTCTCTCTCTCTCTCTCTCTCTCTCTCTCTCTCTCTCTCTCTCTCTCTCTCTCTCTCTCTCTCTCTCTCTCTCTCTCTCTCTCTCTGTGTGTATATATATATAAGAGAGTGATCCATAATAAATAGTTGTTATGTTATTATTCTAATAAACTAATCTTACACTATCTATGTGAAGATCTAATGGCGGGGAAAAATAATTTTATCCACATACTAAATTTTTGCCTAGCCACTAGTAGGAGTAGCGGTTAGAACAGAAAAAAACGACAACGTTTTGGTAATTTTTTTTTTTTTTACTATCGTTAGATCTTCATATAAAAGTGTAAGATCAGTTTGCTGAAATAATATACATAACAACCATTTGTTATACATCATTATATATATATATAAGTTGATCTGTAAACTCATCTTATATGGCAACTATATCTTGCACCATTCTTTATAAATTTTGATAATCACGATTTAAGAATAGAATTCTCCTTACGGTAGGTAAGTCTCCTACCGCAATACTCTATTGCAGTAGAGAGTTTTTATTTTATTTTAAATCGTGAATGTAAAATTTATAAATAAATGGTGTAAACATAATGGTCAAAAATAAATTCATAATCACCATTTGCCTTTTTATCACACCTAGACATTAAATTCTAAAGATTTGATAAATAAAAAAAGTAAAAATAGTTTAGCAAAATTTAGATGGCTTTGATGCTTTAAGTAAAGTGGATAAACAATATTATCACATCAATCCAATTAAGCCTTCAAAATGATTATTTGTGAGAAAACAATTGTGATATTGAGAAACTTTACATCGTCAGCCTTTGGATAATTAATTCATTCTTAAAGTAGGATTAAAGTTTTGGGACGAATAAACTAAACATCCACATTATTGCAAAAATCAATCATGAAGTTTAATTTATGACATCAAACTATACATATCATATATTATTAATTTGATGTAACATGAATTAGTAACCAGCTAATATTGTACTTAGAGATGATTGTTTAAAGATTCAACAATTTTTCATACACTACCAAAACATATATTCATATAAAATCGATTAGTAGGGGCGGATATCGAAAGGACCAGTGGGGTCTAAAGCCCCCACTCAAATTTTGGCAGTTTTCCTTTTATATCAAGTATTTGTTAAATTTTAGGAATAACGTGTAGTTAATTAAGAGGTTAAAATTAATTTAGTACATAGATTTATTATTACTCACATTTGAGCAATTGATATTATATATTATTCTCTTTATTCTAAAATTAGACATATATTTTTTCTTTTTGTTTGTTTCTAAATTAGAAATGTATTTCTAATTATAAACTATAAAGTAGTATGGAGGTTTGCTGTTAATTATTCTAAGTAGATTGAGTAATATCATATTACCACTATTACATGTAACTTAATGTTAGAAATTAATTTAGAAAGTCGCTGTTCTGAAAATGTATATCTAATTTTTAAAAATAACTGCATAAGAATATATACTTAATAATAAGCCTCACATCAAAAATTAAATAATTATTACTTTCTTCGTTCCATAAAAAAGCCTCATTTTGATTTTTAAAGTAAATTGACGGCATTTAAAACTTTAAAATTGATGTGAATTTCATTGATTTTAGTTGATAAAAGTATTATAATTGTATAGTTTGTTAAAAGTACTACTAATTACAAAATTTGTTATTTTCTAAAATTTCATGCATGACATCAATTTTAAAGATTAATATGCTGTCAACTGATTTTTATTAGTCAATATAGGAAATTTTTATGAAATAGAGGAAGTATTATTTAGCCCCCCATTAATGGAGTAAAATCTTGCATCCACCATTATCGATTAGCAAGGTAAAATTAGATAAATTCATCACAATTTTACGTATGTGCATACACAATTCACGTTATTAAAGTTTTCATCTCAAAATCTAGGTTTAATTAATATCTCATCACATGGTGACGCCTAAATAACCTTAGTTTTGATATGACACTGAAATTTTTTATTCAAAACTAATTGACAGTAAGTAAAGAGACTCTTTAAGTATGTACGATATATAGTGTCGACACGTGATTTTGTCCATCCGATGAAACCACCAAACAACAAGTAACCTACACTAGAAACAACCGTTAGTCACTCCCAGATCAAGCGACAGCTTGGGAAATTCGGGGATACTCTGGTGTGAGAATAAGTACATGCCAAAAAGCATAACAGTAGAGAACTTGTTATTTCTAGAAAATAATAGGTATTTGATAAGAAAAAATTGTGTAACCTGGACCTCCACGCTAGTAGCCTTATTTATACTTTTCACCAACCGCCTATTGTCCCCGTACTAGTTAGGATAGGGAATCCCTTGATTAGAATTCAATTATAATTATGATGTTGACCATTCAATTTTTATCACCCATAAGATTCGAGATCACAATTTAATTTAGAAACCTAAGTCAATGCGGACTTTGACATTCCCAAAATACCCAAGCTGCCCCAAAAGGACACTTGAATGGACCTGCCCCAAATTCAGGCCCATCATAATATGTAAAACATAATCCAACCAAATTCCAAATAAAGAATAACTCTTAGACCCATACTAGACCTGGGGCCTAATAATTATATCCTAACATTGCCCCTCACTCTCCTATTTATAAAAGTTAATAATAAGAGAGTGATACCTGAAGAATAATTTCTAACTGGATAAAATAAAACTCCCAAGTCCTTTAATTACCAATCATCACTAATATTAAAACCATCAAATACAAGGTACATCACCCCATACCCGTTATAGGCTTCATTAATTATCTCTTTAAATTTTATCGTGTCCATCAAATCAATCGCCATTGACTATCGTGTTAATTATTACCTCTCTATTAAAATACACCGGTCTCGCTATTTCACTTTACTCTTTCTAAAATTGACTCCTTGCCTTCCCGTTCTGCAAAAAGTACCCTATAATAATCCATCTTCCCACTCTGGCAAAACTCCAATTTTTTAGTTAAACACCCTTGTTCTCACCACATCCATAGCTCAAAAACCACATTTCCCTCCTTTCTTTGAAGAATTAATAAGCCCTATCACTGAAGATCCGGTAAGGCTTATCCTTACGAACGCCGAGAAAGCAGAAAACGTTAACCGGAAACTCTACAACACTGCCAAATCATACATCACTGCCAACACCATTTCCAACATCACCCCTGAAAAACTTTTTGGAATCCGAGATGAATTTTAAATCCTGAGCAATACGACGTCTAGGCCCTACTCCATACGGATAGAATGTATTATCGAGCTGACATGAAATACCTTGTCGTTCACACTCAAGCACTAAAGTACGGCCTCCGTTTCCCCTTTCATGATTTTATCAAGACCTTTTTCACCATCACCAGTATCAATTTATCCCAACTCATATATTCACCTTATTTGCTTCGTTGCATTTTGCCACAATTTCAATATTACTCATTCCACCGACTTCTTCTTTTCCATTTTTTCCTTTACTAAATCAAAAGAACCTGGCTTCCAATGTCTAACCAAGATCTCCGGTCGCTGAGTCTGGATGCAAACCCCAATAACCAACAAAGGATGGCACCCAGGTTGGTTCTAGATCCATAACACCGATATAAACCAACTACCTTCATGGGGAGAGCCTCTAAAGCTAACCCTTGGATATGAGCGACTATCCGCAGTCCGTAAAAAGGAGTTTTATAACTTCTGCAAGAAGATCCTAGCCGAACCATAGGACTTAGATCTCCTTTCCAATGAACCATGATTATATGATCATGGATGTAAGTCTTCTCACTCACCATTTTTTTTTTACTTTATTATCTCTTAATCTCCCTAATCCCATTCCCTCTTTTTCTTGTTTTCTTGTGTAGTAGTGTTAATTATACCACTAGTCTGAGCCCTCTACCTCCTGATCAGTCAAGTTCCCCAATCTTCGTGCTATAGTACAACATAGAAGAATCCCCCAACAACAACATCATCGAAGAACCTCCAACTCTTATCTAACCCATGTAATCAATTCCCATATCAAAAAATTCCTCCCATATACACATTGCAATCCCACCCGAAGATAACACTGAATCCTCTTTCCAATCCATCACCCTGTCTAATCCATCAAAAAGAACAAAAAAAAAAAAACAAAAAACAAAGAGCCCAAAAACATAAATCAAATATCTTTTTAACACCTTCAGCCTCTACCTCAGACATACTACCCTCCCAAGATCAACCGATTCCAACACATATAGAAGTCACCTCCATCAGTTCTGAACCTACTTAACCACTTATAGTAACCCCTAAACCATCCACCGAAGCCCCCAACTGTAATACCTGGATATTTACAAGATTTGAAAACAAGATCTTACATGATTTAATTAAAGGTTAAGGTTTAAAAGCTAGAGTTGGAGAAGTGAGATGTGTAGAAAATGAACAAATATTTTCTTTTAACCTAATTTATTTGTTAGGGATTAAATGTGAGAATATTATAAGGATACATGTGGAGAATTTATTAAGAAAATAAATTCAATTAAGAAGTGAGGGTGGTTATATTGATAAGTATATATACACCTAAAGTGTGTTTGTTAGCCAAATAAGAAGGGAAGTAGATTAATACTCAAAAAAATTAATAAATTAATTAGTTTTAATATAGAGTAAGAAGGAATGTTGTGAAATATAATTAATTAGGTTAATTATATTAGTTATGAGTTAAAGTTATGGAAAAGCTAGAATGATTACATAGGATGACAATAATAAGAAGTTAATTAATTAAGTAATTAACTTAACTATCAAGTTATGGTATAAAGTCCCTTAATGAATTTAAAACAAGCACAATATTTTAATTATTGTAAGTCTTGTTGGTATTAATAAAGAGGTCCAAATAATTTTAAGGATTTAGCCTCATGAATAGTCCAAGTAATTTAATTACTAATAGTGAACAAGTGAATTACTTGTATGATTAATGAGAATGAAGAAATAAATGACTAACTAAAAATATCTCAGTGCGAGAATAATTGTATGTGTTTGGGTAACTATATTATAAACTCAAGTTGATGATAAGAGGAATTTAATTAAATTTAATCAAGTCGAAGTACTTGTATTAATGTGTATTAGGATTTTAAAAAAGAATTAGCACTACTGCCGCAACGGTATGTATCACCGCCGCCGTTGTGAAACTTTCTAAAATTTAAAAATCAGAACTACCGCCGCAGCGGTGGTACAAACTGTTTGAAAATTTATGGTATGAAATTGAGGTACTAGTATATATGGGCGTTAGGATGTTAATAAAATAAACCCAAAATATATTAAGTGTTAGTGTTTTGTAGACTAACTTAATTAAGTAGTTCAATAGACTTATAAATAGCAAGTCTAATTGGATTATGTAATTAAACTAATATGTTTATTTTATAAGCCCAATGTACTAGCCTTATGTGATTTATTTAGTGAACCATATATATAATATATGGTGAGTCCAAATTAATTTAAACTATCCAATACTTGTTTATTTCAAGTGACATAGTTAGCCCAATTGCTTTAATTATTGGGATCCCAAGTGTTGATGACTTAAATTGATAAATGTAGTAGCCCAATGGAATAAATAAATTGAGCCCAAATAAATTAAATGAATGAGCCCAACTTATTTAATTCCTAAATCCAAGTTGGAGACCAATAGGAAGTTAAAATGTTGGTCAATATATATATATATATATATATATATATATATATATATATATGTGTGTGTGTGTGTGTGTGTGTGTGTGTGTGTGTGTGTGTGTGTGTGTAAGTGTATATATGCATACATAAACAATAAAAATTAAAGCAAAAATTGAGCCAAAAATGGCCATTTGGCCGGCTTCTCTAGGGCCCCGCATGGGGTGGCTTGATTGCTCATTGTTTCTTTTTTTATACACAAAGGTTTAGCGGTTCAACCACCCTAGTCAATCACCTAGTCATTCTTCATGTCAATTCATCAAATAGTAATCCTAATTAGCCTCTAAATTGACCAACACTAGTTGATTAGGAAGATTAATGAAGGATTACCCAAGTCCTATAAATAGAGTGCTCCACCAATACTTTATGTTGGTTACAGAGAAAAGGGAGAGCATTCTAGAGAAAAATATAGAGAACTCTTATAAAGTGAGAATCCATCAAGGAGATTGCTAGATAATAGTCAAGGTGGAGTCCATAGTAAAGTTCCTAGTCAAGAGAAGAAGAGCATCCAAGAGTATAAGGTTCAAAAGTGCTATATCTCATTCTTTAGTTCATATTTGTAGTCTATATATGTTTTATATGGTCAAATGATATTTTTAACCGATCAAAAGTTATTTTGATGGTCTAGAAGTTTAAAACTATGATATATTGGTAGATTCATGATTTGATATGTTTAAAACAAGTTTTGGTATGTATGATGTACAAATAAATGGAAGAAAAGTTCATATAGAACTTTACCGGTAAAACCCTAGTTGAGCATGTGCTATTTAACGTTGTAGTTTGAAATGTACAAGATAAAAAATGGATTTCTATGGTTAAAAAGTTATATATATGAGTTTTAAAAAAAACCCAACTTGAAACTTTCAAAAATATGAAAAAATAAAGAAGTTATGGCTTTTACCGCAAAATAGGTCGTTTTGAAACATTGGAGTTTTTCAATCTTTCCTTGCAAGTGATTTTACGACTACTTCTATTTGGAATTTTGATTTGTGATCTAAATAAAAGTTGTAGAGGGGGAAATTCTGATGAGAATGAACTCAAGAATCACCCTAATTTTTTTTTAAATGAAGAAGTAATGGCAATTTTAGTGAAAAAGGGTCGGACAGTCCCGAAATTAAGGTTTTTGATTTTTGTACCACCGCCACAGTGGTGAAAACCATCGTCGCAGCGATCAAATGCACTGTCTAGGACTTGTTTTAGCAGTCCAGATGAGTCCGGGCTGGGTCGGGTCGATCCGGGTCGAGTTTTTGTGAAAATTTAAGTTGAATCAAGTGTAAAATGAATGTGTTTGAATAATAAACCAATATATATGGAGTCTATTAGTGACTAAATGGTAGCTAAATGTTTAAAATAAAGGCTAAAGTTAATACAATTAAAAAGTTAACTATTTGTATTGTTTGGAGAGTATTAAAATATAATTAAATGGTTAATAATATTAGAAAGAGATTAAAATATTATTAAATGAATAATAATATTAATAAGTGATTAAAATATTATTAAATGGTTAATAATATTAGTAAGAGATTAAAATATTATTAAATAGATAATAATATTAATAAGTGAGTAAAATATTATTAAATGCTTAATAATATTTGAATGTAGTTGTATATTATCAAATGTAAATAATATTTTGAAGTATTTGGTACATTATTAAATGTCTAAACTATTAAGTTATGTAAAAGAAGAAAGTTAATTGAATTAGACTGATGTAAATAGTCCATTTGTGACTCATTTAGACAACTTTTAAAAGTGGGTCGTATGAAGAATGTGTAGTGAAGGCGTAAGTTGGTTAACCGTACCCAATATGTCCGAACTGTATTTGGGTTAGGGTTTTTGTCCAGAACTTAAGGATTCGTTTGTCGGGCATCTTAAGAGTTAATAATTTGAAATTAGGGTCTTATATAAAGACTAAGTAATAGTCATTATAACTAATGATGATGTCAATTTCATATATAAATTGTAGGTTGAACGAAAGGCGCAAAATAAGCGTAAACGGTAGAAGTGAATCAGACAAGTTTTTCAGAATTTGCTCCTATGTGTATTGCTATGCAACAATGTTATATTAAATTATTGATATGAAAATATATTGATGATATTTGTTATATGTGAAAAGCATGAAGTATGATTATATGTGAAGTATGTACAGAATATAAAGTATGACTTAATAGATGCTAGTTGTTTATTATATGTGATACATAAGAAGTATGAAACATTCATAAAATGAAAAACATGATGTACGTATAAAATATAGAGTATGTTTAATATGTAAAGCATGCAAGGTGTTATGTGTAACTGTTAGACTTGTTGAGTCATCGTGCTCACTCTTGCTATAAAAGCAACACTTTCAGATAAGTGCAAGATATCCTAAGATTTCGTTAAAGATCAAGGATCATGAATGCATATTACTTTCACCGAAAGTTTAAGTGATTGTTGTAGTTATGAGTCCAGATTGGACAGGTAAACTGTTTGTTTAAATAAATAAATGGTTAGTGTTTATTGTGAGTGTTTAAATACTCAAATTGATTGTAATAGAATGTCGTATCATGTATGATATTGAGACATACTAGGAATTTGTAAAGATTGCAATTCTGGAATAGAAAGAGATGTTGTAAAGTTTTAAATAAACAATTTTTTAGCAATTATAATATTGTTGTAAGCCATGAATGATAAGAAAAAAGGTTGTACAATGATGAACCAAATCCAAGGTTTAAGGGACCCAGATTTGGGGGTGTCACAGGTTAGTATCAGAGCTGATAGGTTAAAAACCTTAGGTAATAGTACCTTAGGCTATAACCATAGTAGAAGATAAGTAAAATGGTAAAAGAATAAACTCAAGTAGAGTTTAAGTAATAAAGATGAATTTCGAAAATTCATATGACATGAAATATTGAGGATTATCCAAAGGTGGATTTGAGGAGATGTAAGAGAAATGAAAAAGGTCATGTTGTACCTAATTTGAAGAAATCTTATAAAAAAATTTTGAGAAGCAGAAAGAAAATGTGAATAAGGCCATGATATGATCAAGAGAGATGGACTCGTAATGAGTCATATATGTTAAAATATAAATTTAAAAAATTCGTATTAAGTTACGAAAAGTTAGAAGTTTATAGGTTTTAATTGATAACTCATATTAGTGGCTGAGTTGTACGATTCCTTGTATGGACGAGGAATTTGTGCTTGGTTTTAGAGCCACTTTGCTTCCTATATTAATATAGTGGTGGAGTTGAACATTTATTTATATAGGCAGGGGACTTGTTCTTGGTTTAACGACCGCTTAACTTCCTATATTGATTAATGACCGAGTTGATCAATTTCTTGTATGGGTAGGAGATTGTGTTTGGTTTGACAACCACTTAGCTTCTTATAGTGATAATCGATTGAAACTTGGTGTCGCGCTATTCATTATATGTATGTTGAGAAGGTGATTATTTTCTCATGTGTATAACAGATAGGTAGAGGATGTTAAGATATGTGTGTGTTCTTAAAACTCATACTTATGGTAAGTTCGTGACTCATAATCGTATGGTGGAACCCCTCAGCGAATGGACGATTTTGGTCTGACTAGGATACGTTTCTCAACTCATATGATTGTGACAAGTTCCTGAACTCTTAATGTGTTGTAAGTTTGATAAACAGTGAGTATAGGTAGAGTTAATTAACAAGATTAGACTTATACTAGCTGTAGTTATTAAGTTGGAAAAGAATGCGGGGGGAAAATTTGAGGTGTTTTGAGGTTTTTAGATATTTCAAATCTCCTAGCTATGCTAAACTTTGAAATTCTTAAAATCGTGACAAATTCGCACTTTTGTGCTTTTGAAAAGACAAATGAATTTTCTTGTTTTATTATTAAGTCGTAGTAATAAGAGAGGTGGAGAAGCCCATTATTACCTGTGATTATATGATAAAACCTAAAATAATTTTTAGTATTTTAAAATGTTTAAAGAAGAGTCTATGCTAATTATTTCGGCTAGACAAATCGATTTGAAAATATCAAACTGTATTTATGAAATCATTACATGCCATTAAAGCCATGATGTGGTGATAAAAATGACGGAATCCTCAACATACTGTCAAGATATGCTGTAACATGAAGTCATGAAGTAATGACGGAATCCTTAACGCACTGTCAAGATGATGCGGTATCATGAAGTCTTATAAATGAATTTTAGTTATTTTAACTAATCTAAAATGATTTTTACTTCGTAATGTACGAACAGTTTAATGATGTGAGTCTATGTTATTTATTTTGACTGGACATCTTTGGTCAGAAATGGTTCAAGTTTTATTTTCAAGCCAAATTATTCTAGTACGAAATTTTGTAGTAAGTCTGAGGTGAACAATAGTAGAAGCAAATATATTTTTGTCGGTATATAGCTTTGACTTCACTCGCAAAGATTAAACATTATGCATGAAGTAGAGTACGATAGGGTAATTCCTAGTGTAGTATCTTTGTGATGAAAATGTGTTTATAGTATTATGACTATTAAAGATTATAGTAGAAATACTTGCTAACCCAGTACACAGTTCATGGTTTTTATGACCCCTCATTATGAAAGTTTTAATGAATATTATGAATTTCAATTTATTCTTCTTCAAGATATTCCAATGTTCTGGAATTATGAGTTAGAAGTATGAACTTCCTAGAAAATGGTAGTCATAGAACTTGATGAGTAAAGAGATATATTTAGAGGAGAAAATTTGTAAAAATGAGTATGCTATAATTTTGGGGACGAAATTCTTATAAGAAGGAGCGAATGTAATTCCCGGATATTTACAAGATTTGGAGACAAGATCTTAAATGATTTAATTAAAGGTTAAGGTTTAAAAGCTAGAGTTGGAGAAGTGAGATGTGTAGAAAATGAGCAAATATTTTCTTTTAACCTAATTTATTTGTTAGGGATTAAATGTGAGAATATTATAAGGATACATGTGGAGAATTTATTAAGAAAATAAATTCAATTAAGAAGTGAGGGTTGTTATATTGATAAGTATATATACACCTAAAGTGTGTTTGTTAGCCAAATAAGAAGAGAAGTAGATTAATACTCAAAAAAATTAATAAATTAATTAGTTTTAATATAGAGTAAGAAGGAATGTTGTGAAATATAATTAATTAGGTTAATTATATTAGTTATGAGTTATAGTTATCGAAAAGCTAGAATGATTATATAGGATGACAATAATAAGAAGTTAATTAATTAAGTAATTAACTTAACTATCAAGTTATGGTATAAAGTCCCTTAATGAATTTAAAACAAGCACAATATTTTAATTATTGTAAGTCTTGTTGGTATTAATAAAGAGGTCCAAATAATTTTAAGGATTTAGCCTCATGAATAGTCCAAGTAATTTAATTACTAATAGTGAACAAGTGAATTACTTGTATGATTAATGAAAATGAAGAAATAAATGACTTACTAAAAATATCTCAGTGCGAGAATAATTGTATGTGTTTGGGTAACTATATTATAAACTCAAGTTGATGATAAGAGGAATTTAATTAAATTTAATCAAGTCGAAGTACTTGTATTAATGTGTATTAGGGTTTTAAAAAAAATCAGCACTACTGTCACAATAGTAGGTTTCACCGTCGCCGCGGTGATACTCCCTAAAATTTGAAAATCAGAACTACCACTGCAGCGATGAGGACTGAAATTTAAAAATCAAAACTATTGCTACAGCGGTGGTCCTCACCGCCGCAGCAGTGGTACAGACTGTTTGAAAATTTATGGTATCAAATTGAGATAGTAGTATGTATGAGCATCAGGATATTAATAAAATAAACTCAAGATATATTAATTGTTAGTGTTTTGTAGACTAACTTAATTAAGTAGTCCAATAGACTTATAAATAACAAGTTTAATTGAATTATGTAATTAAACTAACGTGTTTATTTTATAAGCCCAATGTAGTAGCCTTATATGATTTAATTAGTGAACCATATATATAATAAATGGTGAGTCCAAATTAATTTAAACTATCCAATACTTGTTTATTTCAAGTGACATAGTTAACCCAATTAATTTAATTGCTGGGACCCCAAGTGTTGATGACTTAAATGAATAAATGTAGTAGCCCAATGGAATAAATAAATGAATGAGCCCAACTTATTTAATTTCAAAGTCCAAATTGGAGCCCAATAAGAAGTCAAAATGTTGGCTTATACATATATATATACGATCAGGCTCTCCAGCGAACCTTAAAAAGCGAACCAAAGACGAACCGTCATCTTTGGTATCTATGGCGACGGTTCATCCCGTTGCCATAGACTACATGGCTATGGCGATGGGTCGAACCGTAGCCATAGATACTAAAGATGACGATTCGTCTTTGGTTCGTCTTCTCCAGTTCGCTAGAGAGCCGAACCGTATATATATATATATATATATATATATATATATATATATATATATATATATGTGTGTGTGTGTGTGTGTGTGTGTGTGTGTGTGCATATATAAAAAATTAAAATTAAAGCAAAAATTGAGCCAAAAATGGCCATTTGGCTGGCTACTCTAGGGCCTCACATGGGGTGGCTTGATTGCTTATTGTTGCTTCTTTTGTACACAAAGGTTTGGTGGTTCAACCACCCTAGTCAATCACCTAGTCATTATTTATGTCAATCCATCAAATAGTAATCCTAATTAGCCTCTAAATTGACCAACACTAGTTGATTAGGAAGATTAATGAAGGATTACCCAAGTCCTATAAATAGAGTGCTCCACCAATACTTTATGTTGGTTAGTAATTTACTAGACCAAAATAGAGAGAAAAAAGTTAGCATTCTAGAGAAAAATAGAGAGAACTCTTATAAAGTGAGAATCCATTAATGAGATTGCTAGATAATAGTCAAGGTGGAGTCCCTAATGAAGTTCCTGGCCAAGAGAAGAAGATCATCTAAGAGCATAAGGTTCAAAAGTGCTCCATCTCATTCTTTAGTTCATATTTGTAGTCTATATATGTTTTATATGGTCAAAAGATATTTTTAACCGATCAAAAGTTATTTTGAATGTCTAGAAGTTTAAAACTATGATATATTGGTATATTCATGATTTGATATGTTTAAAACAAATTTTGGTATGTGTGATATGCGAATAAATGGAAGAAAAATCCATATTGTGTTTTACCAGTAAAACCCTAGTTAAGTATGTGTTATTTAACATTGTAGTTTGAAATTTATAAGTTGGAAAATGGATTCATATCGTTAAGAAGTTACATATATGAGTTTTAAAGAAAACCCAACTTGAAGGTTTCAAAAAGATAGAAAAACAAAGAAGTTATGACTTTTATCGCAAAATAGGTCGTTTTGAAACATTAGAGTTTTTAAATATTTCCTTGCAAGTGATTTTACAGCTACTTCCGTTTGGAATTTTGATTTGTGATCTAAAGAGAAATTATAGAAGGTGAAATTCTGATGAGAATGGACTCAAGAATCACCCCAAAATATTTTAAAATGAAGAAGTAATGACAGTTTTAATGAAGAAGGGTCGGCAGTCCCGAAATTAAGGATCAAGTGTTAAATGAATGTGTTTTGAATAATAAACCAATGTATATAGAGTCTATTAGTGACTAAATAGTAGCTAAATGTTTAAAATAAAGGCTAAAGTTAACACAATTAAAAAGTTAACTATTTGTATTGTTTGAAAAGTATTAAAATATTATTAAATGGTTAATAATATTAGTAAGAGATTAAAATATTATTAAATAAATAATAATATTAATAAGTGATTAAAATATTATTAAATAGTTAATAATATTAGTAATAGATTAAAATATTATTAAATGGATAATAATATTAATAAGTGAGTAAAATATTATTAAATGGTTAATAATATTTGAATGTAGTTATATATTATCAAATGTAGATAATATTTTTAGATATTTGGTACATTATTAAATGTTCAAACCATTAAGTTATGTAAAAGAAGAAAGTTAATTGAATTAAATCGATGTAAATAGTCCATTTGTGACTAATTTAGACAACTTTTAAAAATGGGTCGTATGAAGAACGTGTAGTGAAGACGTAAGTTGGTTAAGCGTACCCTATATGTCCGAACTGTATTTGGGGTAGGGCTTTTGTCCAGAACTTAATGATTCGTTTGTCGGGCATCTTAAGAGTTAATAATTTAAAATTAGAGTCTTATATAAAGACTAAGTAATAGTCATTATAACTAATGATGATGCCAATTTCATATATAAATTATAGGTTGAACGAAAGGTGCAAAATAAGCGTAAACAGTTGAAACGAACCAGAAAAGTTTATCAGAATTTGCTCCTATGTGTATTGCTATGCAATAATGTTATATTAAATTATTGATATGAAAATATATTGATGATATTTGTGATATGTGAAAAGCATGAAGTATGATTATACGTGAAGTATGTACATAATATAAAGCATGACTTGATAGATGCTAGTTGTTTATTATATGTGATGCATAAGAAGTATAAAACATTCATAAAATGAAAATCATGATGTACGTATAAAATGCAGAGTATATTTAATATGTGAAGCATACAAGGTGTTATGTGTAACTGTTAGACTTGCTGAGTCGTCGTGCTCACTCTTGCTATAAAACCAACACTTTCAGATAAGTGCAAGATATCCAAAGATTTCAATAAAGATCAAGGATCAGGAATACATATTACTTTCACCGAAAGTTTAAGTGATGGTTGTAGTTATGAGTTCGGATTGGACAGATAAACTGTTTGTGTAAATAAATAAATGGTTAGTGTTTATTGTGAGTGTTTAAATACTCAAATTGATTGTAATAAAATGTCGTATCATGTATGATATTGAGACATACTAGGAATTTGTAAAGATTGCGATTCTGGAATAGAAAGAGATGTTGTAAAATTTTAAATAAACGATTTTTTTAGCAATTATAATATTGTTGTAAGCCATAAACGATAAGGAAAAGGTTTTACAGTGATGAACCAGATCCGATGTTTAAGGGACCCAGATTTGGGATTTGGGGGCGTCATACCAACAATTCACCGAAGCCCCCTAACCAATCATCGAAACCCCCCTCCCCCCTCAACAAACTATCGAGGTCTAACTAACTCAAAAGTGGGACTTCTCCCAATTATCCGAAGCCGACAAGTTCGACCTTGTTAAAAAGAAATGTTGAAAACTTATAAAAGCCCATCTCAAATCCACAACATTTCCCCCACAACAAACCTTCGTAACACAAATAGCCACACAACAACCCCTATCCCCTTTCACCCACCGAATGACCAATCATTCCTCCAGTATAATTGACACTTTCCAAACAACCAAAAGAAACTCCCACCTCCACCGAACCTGCTATCATATAGCCAACTGAACTACCTCCTACCTAAACCACTTAGACTCATTCTATATCAACCCAACCAGAACCTAATCCCTCAGCTCTAGTCCTGACATCCACCTCAACCTCCACCTCCACAAGGACCAACGTACCCAACTTCTTTCACCCCAATCCTTAAGGCAAATTCCCCCATTCCCTCTTTGATAACTTTATCATACCAACCGACGATGACCTCTTCACCAACTGCACATATAGAGAATTGATCCTTGCCACAGTCGTACACGAAGGTCGAGTAAGTATCCCTTTGAACTTTTTTCCCTATCACTATGTAAGTTACTTTTAAATATACTAACTTATTCAACTTCACTTTTTTTGCAGTCCCTGGCCACCTTCAGCAGAATCCTCACACACGAAAGGGGTGTGTCAAACTCCGAAACTGTCTTTGATGACTTAAGAACCAAACTCAAGATTGCCAAAAAAGAGAAAGCTTGCCTCCATACCAAACTCCACGAAGCCAACAAAAAGAACACAAAACTCCAATAATAGCTCGCCGAAGCCACACAAAAAAAAGAGCCCAACAAATAGAATAGATCGAACACATCCAAAAAAAAACCCCTTAAAACAGTAGAAATTCAAGAACTCTAAACACAAAATAAAATACTTAAAGAAAAGAATGAGAAATTCCTCTCCGACCTCTAAAAACTCTTTGAAGGTCATAGCGTCACCGCCTTCTCCCAAAGATAATTCGAAGAAGAAAATAGGGAACTCCATACACAACTTCAACAATAAATCGAACTCCTAAAACAAAACAAAGAACTCCGAAAGTAAATCAACCAACTCCACTAATATACATCAAAGCCAAAGAAGACAACAAAGCCAGATATTCGAGATCAATAAAAAAGGGTTCTCCACCCAGAAGGAACTTGAGTCGTATGCCAATGACCTCCAGAACAAATATAAGACATTATAAGCCTAAACTAACGATCAACGAAAAAGATCATCACAGAATACCGATCTTCCCCAAAACTTATTGAAGAGATAACCGAAGAATTTGGTAAGGGATACCAAGTGGCCCTCACAAAGATCTAAGCCACTGGTATCGATTCCAAAATAATTGGCTTCTCTGATGATGATGACAACGATGACCCCGACACTAACCCATCTGACATCAATCCTCCAAACAACTAAACCTTTTATGTAGCAGTTTACGATTGGGCACAACATGTAAGGCAGTTGTGGGCAGTTACCAGTAGTGGGGAAGTTGCCAGATAGCAGTTTGTAATGCTAAGACCCATATGTACGTGACAACAGTTGGGTGTAGCATGCAAAAGCAATTGTGGGCAGTTACCAGTAGTGGGGAAGTGGCATGGCGATAATTTATAGTGTTGTGACTCATATGTGCACGGCTGAAGACTTGGAGGAACTTGTTGGCAGTTAATTTAGTCATGGGTAGTTAGGAAACTGCCACCCTTTTGTTGGCAGCACCTTATTGGTGTAGATCTTTTGGCAGTTGGGGTGTCAATTGATCATCTAGCTATATATTAGTAGTGCTTGGTGCACAAAAATATAGAATGTGAGAACAAGAGTGAATGCTTAGTGCATACTCTGTGGAGAAATGCACAATATATGCATAAGGTTGTCTAATATATATAAGCCTTTGGGCTGAGTCGTTATATTGATTGGGTTCAATGAAGGTTGGGCATTTTTAACCTGTAAATAATGTGTGTTATCCATTGCTGCTTGCTTACAATTATGTTTTTCAATTAGCATTAGATACATACGTGATGGGATTTGATTATACACGAGGGACTATGTTGGGATCTTATACAAACGTGTGTGTGTGTGTGTGTGTGTGTGTGTGTGTGTATTGTTTGGCATAAGCAGTGCAGTTGGTGTGCTATGTGGGTGGTTGGCTGACTGGTTGTGAATGATAGACCAGGCCATCACAAGGTAAAATTTTTGGGGGAAACCTCGGTTTTGTGATAGAAACCATACTAGTACATAAGTCATGAACTTGCTTAGCTACGAATTTAAGCTGAATCAAATTCCTATTTACCCTATTCTTAACATCTTTGGCACTATCCTAGTAAGGATGAATAGTAATACCAATCCTGTATAGCTTATAAACCATACTAGTAGATAAGTCATGAAGCTGCCTACTGCCTAGCTACGTATTTAATCTCCTCACTTAACTGAATGGAATTACTATTTACCTTCTTCTCAACATCTTCCACATTAAATTGAAATTGGTCATAAAGGCTATCAAAATCTTCACTAGCAGTTCAAACAAAGTTATGTGCTTTCATTTCCAAACTAATTAGCTTGGATTGAAGGTTTTCCTTCCCAACCTAAACAAAATACACTTTGCCTTCCAAAGCATCCAATCGACCCATAATTCCAATTTGGTTAGCAAGGATTTGGACTTATTTAGTGGACATGGATTAAAAAAGGTTTAAACAAGTTAGGTCAAGAGATATAGGGTATTTAAAATAAGAGCAGAAAATGTACTAAGAATGTCAAGTTGGGGAACGCCTGGAGTTGGTTCAGGGACTACCCAATACAAAGAGCCATCATCATTAATGCCAATTTTTTAGCAATTAAAAACTTCTTTATAAATTACTTCAGAAATTTTATAGCTTTTGTAACGCCCCAGGATTTTATAGAAATTCTAAATTAGGATCATGATTAATTATGTAAAGGTTAGCAGCTAAAACCTAATTATGAAGGACATAAAGTAATAAGGAGAGACTAAATATGAATTATTATGTGAATCAATGTGATATATATGACCTATGCGGTTGAAAATTTTAAGAGGAACTTTGGATATAAATAAGGAATCCATAGAGTGTATGAAGATCAGTTAATTGATTAAAGTACAATGGTGATATAGATAATAGTGAAATTATGACAGATATAGAATTATGATGGTTAAAGTGTAATATGATGAATTGAAGATAAACGACCTATTGTAATACCTATAATAAGGTAATTTGAGCAGAATTATTGAAAGACACAATGTTATGGGTTAGCAGGTAATAGATTGTGTATGTAGGTGCAAGGAATAAGAAACCGTATGATCTAGTTGGTTTATTAAGGAATAGTAAGGATTTGACGAATGAATATGTGGATATGTATATTTGATATGCTAGAGAAAGAAGGCTTCAAGATAGAGATTAATGGAATAATGTGTGATTATTTTGTTATGGTTTAAGGAATTGATATTGGAGGATTGAAATAAGATAATCGTGATTCGATGTGTAAAAATAAAAAGGTAATACCTCAAGAATGAGTAGAGATTATGTAGTATGCAAACAAAGCACAAATTAGCACATGTATATGAAGTAAATAAGTCAATGGACATTAAAGTCAAATTTATAATATTATGAGCTTAAAAGGTGATGTTGATGAATTCCGGTAATCCGGTCGAGGTTTGATTTTAGAGGAAGCGATTTATGGAAAAGATAAGCAATCCAACTATTTGAAATGTTGAAAGTTGGAATTTATTTATGGTGGAATCAAAAGTTCATAGAAATGGGATTTTAAAGGAATAATATGAAATTTGGCAAATATTATAGAAATTATTAAGTGATTAATGAAATTTAAATTTTAAGTGTGACAAGTAATTTGGGACAAGCCAAGTATGGACATTATTTGATGAAGGAATAAAATTCAAGTATGACGAAACAAATTTAGATCAAAAAGGATTTGATTTGGACAAGAAATGAGCAAAGAATGAATTAATGGGGGAAAATGTAAGAAAGTCTAGTTATGAGGGGGAAAATTGCAAGAAATGAAAGTTTAGTCAAATTGATAAATTACCAAAATGCCCCTTAACAAATTAGATAATTACCATTGTGTCCTAAAGGGTAAAAAGACCAAAATACCCTTGACAAATTGAGAAAAGACTTATATGTCCTAAGTGGAAAAATGACAAGAATACCCTTCACTTGTTATGTGAAATGACCAAAACGCCCTTAGATGAGTTAACCATGGTTATGTTACTTAACTAGCCTAGTTAAGGCTTATAAAATTTACTAAAGCAAGTAAATCATCTTCATTTTGATCAATTGCTGGAAAAGAAGAAGGAGAGTAGCCCTAAGAGAGAGAAAGTGAGAAGCCATTGAAGAAAAGGAAAAAGCTTGGAAAACATGGAGCTAAAGAGCTTAAATGTTCATGGAGCAAGAAGGAAAAGTGATGTACTCATCAAGAGGATGTTAGATATGTAAAGAAGTTTGACATACATGAAGGTATAACCATGCTCTTGTTTCAAAGTTTGATGTTTATGAATTTAAATTCAAGAATAAGGATGGTCATGCATGAACAAGTAGCTAGACGTAAAGAATATGCTAGTTATATGCTTTAAATGTGACTAATCATGAAACCCTAGACACAAGTTGGTAGAACAAAGTGATGGATTAGTTATGTTCATGTATACAAGTTAGAAGTCATGTTTTAAGATATGATCAAGTGCTATATGTTACTAAATTTGGTGAAAACCTAGATAGAAAGGTTGATTATGAAGAAATCATGTGTAATATTATGTTAAATAGCATATAAGAATGCTTTGAAGATTGAGAAGTATGTTTTGTAAAGGAAAGTTGAATATTAGGCTATACTTTTTGTATAGATTTCATATTAATCTGTAAAGTGCTTTAGAACGTGCTTGTAGAAGCTATGTGATGATACAAAGTAGTAAGAAGTATATGTGATTGCCTATGAGGTGTGTTTGAATTAAGGAATTAAGTTGAGGTTAAGTATTCAAGTTAAAAAGGTTTGAGAATTTTGATGAAATCCAAGCCATAGGTGATTTTTGGCAATTTTGGGTGATTAAAGGCAAAATGAAGTCACATGACTTGTTTTCATGTTAATACACGTGTCTAGGTCATTTTGGAAGTTAATGGAATCAAATTTGGTTGAATTGGCGATTCGAACGATTGAAATCGATCGTTTCGAACCTAAACGGATTTTTACGGACAATTCTCGCCTCGTGCGAAATTTTATCATTTTGAAAGTTTGGACATGTCATATATAGGTTATATGAACTATGTCAAGTGTTGGAATTGAGTTTGGAAGCAAATGGCCAAAAATCACAAAGTTGCAAAAGTTGAGTTTTAAAATTCTGAAAATTTTTCTAAGTCTGGAAAAGTTCTGAACAGGCCTCCTAGGGGTTAGTGTATCTCTACTTTTAAGAAGCCAAATGTGGCAAGTAGTATTTTTGTAAAATACTAGGTAGTAAGGTCTAGATGTGGTCCAAATTTCAGCTCAATTGGAGTTAAGATGAAGAAATTAAAAATCGGCAAAGGTAGTGCAAAAATCAGATTTTCAGAATTTGAACATGGCGCCCCCGCGCCATGTTTTGTACTAAAAATGGCGCCCCGGCGCCATTTACTGTTCATGGCCGAGAGCTTTTCGCGGACAGCGAGCTCTGGCGGCGCTGGGGCGGAGGTACTGTTCATTTGAAAAAATTTTAAGCTTCCAAAAAGCTATATTTTGATATGGAATGATAGAAATGAGTTATATAAACCCTAAAAGTAATAATAATAATTAAATTAAAGGGTGTTAAGTTATAATGAAATGACAAGTGGCATAATATAACATGCCTAAAGCTAAGCCAAAACATGTTATAAGTTATGAAAAAGGTCGGAAGCAAGTTAGGGTGTATTATAAACCTACATAAGGTGTAATACATCAAATGTGAAATGGTTAAAGACGGATGATTATGTATTTATGGAATTAGTTTGATAAGTTATACAAGTTTATGATCTTATAATGACATATAAGCTATATGTTGACAGACAGAGTTCGAAACGAGCAAGCCGATAAGACGGATAACGAAGGATGATTGAGGAAGTACAGGTTAAGTAAAACAAAGGCGTACAGGCAAGTTTTCAGATCTAAAAGTACTAATTGAACTACGTAAATTATGTGATAGTTGAAATGGGCACTCCGTGCCACAACGTGGTCTAACTGTTAAATGCAATACGTGATATTTGAGCCCAACATGGTAAAGTAAGTGAGACATGACGCATAATATAAATTGTGAGCATGAAAGATGTTAACTGAATTACTTGCTGAGCTTTATGCTCATTCTTGCTATGTACTAACGTTTCAGGTAAAATACAAGAAGGCCGGAGGTTCCGGTGCAGCTAAGGTAAAAGGAATGCTTGAATGCATAGATGAACGTGAGGAATTTGATATATGAAATGTGTATATGAGTGTAGATCCATAAAGGTTGAATTGTATGTATGTATGTAGGTGTGTATAATCCAGCGAGAAGACGCAAATGATATAGTAGATGTATTATTTAATTGTTGGGTTTTAAATGTAATAAACTCATATGTATGGATAGACATGTGGATGCAGAATGTATATTTGGATAGACAGAATGAATGAATGTACGAAAGCAGGTATACGTGCACAGGAGCAGGTACAAAACAGGTACACAATTAGAGCCATATATAGACGGAACCATGGCGAAATGTATTTACAAGTTATGAAAATAGTTAATATATATGTATGTTTATAATAGGTCGCAAATTCTTAATGGTTGACCTAAGTTATAATGAAGAGCAAGTAAACGTTGCGATCCTGAGACAGGTAAGGTTTATAAGATTAAGTTGTTTTTTTTTTAAAAAAAAAAATATGGACCAAATTTAAGGTCAACAGATTGGTGTTAAAGATTAAAGGTTAAGTTTAACGCACGAGATCCCAGTTAATATGGTTTTAAAGTTAATATTTGTGATATCCAGAGAAAATCGGATAATTAAATAAGGTGGGGATTTCGGGTTGTTACAAGTTGGTATCAGAGCAGTTGGGTTATAGACCTTAGGTAATATTACCTTAGGCTATGATCCTTGTGTGTGAAAGAAGGAATAGTAAAGAAGAGAACTCTAGATGAGATGAGTAAGTAAGAAATGAATTTTGGGAATTCAGGATCAAGAAATGATAATGGTATTTTAAGATAAGATAATGAGAAATGATAAAGGATCAAAAGAAATCAAAGATACAAGGGACTCTTGGTCAGTCGTACACAGTAAGATATGAATCGATCAAATTCATATCAGATCAAGGAAAAGTAAAGTAAAAGCTGAGTAAAGGCTAAGTGAGGAAATGTTAGGGTACGTGGAATTTTTCATTGAGGACTCATGGTAGTGGCCGAGTGTGCACTTCCTCGGTATGGGATGGGGATTTGTACTTGCTTAGCTTCCTGTCGTGATAATCAGTGGAGATCCAGCGTCACGGTAAGAATGTGAGAAGAGTTAAGTAAGAAAGAGTAATAGTAATGTTATTTGCGTGTTCTGAAAACCCAAGCGTATGGTAAGTTCGTGACTCATGATTATGTGGTGGAGCCCCTCAGTGAATGGGCGACTATAGCCTGACTAGGACAAGCTCCGTGAACTGTATGATTGTGGTAAGTTCCTGAGCCCAAATGCGTGGCAAGTTTGATGAACAGGGTTGGGTGTAGAGTAGAGAGCCATAAGTTGAGAGATTTAGTTCTCAGAGATTGACTAAGGTTAAGTAAATAAGAAAGAGATAGAAATATATAAAAGGATTATATGAGTTAAGGAAGTAAAGAAGAGATTATTAGGATTGGGTAGGCAATCCACTCTTCTAGCTATGCTAGACCATTGAAATGTTTTGTTCAAATATCAAAATGTGATTTTTAAAATTTCGTGATTCATGGTCTATGCCAATTGATTCGGCTAGACAAAGTTATTTTGAAAATTTCAAAATGTATTTATGAAATCATTGTCACACTATTGAATATGGTGTGAAATGATAAAATGGCAGAATTCTCAACGTACTTTCATTACGGTACGGTATTAAGAGGTCAAAAGTGACCGAATTCTCAACGTACTGCTAATATAGTTCGGTATTATGAAGCCTTTTTAAAAGATTTTATTGGGTTCAAGTTTTGAACCAATGATAGTGAAAGTGAACTTTTGAAAAGTTCAAGTTACAGTAAATGAACAGTTTATTGATGTGAGTCTATGCCATTTGTTTCGGCTAGACCATTCTGCTAAAGAAATTAGTAAATGTTTTTTTGAAATCCAGATAATGGATAAAGCAAATGTTTTTCAAGGCTGAGGTGAACAACCCTAAAAAGGGGATATGGTACAGGGGTTGGATAACACGGCTCAACCCAAAGGAAAAGGAAAAATGTTGTGCACAACAAAAGGGGTACGATAGACTGATCACCTAGCGTGCCTATTGGGTATGACAATCTTTGTGGTTGCTCATATTCTTAACGAATATACGGTCTTATGACCTTTGGATATTTCAGTCCTAGTGACTATTAATATTCTTAACGTTTTCATGGTTAAATGACCCTTGGATATTAGCAGTCTTTGTGATTGTTAATATTCTTAACGTGTTCATTGGTCTTTAAGACCCCTCAGCAAAAGCAAAAGTTATGTTTTAAAAGCAAAAGTTTTATGAAAAGTTTTATGGAAAAGCTACTCGTATTTATTTAAGCTACTTCACAGTTATTGAACAATTGTGGAGATTCCTGAAAGACATTCCAATATTCTGGAATGAAAGTAGAAAGGGGTAAGATGGGTAGAGAGAGATGAGAATGTAAAAGTTAGTTGAAAATTGAGCTATATTAAATGAAAGCAAAAATATATGTATGTTGCTAATAAATAAGGAATGAGTACACAGCAAATTTCGGGGACGAAATTTTATGAAGGAGGGGTGAATGTAACGCCCCAGGATTTTATAGAAATTCTAAATTAGGATCATGATTAATTATGTAAAGGTTAGCAGCTAAAGCCTAATTATGAAGGACATAAATTAATAAGGAGAGATTAAATATGAATTATTATGTGAATCAATGTGATATATATGACCTATACGGTTGAAAATTTTAAGAGGAACTTTGGATATAAATAAGGAATCCATAGAGTGTATGAAGATCAGTTAATTGATTAAAGTACAATGGTGATATAGATAATAGTGAAATTATGACAGATATAGAATTATGATGGTTAAAGTGTAATATGATGAATTGAAGATAAACGACCTATTGTAATACCTATAATAAGGTAATTTGAGCAGAATTATTGAAAGACACAATGTTATGGGTTAGCAGGTAATAGATTGTGTATGTAGGTGCAAGGAATAAGAAACCGTATGATCTAGTTGGTTTATTAAGGAATAGTAAGGATTTGACGAATGAATATGTGGATATGTATATTTGATATGCTAGAGAAAGAAGGCTTCAAGATAGAGATTAATGGAATAATGTGTGATTATTTTGTTATGGTTTAAGGAATTGATATTGGAGGATTGAAATAAGATAATCGTGATTCGATGTGTAAAAATAAAAAGGTAATACCTCAAGAATGAGTAGAGATTATGTAGTATGCAAACAAAGCACAAATTAGCACATGTATATGAAGTAAATAAGTCAATGGACATTAAAGTCAAATTTATAATATTATGAGCTTAAAAGGTGATGTTGATGAATTCCGGTAATCCGGTCGAGGTTTGATTTTAGAGGAAGCGATTTATGGAAAAGATAAGCAATCCAACTATTTGAAATGTTGAAAGTTGGAATTTATTTATGGTGGAATCAAAAGTTCATAGAAATGGGATTTTAAAGGAATAATATGAAATTTGGCAAATATTATAGAAATTATTAAGTGATTAATGAAATTTAAATTTTAAGTGTGACAAGTAATATGGGACAAGCCAAGTATGGACATTATTTGATGAAGGAATAAAATTCAAGTATGACGAAACAAATTTAGATCAAAAAGGATTTGATTTGGACAAGAAATGAGCAAAGAATGAATTAATGGGGGAAAATGTAAGAAAGTCTAGTTATGAGGGGGAAAATTGCAAGAAATGAAAGTTTAGTCAAATTGATAAATTACCAAAATGCCCCTTAACAAATTAGATAATTACCATTGTGTCCTAAAGGGTAAAAAGACCAAAATACCCTTGACAAATTGAGAAAAGACTTATATGTCCTAAGTAGAAAAATGACAAGAATACCCTTCACTTGTTATGTGAAATGACCAAAACGCCCTTAGATGAGTTAACCATGGTTATGTTACTTAACTAGCCTAGTTAAGGCTTATAAAATTTACTAAAGCAAGTAAATCATCTTCATTTTGATCAATTGCTGGAAAAGAAGAAGGAGAGTAGCCCTAAGAGAGAGAAAGTGAGAAGCCATTGAAGAAAAGGAAAAAGCTTGGAAAACATGGAGCTAAAGAGCTTAAATGTTCATGGAGCAAGAAGGAAAAGTGATGTACTCATCAAGAGGATGTTAGATATGTAAAGAAGTTTGACATACATGAAAGTATAACCATGCTCTTGTTTCAAAGTTTGATGTTTATGAATTTAAATTCAAGAATAAGGATGGTCATGCATGAACAAGTAGCTAGACGTAAAGAATATGCTAGTTATATGCTTTAAATGTGACTAATCATGAAACCCTAGACACAAGTTGGTAGAACAAAGTGATGGATTAGTTATGTTCATGTATACAAGTTAGAAGTCATGTTTTAAGATATGATCAAGTGCTATATGTTACTAAATTTGGTGAAAACCTAGATAGAAAGGTTGATTATGAAGAAATCATGTGTAATATTATGTTAAATAGCATATAAGAATGCTTTGAAGATTGAGAAGTATGTTTTGTAAAGGAAAGTTGAATATTAGGCTATACTTTTTGTATAGATTTCATATTAATCTGTAAAGTGCTTTAGAACGTGCATGTAGAAGCTATGTGATGATACAAAGTAGTAAGAAGTATATGTGATTGCCTATGAGGTGTGTTTGAATTAAGGAATTAAGTTGAGGTTAAGTATTCAAGTTAAAAAGGTTTGAGAATTTTGATGAAATCCAAGCCATAGGTGATTTTTGGCAATTTTGGGTGATTAAAGGCAAAATGAAGTCACATGACTTGTTTTCATGTTAATACACGTGTCTAGGTCATTTTGGAAGTTAATGGAATCAAATTTGGTTGAATTGGCGATTCGAACGATTGAAATCGATCGTTTCGAACCTAAACGGATTTTTACGGACAATTCTCGCCTCGTGCGAAATTTTATCGTTTTGAAAGTTTGGACATGTCATATATAGGTTATATGAACTATGTCAAGTGTTGGAATTGAGTTTGGAAGCAAATGGCCAAAAATCACAAAGTTGCAAAAGTTGAGTTTTAAAATTCTGAAAATTTTTCTAAGTCTGGAAAAGTTCTGAACAGGCCTCCTAGGGGTTAGTGTATCTCTACTTTTAAGAAGCCAAATGTGGCAAGTAGTATTTTTGTAAAATACTAGGTAGTAAGGTCTAGATGTGGTCCAAATTTCAGCTCAATTGGAGTTAAGATGAAGAAATTAAAAATCGGCAAAGGTAGTGCAAAAATCAGATTTTCAGAATTTGAACATGGCGCCCCCGCGCCATGTTTTGTAGTAAAAATGGCGCCCCGGCGCCATTTACTGTTCATGGCCGAGAGCTTTTCGCGGACAGCGAGCTCTGGCGGCGCTGGGGCGGAGGTACTGTTCATTTGAAAAATTTTTAAGCTTCCAAAAAGCTATATTTTGATATGGAATGATAGAAATGAGTTATATAAACCCTAAAAGTAATAATAATAATTAAATTAAAGGGTGTTAAGTTATAATGAAATGACAAGTGGCATAATATAACATGCCTAAAGCTAAGCCAAAACATGTTATAAGTTATGAAAAAGGTCGGAAGCAAGTTAGGGTGTATTATAAACCTACATAAGGTGTAATACATCAAATGTGAAATGGTTAAAGACGGATGATTATGTATTTATGGAATTAGTTTGATAAGTTATACAAGTTTATGATCTTATAATGACATATAAGCTATATGTTGACAGACAGAGTTCGAAACGAGCAAGCCGATAAGACGGATAACGAAGGATGATTGAGGAAGTACAGGTTAAGTAAAACAAAGGCGTACAGGCAAGTTTTCAGATCTAAAAGTACTAATTGAACTACGTAAATTATGTGATAGTTGAAATGGGCACTCCGTGCCACAACGTGGTCTAACTGTTAAATGCAATACGTGATATTTGAGCCCAACATGGTAAAGTAAGTGAGACATGACGCATAATATAAATTGTGAGCATGAAAGATGTTAACTGAATTACTTGCTGAGCTTTATGCTCATTCTTGCTATGTACTAACGTTTCAGGTAAAATACAAGAAGGCCGGAGGTTCCGGTGCAGCTAAGGTAAAAGGAATGCTTGAATGCATAGATGAACGTGAGGAATTTGATATATGAAATGTGTATATGAGTGTAGATCCATAAAGGTTGAATTGTATGTATGTATGTAGGTGTGTATAATCCAGCGAGAAGACGCAAATGATATAGTAGATGTATTATTTAATTGTTGGGTTTTAAATGTAATAAACTCATATGTATGGATAGACATGTGGATGCAGAATGTATATTTGGATAGACAGAATGAATGAATGTACGAAAGCAGGTATACGTGCACAGGAGCAGGTACAGAACAGGTACACAATTAGAGCCATATATAGACGGAACCATGGCGAAATGTATTTACAAGTTATGAAAATAGTTAATATATATGTATGTTTATAATAGGTCGCAAATTCTTAATGGTTGACCTAAGTTATAATGAAGAGCAAGTAAACGTTGCGATCCTGAGACAGGTAAGGTTTATAAGATTAAGTTGTTTTTTTTTTAAAAAAAAAAATATGGACCAAATTTAAGGTCAACAGATTGGTGTTAAAGATTAAAGGTTAAGTTTAACGCACGAGATCCCAGTTAATATGGTTTTAAAGTTAATATTTGTGATATCCAGAGAAAATCGGATAATTAAATAAGGTGGGGATTTCGGGCTGTTACAGCTTTCCTTATGCTTAACGTCTAGGTTAAAATGTTTGGCAAAAAGAGAACATTTTCCTTTTGTTTTAAGGCAACTTTAAATGTGTTTAAGCATAAACAAAGAAAAATTAAAAAGTTTTTGCTTTAAAATTATGGCAATAATGACAGGGTCCTAATAGGTGACTCTGACCTTCCAACAACACAAGGTAACAAATTTGAACACGAAACTTTATGGAAAATATTCGATAAAAGAGATACATCAATAATTTTAGGCAAAGTGAACATAAAAATATCATCAAAACCCTCAACGACTTTCAATTGATCCAACTCAAAAAAACCATCAAGTTTGTTAAAAGGTCCTTTAAGAGTTGGGAGGGGGGAGGGGAACCTTGTAAAGGGAACAACAAAGATTTCTACAATCAGTTTTAAATCAAGCACAATCTTTTTAGTTTGCATAAAAAAAGACTATCGTATTACTCTTAATAGTCATGTTGGTATAAAATTGCATAATTAAAATAGGGTAACCCACATTAGAAGGGAAAATCATGATTTATCCAACATTTTTCATTAACTCAACCACCTTGATTTTTTGAAAAATTAGTTTATCTATATACTTCCCAAGACGATTTTGTTTATTTTGCATGCTAGATAAATACTTTTCTTCAAACAAAGGAGAGAGAAAGACACAATAGATGAAAGTGTTACCTTCTTATCAGAGCCCCTTTTTATTACGTTTCAACAAGGATGGCATAGGTGACTGTTCGTAATCTTCGTTAGACTTAGCAACCGATCAAAGATCAAATTTGATGCCTGCTCCTCTCATTGCTATAAGCAATTATTCCACTTAAATATTTAAAAATTCTTTTTGCGACCTAAAGATGAGATTCTGTTGGTTGAGCTTCAAAACGTGCTCGTAAACATACATTATATATTATGTCTGGTCTCGATGTAGTAAAATAAAGTAAATAGCATATCTACCTATACTTTGTTACCTCTACATCTATGGTTATTCTCATTGTTATAGCTTTCAGCTTAACATTTGCATACTCATGTCCTCTTAAAGACTCATTCACATACATAGTTGGTTTGGCGAATAAAACTTTCTTCCTTTTTTTTGTTTTAAGTCGCAAAAAATAATTTCATTCGCCAATGATACTCATATCCAATTCAGTGTACATGCACTTAGAAAATCACTTACACAAAGAATTGTTAGTAACTCGAAAAATTATATCACTTACGTAAATTTAAACCATATGCATGTTTTTACCATTATTCTTAATAAATAAAATAGAATCAATGTTATCTCTTTTGAAGCCATTATCTAGAAGGAACTTTCTTAACCGATCGTACCAAGCCTTTAGAGCCTATTTCATTCCATATAAGGGTTTCCTGAACTTGTAGACATGGTCAAGATATTATTCATGCTCACATTCGATCAATTGTTTAACGTACACCTCCTCATTCAAGTTCCCTATCAAGAAGGAATTTTTTACGTCAATTTGATACAACTTGAATTATTTAAAGAAAAAGTATTCTTATGGATTCTAACCTTGTAATAGGTGAAAACGTCTCTTTGTAATCTATCTCCTCTTATTGCTTATATCCTTGAGCCACTAGCCTTACTTTATTTATTGTGATGATGTCGCTCTCAACCAATTTGTTTTTTAACACCCATTTTGTGCCTGTAATGGACGCATTTTTGGGAAGTTTGACTATTTTCCAAACTTAACACCTCTCTAACAGTTCAACTCCTCCTAAATTGCTACTATCTAGTTTTCAACTTGGATACCTTTTTTTCCCCTTGCATTCTTAGGTTCTATGTGAGATATAAAACTATAGAAGGCACAATAATTTTGTACATTCTTCCTTAATGTCTTTCCCCTATTTAGATCTCCATTAATCTTTTCTAGAGTATGATTCTTTACAATCCGAGATATCTTGGGTAGTCTTGCATCAATCATTTGCTTGTATCCTTGAGCCACTAACCTTACTTTGTTTCTTATGGTGATGCTGTTCTAAACCAATTTGTTTTTGAACACCCATTTTGTACCTATAATGGACATATTTTTGGGAAGTTTGACTATTTTCCAAACTTGACATCTCTCGAACAGTTCAACTCCTTATGAATTGCTACTACCTAGTTTTCATCTTGGATAAAAAAAATTGTTGTCGTTGTATTCTTAGGTTCTATATGAGATATAAAAGTATAAAAGGCACAACAGTTTTGTACATTCTTCCTTATTGTCTTTCCCTTATTTAGATCTCCAATAATTTGTTATAGAGGATGACTGTTTATAGTCTGAGATGTCTTTGGTAGTCTTGCAAAAATCATTTACTCAATCACAGCTTTTTTAGGAATGTCAATTCTAACTTCAGGTTCAGTCGACTGGGTTTCTCTATTCGGTCGACTATTGCTAATATCCAGTCAACTGTTTTCAGCAACTTTGTTCCTAATATAGTTCCAATTTAAAATTGTTCCTTGATTTCCTATATTTTTATCAGCATCCTAATTTAATAGATTAAGATTAGATTCATCAAAGGTAATATGCTTTTCTATGGTGAGAATAACCTAGAAAAATTACTACACATGCTTTTGGATCAAATTTACCAAAATTTTCTCTTTTATTGAGAATATAACATTTAGCACCAAATACTTTAAAATAACTAATATTATGAACTTTATTGCTTAATAACTAATAGGGTATTTTCTAGAGAATTGGTCTAATAAGAACTCTATTTAAAATGTAACACGAAGTACTTATACCTTTTGCCCAAAACTTTTTAGGCAACACACTTTTTTGAAGCAATGTTTTAGCTATGTCTTGCAAAGTCTCATTCTTTTTTTCCACCACTCCATTTTGTTATGGAATTTTTGGTACATAAAATTCATGGCTAAATCCTTTCATATTATAGTAGATGAAAAATACTTTTCAAATTCATCACCGTCACTTTTGATTTTGATAAGGTTGAAGCCATACTTTGTCTTCAAGTTCCTAATTAACTTAGCAAACTATTGGAAGACTTCATCTTTAGTTCTTAAAAATAATACCCATATAAATATAGAGTGTCAACTATAACAAAAGCATAATATTCACCTAATAAACTAGCATGCCTTTCAAGACCTAAAAGATCAAGATGAAATAATTGTAAAGGAGAAGAAGTAGACATTATCTTTTTAACTGTGAAAGAAGTCCTTAGTGTAACTCCCCCAAAATCGAGTACTCACTACTCCAGACTTGGTGCGCTACAATTCATCCCAAGATACATAACTAACAACATAATATAAACTATTATATATTATTAGTACACCATTACATAACTTAGTAGTACATTCACCCAGGATTTACTTACATTACTTACAAACATTGTAACGCCCCCAAAATTCCTGCACTAGCTACAACGGACCTTGTACGTTAAACTCCATACATTTACCAACTTAATCAATGATCACATAATCATATTGGTTGAACTAGTCTATTTTAGACAACACATTAAAAATTTCTCTTACTTAGTCCCTGAATCTTAACTTGATCTCGATCTCATTATTTATACAAAGATCAACTTTTAGTTCATCCGTATAAATAGATAACACCATATATAACGATCCAATTTTAACCTTAAGATTTAAATATTCTATAACTTTACATATCCAAGATTCACGGTATTAAATCATTAGGACAATTCTCGAGAACTGAGAATCTCGTGATGAATATTTGTATCTTCATCCGTGATAAATGTTTACATCTTTATCTGTGACAAATATTTGTATCTTTGTTCGGTGCAAAATTCTCTTTTCGTACAGAATATACCAAACTAGTTAAAACCCTCACTTGAAACACATTTAGTTATAGTGATATCTCTTCATATCAATAATCATACTTATCTGACATTTAGAATATTAATAACAAGCTTGCACTTGGATCCGAGGAACCTAACGATGAATTTGACCATTTAACATTGATTAGTCTTGTCTTGAATGCTTACAGTACTCACAATATTATTTATCATTCTCAGTTTGATAAATAGTTCATTATCAATACTGCATTAATGTTTTACTATCTATCTGAAGTTAAGAGTATTGGTATAACATGATCAATCCATATTACCAATACCCTCATTCAGATTAATAGATTTTTAACAATTCTAAGTTATATCAAAGTAAAGACATAACAACATTCTTATGATAATAAATAATATCATTCATATAATATTCGGTTACATAATTTGTTTGTTCGTATTACAAAAATTATTATGACTTTATACAAATACAAGTAAATAAAACATAAAACCTAGTTTATGCTTCTTATTTATATTTAAGATCTTCGTATCATTATTATTTAACTACAAATAAAGTTTTATTCGTAAGAATGAGCACAACAGCTCAGCAAGTCGAACAAATAGAATTTACACAGTTTATGCATTCAGATAAAATTTAGCATGCCTTGATTGAACATACTTCTTAATTTAATATCACTTATAACTCACATTCTAACAATTTATATCACATTGTCATACAAAGTGTATAAATCATATTCATAGCTCGTAAACATAACACATAATAGCTAGAAGGCTTACAAACATCAGTTGAAGGCTTCACATAACATCTATCACATAAAAAATAAGAGATAGAAACCTGTACATAACAATTTAAACAAGGTTTAGAAGACTTGCCTTGAAAACTAATTTAGGGGTTTTCCGGTAAATTGTTGAATGCCTACATAAAGGGTTACGCGTACCAGAATGTTAGTTTATTAAATTTTCCTTCTTATTAAGTATTAGAATAACTTAATTAGACTATTTTCATTGGCGGAATCATTTTGTTTTGCAGCGTCTCAAAATTATAATTTCAAGTGCCCAAACCCGAATAGCGCCTTAAATTTTTGAGCTTCGACGTCTTTTATGATAACAATCATAACTTTATCATACGAAAATATTTTGAGGTGATTATTGAGTCCAAATTCATTATAATTATGATTTCATGATCTATAATTTTATTTTAGGTTGCTAAGGAAGATTCTGAATTTAGGTTTTTAGAAATTGGCTAAAACAGTTAGTAATCACACTTTGAACAATATTTTTAGGGTTAACCATATGAAACATGGTACCAGTAGCTTTAACTAGTTAAGATATCACATTATAAGAGTTAGTAACACTTTATAACATAAAAAATAACAAATCATAAACCTTCTCAAAGAAAGATTCATGACTTTTGCTCAAGAACACATTAAAAAGGAAAAATCATACATGGTTGCGACTTCATACTTGAAATAATTTGAGCATTATAACTGCTTACATATGTGATTATAACACTTTATATTTGAAATAATTGATCATTACCACAACTTGTATAATTGATTATAACAATTTATAACTATAGCAAATAAATAAGGCTAAAAGTACCAAATTCGTAGGTATAACACCCACTCATCATTATTACATTTTAGTACCTAGACAAATTACATTTTGGTACCTTAGCATATTCTTGGAATATTGTTTAGTGCTTGTATCATCATTGCATCACTATTCTTTTGATGAGTCGATTCATTTTCACTTAGATTTAGTTCCAAACAAATCGTGCTAGTTTTTTTCCCAGTTAATGTAATTGTGTTAGTTTTTTCTAGTTTGGTTACACTACCTTAGTAACAGATGGTCTAGTTTAATTTCAACTTAGTTCATTCTTAAGTCTTCCGGTTTAATTGACCTTTACTGATTAAAAGTTTGATATTACTGAGTTTTCTTATGTATAAACACTATTATGTGAAGTAAAAAGTTCAAAAAGACTTTGCACGTTTTTCGGTGAATAGTGATTTAACGACCATTTCTTAGAAAATGGTTAGACGATCAATTTTTTTTTTGTCTTATCCCTATTTTGTCCTATTACCAACATGCTTTTTAAGGAAATCTTTTATTGATTATTACGCATTTATGCTTTATACAAACACTATATCCCTTGATGGAACGTTTAAAAATAGAAATTATTTTCATTTAAAGAGCATTTTACGTTTTATTTTTGGAAAAATATAAGTGGCTCCCTGGTATCTATTCCCTGTATAAATACTATATCGTGAAATGTAAAAAATAAAAACGTCGAAAAGAATAGTCAAAAAGACAACAAACGTTTTTTTTCATAAATCGTGTCGTTTCCGTCTTTTTTTCCTGAAATTTTTTATTGATTTTCTGACATCTAAACCTCATATTAACACTATGTTGTAAAATTTAAAAAGTGCTATAGATGAAAAAACAGTCAAGCGAATGAAAAATATTTTTTTGTGATTAGTGTTTTTACACGTTTTTCAAAAAAAAACTTCTATTGACTATTACGTGTTTTCAAAGTGTGGGAATGGTGAATCTTAAAATGGAATGTCAAGTTAACGTACACTTTTCTAGAGAGCCTAGGTTATTTCCTAGGGTTTAGACCCTAGGCATTAGTGTTTATGTTTGAACAATTTTTCTAATTTAGCTAAACAAAACCTTAATTGGCCAAACCTTATCCAACCCTAGCTTGGTTGCGTTCGGGCATTGTAGTGCCCTCTTTGGGTGATGTGGCACTGCCCAACAATCCTAAACCCTAGTTTTAGGTTTCATGCTTTGGTTGCACGACCCCAACTCGCTTAAAAATCCATAACTAATTTATTTTAAAATATTTTTGAGTGATTCTTTCGCCCATGTCTTCATAACTTCCCTCTCTATAATTCATCTTTTGATTTAATAAACAAATTCCAAAAGCATTGGGTTGCTCATCTCTCATAACAACTCAATGAAAACTAGTTTAATGAATTCATGCACGTTTCAATAGTTAAAACTTGTTACCTTATGCATTATTTAGTTAAACGATCTATCATGTTTTATGACACAATATCATTGTAATACATAATCATAAACAAAAGTAATATATGAGAGAATGATTTCAAGTACCTCTTAACGTGTGAATTGTAGCGATACGATTATGCAAACTCATTGCTCTCACTAACTATGCATCTCTCTCTCTCTCTTTCTTTCTCTCTCTCTTTCTCTCTCTCTCTCTCTCTCTCTATATATATATATATATATATATATAGATATTGATGTGAATTGCTTTATGGATTGGTGAAAATGAAAGGTAAGGTTTCTATTTATAGGTCTTCAATACTTAACCTCCAAGTCTCATAACTAATCATAACCATCCACCTAGCAAACCTTCATTAATTATCTAGGTGAGTAACTGTGCTTAGTCATTAGTTCATTAAATACCTCATTAATTCTCTAGGTGAGTCACAAGGGTGAGTCATCTAGCTCATTAATTATACTTGGTGAGTCATTAGCACATGTGCCACCTTTGTCCATTCATTTCATTCCAACAAATTCCCCATGTCTTATAAGTCATCATACTTCATTAATTTCCTAAATGAGTCACCATACTTAGCCACAAAGCTAGCTTACTTATAGGGTACAACACACCACTTATAGGCCATTCTACTCCAGTCATCCTATGCCAACACATTTCACAATTAATTCACCTTGGCTAAGTCATCCCCCTTTGCATGCTAGGCCATTTATTATACGGGTGAGTCTCCTAGTATGAATCATGGCTCATTAATTCCCTTTGATGACTCATTTAGGTGAATTACTAACAACATTTAATGTACACTCAAGTTTCAATTCATTTTATGCCAACAACACCCCATATGTGTTTAAGGAGAGGGTGGCCACTTGGCCCTCTTCTTTTCCATTCCTTGTTGTCGTGTCCTACCTCTATGTGCTAGAATTTCCTTCTTCATATTCTTGTGTGGGTCCCATGTTTAATTATTTAACCCGCTCTTTGACTATTTAATATAAAACCCCTAATTTTCACGTTTATAGTCGTTTTCTACTAACCTTGATGTCCTCGACGTCATAGAGAGGTTCATTTCTTTAAATTCATCTCTGAACTTTAAGTTTAAATTTTTAATCGTAAAAGTCAACTGTTGACTTTGACAAAAAGTCAACCCCGAACCACTATCGTGTTTACAATCTTTACTTACTAAATTAAACTTTAAACCTTTAACAAGATGGACATTATTAACTGTAATTTTATCATTACCAATTTTACCTTTCCCAAGAATGTCATATGTTTGATTATCACCAAATGTAACCATACTATTCTTCTTTAGAGCCAAGGAAATGAACTTTGCCTTGTCACTAGTTATATTTCTGAAGCGTTCACTCTTTAACACACACTTACTTGTTGAAACTCTTGCTTTTACACATATTTATAAGAAAGAAAAATAATTTATCCTTTTGGTACCCACATTAACTTGGGTCCACTAGGATTAGTAACTTATATTTATTTATATCACCCTTTTTTACCCATATTTGTTTTACCTTACTATCTTTTTTTTTTAAGAAAAATAAATATCTAGATGCCCTTTTTGATTAAAATACTTGCATTTAGAAAAAGGTGAGTTATAAAGTGGTTTTTGTAATGATATAGTTTTCAACATTCTGATGTTACCAACAGTTTATTTAGAATCACCAGCAAGATGATATCTAATCCCCTGTTTGCCAAAATGATCTTTGAGCACCTAATATAATTTTCAGGTTCTTTTCTCCTTAAACAAATCTAGCCAGTGAAACTTTTAGAGAGTCAATCTCCTTGAGCAGTTTATCCACTTCATGACTAGACTTTCCTTCATTGAATGCATCAATGCATACATCTCTTATTTTCAACTCCATGTTTAACTTTTTTAGTTCTTTTCCAAGAGCATCATTCTCAATCGAAAGTTAAAGCACATGTTATAAGAAACTTTAGTATATTTGTCTAAATAACCATTTTTAGCAAGAAAAATATAATCATATTGTGAAGTACTCTTTTTTTCTCATTATTTTTTCATTTATTAAAGAGTCTACCTCACATATTAGTTGGTCAATTAATCCTCTTATATAAAAATTCATTTTTTTTATTCTTTTATTCTTCTTTTAAAGAAAGATAATCATCAACATTTATACTAGAAGGTTTAGAAAAATTTACCTCAAATGATTGTTCATCATCTACTCTCATGAAACAGATTTATGTCAATTCATCATCTGAATTGATCTCCACATCCGATTCTTCATCATCACTCTAGCTAAAGAAGGCTCGACACTATTTCTTATCTTTATTGTTGTTCATCTTATTCTTTGCTTTGAACTTGAAGTATTCCTTCCTAAAATGTCCACGTCTTCCACACTCAAAGCATCCATATTCAAATTGGTTTTGTTTAAAGTCTTTTTTGTTATCAAATTTCTTGTCATTAGTCTTTGACTAATTCTTTATTTTGAGTTGCTCCTTTTGCCTCCTAAAGATCATAACATACTTCTTATCTGAATTTTCGTATTCTTCATTTTGGTTACTTTTAGTTGGTAGAGTCCAAGTCTTCTTTTTTGGGAGCTTCATAATTCATCATCATACATCTTTAAATAGTTCTCCAAAAAATGTTAAAGTATCAAGTCTTAATTGTAGAGGAATCTTGGAGTTTTGTAACTTTTGGTGTAAATCTTTTAAGCATAATTATGAGAAGCTTCCAGTTGATTTCCTTTTGAGAAATCTTCTTGTCCAGCATGTTTAAAGAGTTCATGAATGTGAGAAACCTAAATTGAGCTTTCTTAATGGTTTATTCCTTTTCTAGTTTAAACATTTCATAATCATATACAAGTATGCTCAATTTGACTTCTTTGACTTTGGATGTTCCTTTATGACTTACCATGAGAGTATACCAAATTTCTTTGGCCTTGCTGTATGAAGACACTTCATCTATCTTATCTTGAACCATTCCACTCAGTAGGATATTCATGGCTCTCGAATAATAAGAAACTATGTAAGCTTTTGTGGAATCCATCTCGGTGAGTTATTTTGGTCTTCCATCATTATGCCCTAGAATAATTGGTCTATTTTTTCACATCCCATGATTCTCATGGATCCGTTTTAAAATAAATCTTCATTATAAACTTCTAGAAATTGTAGTTTTCACTTCCACACAATAATGGTGGTCTAGTAGTGGATTGCCCTTCTTATGCAAAATGGTGTATGTTCTATAGGATCTTACCCTATAGAACAAAGACCAAGATTAATAGTGTGACACTCCCAAATTTAGATACCACTACCTCAAATTTAGTGCTCACGCAATAATATAAACAATCACTGCTAAAAAATATTTAATACTAATGCGAAAAATAAATAAACATATGTTGTCTATTACAATGGCTTTTTAGTCCCAAGGTTTATAACCTTTACCAAAATATACATCACAAACTACAAAAAAATATTAGTGTTTGCATTATAATCTTATAAGAATACAAAATATGCCATAAGTAAGAATAATAACTGAAAGATTCAATAATATGAATTTAGTATAATCAACGCACAATTTAATGAGTGAAATTTTATTATTTAAATGTTGCGTGATTGAAAGACCGTGAACGTATGCTTTGAGGAATCATTCACTTGAATGACCCTCTTAGGTTACATTTTCAGAACTGTTCTTGAGGGGATTAGCCTTGCGTACCACATGAATATGCATAACATTTATTCTATGTCTATCGTTTGTCCGATACTTAGGTTGTTCTCCATTATTGGTTGTTCTTCTCAATCTAAGGATTCGTACCACTATAGTTTGGATAGCTTTCAAAATAAACTTTACATAGGTCTAGCCGAACAAGTGGCTTAGACTTATTATTTAATCAATTCATAACTCAAGAATGGAATATGAATTTAAATAATATATGTGATTTGCAATAATATTATTGTGGAATAACTTGCAATATAATATAAGTTCAAGATTTAAGAAGTAACACAATAATATTGAGTAGAGTTTGGAAACTTACTCAATATAAATTTGAGTAAGGTTAAAGAACTTGTTTGTCTATCGATTTACGACTAATTTGCTTAATTTAAACTTCTTTTGACGACCTAATATTGGTAACATTGGTCTATCAATTAGTACAACATATAATCGTTTACTTAAACATTTAAGTTTATTATTTACATAACATTCAATCACATATGACTATCACATAACACTTTGTGTAGAATTTTCATATCATTTACCCTAGGTAATACCCTTAAATGTATTTAGGTACATGATTTAACTATCAAATATTATTTCTCTTTAAGTAATATTAATTTAAAAAACTTATAACATTACTTATAAAATTATTTAAATTCTTAAACAATTTATTATAATTATTTCATTACCTCATTTATTATTAATTATTATAAATGATAACTATCCTTAGTTACCGTTGCATAACAATTATTCATGTGCTTATTAATCCTTCTTATTTATCATTAATCATTAATTAAATGATAAATAATTAGTTTATTAATTTTCATCCTCTTTAATAAATAATAATTAATTAGTTAATTAGCATTACTTATTATTTAATCTAAATTAAATAATAAATAATTTTATTAACTTTGATCATCTTTAATTATTATTTAATGTTAATTAAATAATAATAATTAATTAATTAATTAATTATTTAATCTTAATTAAATAATTAGTTTATTAACTTTAATTATTATTTAATGTTAATTAATTAATTAATTAATTATCATTACTTATTATTTAATCTTAATTAAATAATAAATAATTATTTTATTAATTCTAATTATCTTTAATTAATTATCCTTACTTATTATTTAATCTTAATTAAATAATAAATAATTTGTTTATTAACTTTAATTATCTTTAACTATTATTTAATGTTAATTAAATAATAATTAATTAATTATACGTACTTATTATTTAATCTAAATTAAATAATAAATAATTAGTTTAATAACTTTAATTATCTTTAATTATTATTTAATTTTAATTAAATAATAAATAATTAATTAATGATACTTTCTTATTATTTAATCTTAATTAAATAATAAATTATTAGCTTATTAACTTTAATTATCTTTAATTATTATTTGATGTTAATTAATTAATTAATTAATTAATTATCCTTACTTATTATTTAATCTTAAATAATTAGTTAACAACTTAATTACACCTTAATTATTAGTTAATGTTACTTAAGTAATAATTTAATCAATTAATTATCCTTACCTATTATTTAATATTAATTAAATAATAAATAATTAGTTTAAATGATAACTATCTTTAGTTATCGTTGTATAACAATTATTTATGTGCTTATTAATTCTTCTTATTTATAATTAATCATTAATTAAATGATAAATAATTGGTTTATTAATTTTTATCCTCTTTAATAAATAATAATTAATTAGTTAATTAGCATTACATATTATTTAATCTTAATTAAATAATAAATAATTTTATTAACTTTAATCATCTTTAACTATTATTTCATGTTAATTAAATAATAATTAATTAATTAATTATCCTTATTTATTATTTAATCATAATTAAATAATAAATAATTAGTTTATTAACTTTAATTATCATTTAATGTTAACTATGTGACGCCCCCAAATCGGGCCCACACAACCCAATTTGAGTCGTTAAAAGACTACAACAAAATTATTATAATACACTGTACAGTACCCAATAATACACAACTAAGTCTTCACAATTATTACTATTATATAATAAAGTGAAGACTACTATAGTAACTATCACGGATAGCTACTCTATTCCCCTTTCCACCCCGCTAGTCCCGGCTACGCTCTCATTTCTTAAACAATTGAACCAAAAGGAAAGGGTGAGCTCAAATAGCCCTGTAAGGAATAGTATGACTAATGTAATGAAAAATAAATTATTCTTAGTTTTCAACAGTTGAGTTCTTAATTAAAAATAATAGACAACAAGTTTTAAATCAACAACTGCAGTTGAGGATCTAATAGAGTAATATAAACAGCAAGATTTAAATTAACAACAGCAGTTAAGTTTTTGAACAAAGTTTCACTATAGTGAAATAACTACCACTAAGAGAATTAAGTACATCATGATGTCCACTAGCTTCTCTTTTTAAGAAACTCATCATCAACTTTTATCATCTGAAACACCACTGGTTATGATCATGCTAAACAACAGTTCTTCTTTGCCCCCGGCCAAAGAGAACATCAATCACGTGTCATTGTCATCCGACCAAAGACACCCAACAATTATATCGCCTTTAACCTATATCGTCTTTAACTTATCATCTGTGCCCAGGCCTCAAATATTCAGAACAATATGATTCTTGATGATTGAAATTGTTGACTTAGTCACACTTCATCTATGGGTTTTGATTATAACTTTCTATTCTCTAAGTTTTGTAGTGCTACACTAACCATGCAATATGCCTATACAGCACACTAAATGTGAATCAATTGCATACATTAATACAACAAGCTGGGAGAGTCAACTGGATTGAGAAGAATCAGATCCCTCTATACAACAAACTAAATAAGCCTTACTGAATCTAGGGCAAAATTCTAAATGAGGCTTTAAAAAAAAATCAATATAAGACCTTAGCTTGAGTTATTACTTCAATCAAGGCTCTAATAGGTTGCATCACTCACATGAAAGTTATTTTACAAACGGTAACTGTTATTTTCAAAAGGCAATATACGCTCTCTCTAAAATCAAATATGTTACCAACTATAATTTACAACTTTCATATTCAGATTTCTATGGTTGTTGTGAGGATCCAAATTTCCAGGATTTCTTTAATAATATTAAATGAGAATTTAATTGATAAAATTATCAAGGTTGTTAAATTAATTATTATTTTATGTGGTTTCAGGTATGTGAAGGGATTTAATTGGTAAATTAAATCTGTGCAGAGATGGTGATGAATTGTGTTGATTTAAAATAATTGAAAAAATAAATAAATAAATAAATTGTTTAAAAATAATTTATAAGGAAGAAAAGAAATTTCATGTAATAGTACAATAAATTGTACAATAAATTATTGTGAAGGTGCAGGAATTATTATTTAAATAATGTTATTAGATATGAATATATGTACATTTGTACATATGTGTGTGCATGTTTAATTGTGATAATTATAAATTTCATTAATTATGAGAATTAAGGGATTAATAATTAAATTAATCCAAAGTTAAATAAAAGTGAATGAGGAAGTTAGTAAAATTAGAAATATTGATTATTTAATTAATCAATAATTATGGTGAATGTTTAGAAATTATTTTAGAAGAGGAAAGAATTTTATAAATTATATACTAATAAAGTATATAATTTATATAAGAAAATTAAAGTAAAAGAGTAATGGAAAAATAATTATATAAATTATATAAGAATTATTATATAATTTATATAAGAGGATTAAATTAATGAAATGATTAATAAATGTATAATTATTGATTATGCAATTAATTGATGATTATGGAGAAATTTAAGAAACTATTTAAGAAAGTAGAGTGTAAATATATAAATTATATAATATTAAATTATATAATATTAAATTATATAATTTATATATAAAGAAATTAATGTTAAATGATAAAGAAATGGGAAAATAAATGAGGAAACAGGAATATTTTAAATTATTAAAAATTATGTTTATGTATAATTGAATTATTATGACTTTTATGAAGAATAATATTTCGGAAACGTGAACATGTTAGTGTAAAATGTTTTCCAAATAACGAAGTGAAAAATTATGAAAAATAATTTTTATAAGTTATATGTATTATTTTATGAATTTTGGAGGTATAAATTACCTCATTTAATTACATGCATGTCATTATGCATGTACAAAATTTATCAAATAAAGTACCTAAAAAGAGTCTAAATATTATTCATAAATCATAATATGAATTTTGGTGAATTAAAATAAATATTTTTTATACATTATATAAGATATTTATTACACGAAATAAGTATGTAATGTATTAAAATTTTAATTTTTGTATGGGAATTATCCGAACCAAGGTCGGTTGTTGTGGGCGGTGGACTTGGAGAATTTTTAAAAACAATTCATACATTTAAGATATATATTGGGAGGAAAAGAATAAGAAAAGTAAAAGAAATAAAAGCAAAAGAAGGAACAAAAAAAATAATAAAACACTCTCACTCCACTTATGTTGCTCCACCCGAAAGCCACCACCCGCCATCAAGCACCACCGGAAGCCACCGTACACCACCTCCAAGAAGGAGAATATTTGGTGTCATCCAAGTGAGAAATAAACTTCAATGGAAGGTATAACAATTATTTTTTGCTTTATTTTGGCAATTTTAGTGATAAATAAATTTTATGAAAAATTTGTAAATAATTAGAATAATTATTCTAAATAATTTATGGATGTATCTATGAAATTTATGATGTTTAGAGTAATTATGTGGCAGAATTAGTGACCAAAAATGGTTAAAAATTGTGTTAGCTGACTACTGTTTTCGGTTAAGGAAGAAAAAAATTCTGGACATGGAAAATTTTTCGGAACAGGGAATAAAACGACGTCGTTTTGGAACGACTAGGGATGGTCCGTGCGATGCGCGACCGCGTTTTTTGGGCAAAAATTTGGAAAATGCCCCTGGTCTTTTAAGTTAATACCCAGTGTGTCCTAGACGCTCGGTAATTACTAAAATGCCCCTAGACTTTTCGAAAAATTCCGGTTGTGTCCCTAAGGGCGCTGAAATTACGAAAATGCCCCCAGAACTTAGTTTGAATTAAATAAATGTTTAAAAATTATAGAAAAATATAGAAAATTACTAAAAATATAGAAATGATGTTTGAGCATTAACTTTAATATTTTTGTAGAAATATTAAATATTGGGGATTAATATTTAAATGTTTAAATATTAATCTAGTCAGGTTATAATTTAGAAAATGATTAAATAAAATTTTCGGACAACCAAATATGTTAAATTTTATTCGATGAGCCGGGTTGTCCGTAGTGAAGGCATTAAATATTAAGTTATGTTAATATTTTAAAGGACGAGGTTAATATAATTAACCGTATTATGTAATAATTGGCCTAGAGATGATATTAATTTAGTAAATTACTATCATGAGAGGATAAATAATTATTATTTGATTATTTTATGATCATAGGTTGAACGAGAGAGAGTTTTTAAGCTATCAATTAATTAATTGGACATACAGGCAAGTTCTTAAGTCCTTTAATGTTAAAATGTTGTCTGTTATGATATGTTAATATTTGTTCAAATGCATACAAATTATGTGTTATGTGCTACGTGATTAATATGACAACAATGTGTACGTTGTGCAACGATATGAATATATATATGAGATATATTGCTCAAGTATAGGCACAACACATGATATATGACACACACCGAGCATATTAAGGTATGTACTACGTGACGCATAAACTGTTGAACTTGCTGAGCCGTTGTGCTCATTACTTGCTTAATAAATGTTTTTGCAGGAAAGAAATAAATTTCAAGAATTTCAGGTTATATAGAGACGGTGTGACGACCCCAAATCCGGGTTCTTTAACCTCGGGTTTGGTTCTCACTATACAATACTTAACAATTATGAAATACATAAATTGTATTCAAACTTCGCGGAATAATACAAAAGGTTCCTTAATCAAAAGGCTACACTTCCCAAGGTCTGACACAATCGATATCGGCACCCCATGTCTCGAAACTATCTCCTTGATGTACAGTTTAGCCAACTGGTTCAAACTGAACTTAATCTTGATCGGCAAAAAGTGCGCTGACTTTGTTAGTCGATCTACAATTACCCAAATTGCGTCAAATCCCTTCTGTGTTGCTGGAAGTCCTACCACAAAATCCATTGTGATATGCTCCCATTTCCACTCAGGAATCTCTAACGGCTGTAATAATCCACTTGGTCTCTGATGTTCGGCTTTTACCCTTTGACAAGTTAGGCATCGGCTGACACATTCTGCGACCTCCCTTTTTAAATTCGGCCACCAAAAATGCTGACGCAGATCTTGATACATCTTCGTACTCCCCGGATGTATCGAGTATCTCGTACTGTAGGCCTCTTGCAAAATCTCTTCTCGTAGTTCGGGCACTAGCGGCACCCAAACACGATTTTCAAACCTTAGCAATCCCATCCTATCCTCCTTGAATTTGACCTTTTCTCCTTTGGTCATTCTCATCCTTATTCTGACACATTCTTCGTCTTTATCTTGAGCCTCTTTCACCCGATCTAATAGGGTTGGGCTCGCTTCTACTTCCATTGACTCATTTGGATTTCTCACCTCCAACTCCATTCGAGCCATCTCTTGAACCAATTGTTCCTGATCTGTCAACATGAACAATTTCTCCCTGCTCTTTCTACTTAGAGCATCTGCTACTACGTTGGTCTTGCCGGGATGATATAAAATTTCACAATCATAATCTTTGATCAATTCTAACCATCTTCGTTGCCTCATATTTAACTCCTTCTGTGTGAAGATATACTTCAGACTCTTGTGGTCCGTGAATATCTCACATTTCTCTCCATATAAATAATGTCTCCAAATCTTAAGGGCAAACACTACCGCTGCCAGCTCCAAGTCGTGGGTATGGTATCCCTTCTCGTAATCCTTCAACTGTCTGGACGCATACGCAACGACCTTGCCATTTTGCATAAGCACACAGCCAAGTCCCTTGTGCGATGCATCACTGTAGACCGTAAAACCTCCCGTATCGTCCGGTAAAGTCAATACAGGTGCTTCACTAAGTCTCTTCTTTAGCTCCTGAAAACTCTCCTCACACTTCTCTGTCCATACATATTTCACCGTCTTCCTCGTTAAATTTGTCAACGGTGTTGCTATCTTTGAAAAATCTTGAATGAATCTCCGATAGTAACCCGCTAACCCCAAGAAACTTCTTACCTCCGTCGGCGTCCTTGGTTGTTCCCAATTCATCACCGCTTCAACCTTCGCTGGATCTACTGAAACTCCCTCCTTGTCAATGACATGACCTAAAAATTGAACTCTCTCCAACCAGAATTCACACTTCGAAAACTTAGCATACAACTGCTACTTCCGTAAAATCTCCAACACCAATCTTAGGTGTTCAGCATGCTCCTCCTCCGTTTTGGAATAAACCAAAATATCGTCAATGAACACAACAACAAATTTATCCAAGTACTGCTTGAATATTCTGTTCATCATGTCCATTAATGCGGTGGGCGCATTCGTCAGTCCAAACGACATCACTAGAAACTCATAATGCCCATATCGAGTTTTGAATGCCGTCTTGGGTACATCCTCCTTCCTGACTTTCAACTGATGATAACCAGTCCTCAAGTCAATCTTTGAAAAGTACTTCGCCCCTTTCAATTGATCGAAAAGATCGTCAATTCGTGGCAACGGGTACTTGTTCTTAATTGTCACCTTATTCAGCTCTCTAAAATCCATACACAACCTCATTGATCCATCCTTCTTCTTTACAAACAACACAGGTGCTCCCCATGGAGAAACACTTGGCTGAATGTACTTATTATCCAACAACTCCTGTAGTTGGATCATTAACTCCTTCATTTCTACCGGGGCCATCCTATATGGTGCCTTTGATATTGGTGTTGTCCCCGGTACCAAATCAATTACAAACTCTATCTCCCTATCTGGCGGTAAACCTGGCAGTTCGTTTGGAAACACGTCCATGAACTCCCTCACTACTGGTATTTGCTCCATCTCGGGATTCACCATTTGTGTGTCCACTACGTGAGCTAAATACCCTACACAACCTTTCTTCAACAGTTTCTTGGCCTGCATCATCGTCAGACATGGTGATTGTCTAGACGACTTGCTGCCATAAAATACGACCTTAGACTTATTCGGTGTCTTAAGGTGTATACACTTCTTTTAACAATCAATTAAAGCTCCATGGTTAAACAACCAATCCATTCCAAGTATAACGTCAAACTCCCCCAATCGTATCGGAATTAAATTTACACTCAACTTCTGACCCCTGATTTCAGCACAACAGTTCCTATGTACATACTCTACAGGAATCACCTCTTTATTAGCAACTTCTATGTTCATTGGGTTATCTAGTTTTTCTCTAGGCAATTCTAACCGTCTAGCGAATTCGTCAGACACAAATGAACAGGTAGCACCCGAATCAAATAATACATAAGCATTTATATCATTGATCGGAATAATACCTGACACCACGTCTTTTGATTCAACGGCGTCCTGCACCGTCATGTTGAAAGTCCGTGTCGTTGGTTTATTCTGTGGCACCGGCCCTCCAATGGTCAGTTTGTTGTTGTTGTTGTTGTTGTTGCTTCCCCTAAAGCCCAAACTTCCCCCGGTATTCTTCTTCTTTGGACAATCCTTAAACTGATGGTCCATGGCCCCGCAGGCGAAACAACCCTTCCTCTTAGGTGTGGGACAATTAGGAGCGATGTGCCCCTCTTGCCCACAGTTATAACAGACGTTCTTTCCCCTCATGCACTCCCCAGAGTGATTCTTCCCGCACTGGCTGCATTTGTTGGCCTTCTTGGATTCACTTCCCTGGAGTGTCCCCGAACTGCTATTGTTATTCCATTTGCGCTTGTTCGAGTTACTGCCCCCGCTGCTACCCTCTCGGTTTCCCCCATCGTTTCTCTTCTTGTTCCGTTTTTGGTTGTGCTTGTTCAAAGCTTCATTCCCTCCTTCAGCTATGATAGCTTTCTCCAGCAATGTTGCAAAGTTTGTGATCTGGAGAACAGCTACCCGACTGTAAACCCACGGTTTCAGCCCCTGCTCAAATCTTCTGGCGCGTCTTGCCTCGGTGTCCACCTGGTGTGAAGCAAATCTTGCCAATTCATTGAACTTGGTGGCGTATTCTAATACGGACAAGTTCCCCTGCTTAAGCTCTAGGAATTTAATTTCCATCCTAGCCTTTGTACTCTCTAGAAAGTAGTTTTCCAAGAATACCTCTTTGAATCGTGCCCACGCGATCGTTCCCTCCCCTGCTCTACTCTTATTGGCCTTCCACCAGTGGTTGGCCTCTCCTTTCATCATGAAGGTAGCAAATGAGGTCATTTGCTCCTCCCTAACTCGTGCAACCTCGAAGACTTTTTCCATCTCCTCTATCCAGGTCTGTGCTTCTATAGGATCCGTGGTTCCTTTGAACTCGGGTGGTCCTATTAGTTTGAAATCTTTAAAACTTGCTAGTGGAGCGGCAGGGTTTGTTGCTCCAGTAGCCTCTGCGTTGCGTCCGCGGAATGCTCCCATTAGCATTTCCACGAACTCTTGGACAGGGTTGGGTGGTACCCCTCCGGCATTCACTGACTCTTCGGGTGGTGGTGGGGGTAGTCGTTGATTTCTTCTCTGTGGCGGCATTTTCTGTATAAAGAAAATTTAATTTATTAAAGTTGTTTCAATCTTTTTACTTTCGTTTTGTAGCTTAAGTAGTTTAAACCAAAGCACAAATAATCATCTCGACACATATAAACATAAAAGGAAATGCATTTATATTCATATGCTAAAACACAGTGCATAGCACTTTTACATCATAAGCATACTGCTATAAACGCTGCTAATCCCGATGGTCAAAACAAAAGACGGGATCTAACATATCTCACAACTTCATAGAGTTGGGATTTACAACATACTAACCCTTTATCAGAACAAAAGTAGGGTTTCTAGTGCATCTATGTACATACATCATAACGAAAGAAAATACAACTAACGGCGCATCCCTCGACGAACCGCATCGTCGTACTTCTCATCTCCAATGGCCCTGACCACGCCCCTACTAATGGTGTGCAAAGTTTGGCCCTCCTCAGCAGGGTAATAGTGCACCCTACTCTGAAATCTACCAAATGATGCGCGATAAACGTAACTGAGCCTATCTATCCTCACCCTCTTCTCCCTGACCTCATCCTCCAGCTCCATCATCTGTCTGTGAGCTGCATCACGCTGGATCTCCATATCTAGTCTATCCTGAACTGCCTGCTGCATCTGGCCCCTCATAGCCTCCCTCTCTGCCTGTGTCTGCTGAATCTTCAGCTCAGCTGCTGCTAACTTGGCCTCCATCTCGGCCATCCTCATCTTCAGCTCTATGTTCTCGCCAGAGAACATATAAGCTGTATCCCTGTACTGCTCCTCTGTCTGCTGGTGGATCTGGTTCTGCTCCTCAAGGTGCTGAACCCTCTCCTCTAGCTCGTTGTTAGCCGTAGTGAGAGTATCGATGATGTCACTGGCAACGGTGCCCATGCCATCAGCATACTCTGCTGGCTCCTCATCCTCCTCATCCTCGGTATCATCCTCCTCCTCGCTGTACTGTCGCATAACTCCGCCCCAGACAGCGTCCTCTCTATCTCCCTCCTCGGGATCCGACTCTGGCTCCTCGACAGGTGCAGCCACCCGTGGCTGTATGGTATCCATGTGGATATCAGTATAAATCACCTCCTCTACAGCAGTGCTCGACTGGCCTATCTCCGTCATCCTACAATAACGCAAATAACACATGTTAGTACGACAATAAAATATATTCATTGATGAAATGAAATGATATTTTATCATGTACATCTCGGCTCGATGGATTTTCTCAATCCATCTCCAAAAATACACAACATGATGAATCTCTCCAATTCATCTCCTAACGCACTCGATAAGAGTTTAGTACTAAGGTTATAACCTAGGTTTCGCAAATCCTAGCGTTTCTAACCTACAGCTCTAATACCAACCTGTGACGACCCCAAATCCGGGCTCTTTAACCTCGGGTTTAGTTCTCACTGTACAATACTTAACAATTATGAAATACATAAATTGTATTCAAACTTCGCGGAATAATACAAAAGGTTCCTTAATCAAAAGGCTACACTTCCCAAGGTCTATTACCTTAATCTTAACATTACATATCTTAAGGGAAATACAAAAGATTTACAACAGTAATTACATAACAGTAATATAAACTAGCATGCAATTACTAAAACTAAACATTCGCTTTCCCCTTGCCTTTGTCCGATTTAGAGCTTTCGGGAATAGCTGAAATATAGTCATGATATAGCAAGAATGAGCAACTAAATGGCTCAGCAAGTTTATAAACAACAATCATACGATATATCATGATGAAGGGAAATAACTTCAAGGTTTCAACAATAGCAATTGTGAAAGATAACAAGAATCAATGTTCAATAAAAGAAGGAATTGACTCTTTACTGCTGAGTGGTCTTTAATGACCATGAATTGCTACTAAGGTAGAACAGACATACAATGTCTGACTCCTTGTTAAAATAACAGGACACTTGAGGGGATCAGTCCTCTCATGTCCTATATATATGCATCACATTTAGATTTCTTGCGCGCTGTCGGTTTTCCGACAAATAAAAATCCCCTTTAACTTGGGTTGTTCTTTCTCAGTCTTACTGTAAGAATCCGCACCAGCCAATGGTTTGGATAAGCTTTTATAATATTCAATTCAATGAATTAACATACATTTGTCTAGCCGAAACAATTAGCTTAGACGTCTTAAACAGTTGCAAAAGCACTATGTGCGAATACAATAACCAATAACGATGTGAAGTAATTTTCGATAATTAATTCACTCAAGGGTCTGTCAAATATCTACGAGTGTAGATACTTGCTCAACAATAAATGAATTGCTCAATGTAATTAAGGTTGAATAATAATTGCGACAATAAATACAAGTTAAGGGGTAGAAAACTTGCCTCGTGCGTCGTTTACTGCTAACCAACTTAATTTAACAATCCTTGAATGGACCTAACAATTAAATCAGTTTGATCTTAAATTAGTATCATATACTTGTAAGTATAATGGCCTTTATAAACCTTACGAACCACATAATTGATTAATTATGGGTAACTAAACACTTAGGAAATATTATCACTACTTGATAATATTTCAAACACAAGGAACTTATATTAATTATTTAATATAGTTCAAATAAATATATAATATTATTAATCATTTAATAATATTTTATTAAGTATCTAATATTATTAATCATTTAATAATATTTTATTCATTACCTAATATTATTAATCATTTAATAATATTTTATTAAGTATCTAATATTATTAATCATTTAATAATATTTTATTCATTATTTAATATTATTAATCATTTAATAATATTTTATTCCCTTATTAATATTATTAATTATTTTAATAATATTTTAATCATCATCTAATATATATTTACTCATTTGATAATATTTTACACAATTACAATGTTATTCATCATTTAATATCTTTTTAATCATATACTAATATTATTAATCATTTAATAATATTTTAGTAATAATTTTTAAACAATATCAATAGTTAACCTTTTAATTGGGTTTACCTTAACCTTTATTTTAAACATTTTGCTACCCATTATTTCCAAATATAGTCAATATATTGGTTTAATACACAAATACATTCATTTTACACTTAGTTCAACTTAAAATTTCAATAAAAACTCAACCCGGGCCGACCCGACCCGACCCGGACCGACCCGACCCGACCCGGACGGCTAAAACAGGTTTTTAGCAGAATGTTTGACCGCTGCGGCGGTGGTTTCCACCGCTGCGGCGGTGGTACAAATTTTCCGAAACCCAAATTTGAGGACTGCCCGTCCCTCCGACGCTCCGATAGCCATAACTTCTTCATTTTAAAACATTTTGAGGTGATTCTTGAGTCCATTCTCATCAGACTTTCCCCCTCTACAATTTCTCTTTAGAACACAAATCCAAATTCCAAACGTAACTAGACTAAAAACTGCTCACAAGGATAAGGTGAAAACTAACTTCACAAATCCTTGGTTTTATTGGTTCAAACTTGAATAAAATGTGATCTATATGTCCAAATGACACAAACTCAGTTTTGTTAACCTTGTAACTTCTTGTTTTACAATATTCCATGGTTCAATCACATTTTTAAAACGTTTTACACGAAATTTACGGTTCGAACCACTTAGGGTTTAAAAACGACATCTTTTGTGGTTAAAGCTATAACTTCTTTGTTATTCAATATTTGTGAAAGGTTCAAAAAGGGTTTTTCTTTAAAACTCACAGATCTAGCTTTCTAGCCATATAAATCCAATTTCCGATTTGTACATTTCAAAATACAACCATAAACCTAGCATGCATAGTTAGGGTTTACCGGTAAAATTGTGTTATGAACTTTTCTACCATTTTTATGTATTTCTAACATACCAAAACATGTTATAAACACATAGATCTATGAATATACATATATTACATAGTTAGATACTTCTAGATCATCAAAACGAGTTTTGATCGGTTAAAAATAGATTTTAACCGATCAAAAGCTTTCTAGACTACAAAAATGAAATAAGATGAAGTTGAGAGCACTTTTAAACCTTGAAGTCTTGAATGCTCTTCTTCTCCTTCTACCAAAGTAAGTTGTGTAGCTAGTGGACATACACCAAGGCTTCCTCTAGCTTTTCCTCACACAAACACAAGTGTATCTCTCTTTTAACTCACAAAAGCTCTCTCTCTTTTCTCTAGAAAATGTCTAGCAAATGAACTAACAACCAATACCAAGTGTGGAACATTCTATTTATAGCCCACCACTAATCCTCCATTAGCTTACTAATTCACCCATGTTGGTGAAATTAAAGGCTAAACTAGTTTACTATTTGATTGAATGACTAGTTGATAGACTTTTGGAATGACTAGAGTTGTTGACCAACTTATGACATGGATGGATTTTCAAGCAATCTAGGAAATCAAGTTATCCAAGTAGGGCCCTCAAAAATTCAGCAAATTGGCTTTTTCAAGCCATTTTTCCTTTATTTTTAATGCTAAAATGTGCATATATATATATATATATATATATATTGACCAAAGTTTGACCTCCTATTGGGCTCCACATTGGGCTTGGGAATAACTTCCATTGGGCTCATTCAATTAAATTGTTTAGGCTCAATTTAAATAACACATTGGGCTTACATTAATTATTCTAGGTTACATTTAATTAAATCAAGCATTGGGCTTGTTTAATTAATTACATGGGCTAGTAATTAAATTACATACATGGGCTACTAGGTTAATATCTTTAACCTAGTTTATCAACTCATTTGGATTTAAAAATATAATTCAATTAGATTTACTTTAATTAATTATACACATTGCTTTAATTCTTTAAATAAATATACAAGCATATAAGTACATTTATTTAATTATCTAATGCACAATTAATTAATACAAAAAGTTTAATTTCATTGCTAAATATTTATTAAGTATATTTACAATGACTAATGAAATTCGTGGTCATTACAGACAGTTTACCAAGGAAGGTTGTGACTGTTATTAAATTTTTATATTATAAATCAATGTTGATAAATTTGTCAAGTTACTTTGATATGCTATATGTACAGATAAGTGGGATCTGAATATGATGGGTATAGTTAAACTGTGAACTGAAATTGTTCAACATGAATATTATGATAGAGACTATTATATATTTGATGATGAATCATGAAACAAAGAATATTTGTGTGGATATGAATGATATTAAAATTTGAATACCGAGCTTTATGACACAAGAAAAGAAAAGAAAAAGTAAAAGTTGCGATCCAGGGGCTAGGATTAAGAAATGAAGTTTTTAAATGTTCAAATATTTTAATATACTGAATTGAGAAAAGTGAAAAAAAATTATACCGAAAATTGGGTAATTGATGACGATAATGTCAATAAATGAATTAAATAAAGTGATTAAAGATTTATTAACAAACCGAAATTTAGACGATAAGAAAATAATGAATAACAAGGTTGGTCGAATTTCGAGGTCGTTACAGTTGTTATAAAGTAAATAGATTGACTGATTATTATTTAGTTTCTATAATCTAGTTAATTTCAAAATAAAGTGATTGAATATTTTTCTATGGATTAAACTGAATAAATTAGTAGGTCAATTAATCTATATTACGATAATTAAATCTGGGACTATATTTTATTTATGGTAAGAAGCAAGCATGCGGAAATTACTACTTGTCATATAAAAATCCCTCAATCTACTGCGATCAACGCTAGACAGATTATAAAAGGATTTTGATATATATAATAAATTGATTCTGATTGGTGGTTAACGGTAATATATGCTGAGATTAAGTGAAACAGATTAGTGATTGATATATTCTCACGTAACAACATGAAGGGACTGGGTATAAATATACTATGCTAACTAAGCTACTAGACACATAGAAATACAATGAACATCACTGAGAAACATATTCAAAAAGCTATTCACTATTTGCTTTAGATCATTACTATTTCGGTTTTTGAGCTTTTGCTTCCTGTACGTAAAAGAAGTACATAATTGCTGAATTTTCAAAAGGATAATCTGGTGGAGCAGGTTTTAAATTTTCAACATCCTACTGGTGATGTATTAATATTTTATTTGATCATAGCATTTAGTTTGAGCCTTGCATTGATTTATTACTCTTGCTATTGATTATAGGCTTTTTTGTATCTGCTCACTATTGTTGTTATCTTGTATAAACTTTTTTTTTTATGTACAATTAAGTTCAAGGTAAGCTTAGGAGCTTGATGGGTAAAAATTCTCAAGGGGTGCAAAGGGTTGCACAAGGAAGCATAAATGCTTGAGAGGATTTATCCTCAAGATTTAGAACTTAAATTGTATAAGGACTTGTGTAAGTCAAAAGGTTATTAATAAAATGAGTCTCTAATCCCAATTGATATTGGACGTGGAGTAAGTCCCGAGACTAGAGGTTGGGGACCAAACCACGTAAAAATTCTCTTTGTTCATGTGATTTGTTTTGAGGTTTATATATATATACTACTTGATTATCACATAAACAAAACCTTGCTAAATCATAATCTGATGAGAATAGCCTCACATTAAAACCACTGCATTGAACATATAACAGGTTGTCTTACTCACTGTCTTCATATTCTTGAATACAGCAAATTGTTTTCATATCCAGTAAGTTAAAATGTTTATACAATAAACTGCTTTCATTTTCAGAAAACTAAATTTTCTATACAGTAACCTGTTTTCATATTCAGCAGACTAAGTCACTGATTCAGTCAACTGTTTTCATAATAGAGCAGATTGCTTAATAAACTGTTTTATCGTTTTACAAAAATTAGACACTGTTTATTCAACAAATCAACCTCTATTACTACATGGAGCTGAAAACTATAATTTTTGGAAGTTTTGAATGAGAATCTATCTCAAAAGGGATCCTTGGGAATGGTAGGTGGTGGAGAATGGTCCAGTTACTCCAAGGAAAGATGATGGCACATCAAAAGTCTTAACCGAAGTGGACTCAATCGAAGTATACATGATATCCTACGACTTAAAGGCAATGAACACATTACTTAGTGGGATGGTGCAATCTGAAATAGGCAAAGTATCATCATGTAGCAAGGCCAAGGAGATTTGAGATACATTAAAGGTAAGTCACGAAGGAACATCAAAAGTAAGGAAACTAAAGCTAAGTATGCTAATGCACGATTACAAGATGTTGAAACTAGAAAAGGAAGAAAATATCAAGCAAGCTCAAGCTAGATTTCTAGTGTTCATGAATTCCTTGAAGTTACTTGACAAGACAATCCCTCAAAGAGAAATCAACCAGAAGTTACTACGGGCTATGCCCAAAAGGTTTACATCAAAAGTAATTATTCTTCAAGATTCCTTTGCTATTTTCGTTATGGATACTTTAACATTATTTGGAGAATTAGAAGAGTATGAACATCAATTAAAATTATATGATTATGGGGAGGAAACTCCTAGAAAGAAAGTACTAGCTCTTAATGCAGGAAAAGAAGATGAATCAAGTGAGAACTCGGATGAAGAAATTGCTATGTTATCTAGAAAACTAAAAGGGATGCTACAAAGGAAAAACAAAAGGAGGAACTTCACGCCAGTCAACAAGTTTAAGGGAAAGTCAAATGAAGAAACATGTTTTGAATGTCGGCATCCAGGTCATTTTAAAAAGGATTGTTTTCAATTGAAGAACAAAGGAAAGACAAATTTAAAAGACAACAAGAAGAAAGCATTAGTTACTTGGAGTTATGATTCAGATGTTGAAATTGATGCAAATGATGAGATAGCTCAAATATGCTTCATGGGACTTGAAGGAGAATAAAGTAAGGTAAACTTTAATGAGCATAATTTGTTGAAATAAGAAAATGAGAAATTAAAAGAAAAGAACGTGTACTTAAAAGAATTAATAAATACTTTAATGAATAAAGTCGATACTCTAATAGAGGAAAAAGAAGAAATGGAAACATTAACATAAGATGTAAGAGTTTTAAATGCTAAAATTAATTATCTAGATAATTATAATAAAATACTTTATAATAAAGTAAATCACGTGAATAGTGAGAATGAGAAATTAAGAAATGAAGTAAGAATGAGAGACGTGTGCATTGATGCTTTAAATGATAATACTTGTATAAAAGAAAATGATGGTAAAACTAAAGACTTACAAAAAGAAATAGAATCATTAAAATCATCATTGGCTAGGTTCATTCAAGGAAAATAAAATTTAACTATCATGTTAGGAAAACAAAGACCTAGCTATGAAAAACAAGGGATTGGTTATCAAGAAATATATAAAAAGAACAATATAAAGATATTAAAATCACAATTTAAATTAACTTATTGTTCTCCTTTCATCACATGCAATAATTGTGGAACTAAAGGAAATTTAAATTGCAACAAGTTAAAATGATATGGGTAAAGAAAAATGAAGTGCATGTTACTAACACTAATGGACCCAAAAAGAAATGGGTATCAAAACAGTAAACTGTATTCTTATTTCAGGTATGCTTCAAAGCAAAAGTTTCATCTCAAAAGTGGGTATTGGACAGTGGATGCTCTCGACACATGACGGGTGACAAAGGTAAATTCTTGGAATTATCTATCAAAAGGAGAAATAAAACAATTACGTTTGGAGATAACATGGCCTCTGAAATAATTGAAAAATGTAAAATAGGGAATGGTAATATCAGTATTGATAATGTCCATCTTATCAAAGGTCTTGAATTTAATCTTATTAGTATAAGTCAACTAATGAATAGTGATTATCAAGTTAAATTTGAAAAGGATAAATGATATATTTTTTACGGTACTAATAATGCTATACTAGTTGCACAAAGAGAATGAAATATATATACTATTGATTTTGAGCAACGGGATAAAGAAGTTTGCCTATCAGCCATGGAAGATATGGAAAATCTATGGCACAAGAGGTTGGGTCATGTACACATGGATCTAATAAAGAAACTATCAACAAAAAATGTTGTGAGAGGACTGCCCAAAATCAACTATGAAAAGAAAGGAATTTGTGCATCATATCAACTTAGTATGTAAATAAAAACATAATTTAGGGTAAAGAATCAGGTATCAACTCCTTTACATTTGCAATTATTACATCTTGACTTATTTGGTCCAAAAAGGCATGCTAGTTTAAATGATAAATTTTATGTCTTTGTTATAATTGATGATTATTCTAGATTCACTTTGGTTACATTTTTCAAAACTAAGGATGAAGCTTTTAGAGACTTTGAAAGACTAACAAAGAATTTGGAAACAAAGTACAATCTCAGGTTGATAAGAATAAGAAGTGATCATGGTGGTGAAGTTCAAAAAGAGTTCCTTCCATTCTGTGAACAAAGAGGAATTAGCCATGAGTTCTCTACACCAAGAACACCACAACAAAATGGAGTGGTTGAAAGGAATAATAGAAATTTACAAGAAACGGCTCGGACATTGTTACAGGAAAGTAAGCTTCCACAAAATTTTTGGGCTGAAGTGGTAAATACTTCTTGCTACATTTTAAATAGAATTCTAATTAGTCCTATTCTTTTCAAAACTCCTTATGAATTACTAAACAATAGAATTCCTAATATAAGTTACTTCAAGGTTTTTGGATCAAAATATTTCATACTAAATACAAGTGGTAACCTAGCAAAGTTTGATGCTAAATCATATGAAGGAATTCTTCTTGGTTATTCTCAACATAGCAAAGCATGTCGTATTTACAATACTCATAAATATGTGGTTGAAGAATCTGTGCATGTAAGTTTTGATGAACCTAATAATGTTTTGTCAAAAGAAATAGATGGGGATGTAGGAAATATAGAAGCCACAGTCAATCTAGCAAGTCAGAAATGTGACGCCCCCAAATCACTATACTTACTATAGCTAACTTTTTATTCACTATAAATGCTAAATCATTAGGTTTATTGATGATTTTCTTTATTCATAAACAAAGTTCTCACCTTAATTTCCAAAGATCTTTCAATATTTTATACCAAGTCCTTGTAATCGATGCAAGGGACTTAATACTCAATCATAATATTTTTTTATCCTTAATATTTAGATATTCTATAACTTTACATGTTCCAACATCCACGACATTAAATCATTAGGACGGCTCTTGGGAACAGAGAATCTCATGGTGAATGTTTGTATCTTCACCCGTGATAAATGTTTGCATCTTTATCCGTGATAAATGGTTGTATCTTTGTTTGGTGCAAAATTATTTTTTTGTACAGAACATTACCCAACTAGTTAAAACCCTCATTCAAAAACATATTTGGTTATAGTGATATCTCTTCATATCAATAATCCTACTTATCCTACATTCAGAATAGTAATAATGAGTTATACTTGGGTCCAAGGAACCCTAATGATGGATTTGCCTAGTCAACATCACTTAGTCCTATCTCAAATGTATAGCACTCACAAGTTATTTATCGATCCTCATCCAGATAAATAGATCATTATTAATACTATGTCAAGTTTTAACAATTCTAGGTTTAATCAAGGTAAAGACGTAGCAAGAAAATGTGATAAAACTTGATAATATTTATATAATATTTGGTTACAAGTGTGGAACTTATTCTTATTACAAAATGTCATTATGACTACAGTTAAGAACAATTAAGGAAAACAGTAAACTAGTCTAGGCATTTCTTCTTTCCTTTCTTCTTTGAGTCGGAGCTCTCGGGTTTGTCTACAAATTAGGTTTATTTGCAAGGGTGAGCTAAGATTCTCAGCAAGTATTAAATACATAGCATATAAGTGAACTCACACCGAGATGGATTGTAAGGATTCATGGCAAAATAATTGATATTACAAAAAGTTTTAACATAGCAAGATTGAGTGGTGGTTAAACCTTGAACTGTTCTTTGTCTTTCGACTTAGAACCATTTACAGTGGATAAAGAAAGGGGATCAACCTAACGACATCCTATATTATGCATAACATACCCTACACTGGACGGATCATGAACAGTAATACATATTCATTCATCTCAGTTTACTTCACATGTCAGGATCGCCCTAAGACAACTTGGTTTGATAAAATAAAACATGATTCGAAATACATCACGAATAATCATTTCATTTTACAAGTTATGCCGAAATAAGAAGCAATAACTCTTGTATCAAAGATTTATAACACGTTGCATGTAAAAAATATATAAATCACATAAAAAGTAAGTAAACAAAGGTTAATGATAGAAAACTTGCCTTAAAACACAATTAGGGTTTCTCGGTAATCGTTTAAAGTGTCTATATAAAGGGTTACGCGTACCCGAATGTTAGTTCATCAAATTTTTCTTCTTTATACGTGTTTTTATATCTAAAGTAGACTATTTCATTGATGGAGTTTTTAAGAAACTTGGCTAACTCAAAATTATTATTTTCAGTATTTTTTGGTGTTTCCACCCGAGAGCATACTTAAAATTTTTAACTTTGACGTCCTTTCTGGTAACTGACATAACTTTGTCATACGGAAATATTTTGAAGTGATTCTTGATTCTAAATTACTTATAAGTTCATGATCTAAAACTTTCATCTGTATTGTAAAGGCAGATTCGGATTTAAGTTTTCAAAAAATGGTAAAAACACACAATAAACATGTTTTAACCAATATTCTTAGGGTTAACCATGTGAAACATGGTATCGCTTACTTTAACTCTTTAAGAAATCATGTTATAAGACTTAATAACACTTTATAACATAAAAATAATAAATCATAAACCTTCTCATAGAAAGATTCATGAATTTTTCTAAAGAACGCGTGAAGAACGAAAAATCGTATATGGCTACGACTTATGTTCTTGAGCTTTTGGATTTTATACTTGAAATAATTTGACATGATAACTGCTTACATAAGTGATTATGACACTTTATAATTGAAAAAATTTGGTCATTATAACGGCTTGCATAATTGATTAAAATAATTTATAATAATTGCTCAAGAACATACGAAGAACACGGAGAACAGATATTACAGAGTTTTGTTTCGAATAAACACAATTTTGTGAAGTGAAAAGTCCAAAAGACGTTGCACGTTTTTTGATAAATAATGTTTTCGATAACCATTTCTCATAAAATGGTTAGACGACCAAAAAGGTAAAAAAAAAATCCTCTTTTCAGATTTTTAAAAAAAGACTTTTATTCTCCTTTTACGTGCTAAGGTTGGATACTCGAACTGAAATACAAAAATAAACAATAACAAAGATTCCATTGCACATAGAAGATGTAATTCAATCTTTATTTATTCATATAAAGTTGGATTACAACTCTCTCGGAAGTTTGAAATATTATAAGAAAACTCACAGCAGTCTGTCAGAAACATATTCAACAAAACAGATAAATCAATACAATTCACCGGATTCCTCAAATTAGCAGAAATAGTCAAGTAGAGAAGTAAACCAGGACACTATTTTGGGAATCCATGAATCAGAGTACATCAAAAAATCCTAGACTTTTCGGGCCCTCTTCACGAACTAAGAACGCGAAGGGGAAATAGAAAGTGAACACTTCATCTCCAATCTCACTAAATGTGGAACTTATTTAAGAAGATGATCCTGAATTAGTAACACCTCTCACTTCTATCCACTCTCTATCTGTTAATTTCTTTCATGGAAATAATTTCGAAGCACGTTTCAAATCGTCCATTGTATCAAAATCGTCAGTGTATGAATTTTTTTTTGATATGTTCTTCTATCAACAATCTGACTTGCATACCCTATATGAATCGCATGGTATCACATCAATGGTCACTCCACCCACTACAGCATATCCCAACCTGGTCCAATAGTTTTATACAAACTTTGACTTGTAAAATGACAAGTGCACTACTTTAGCCAAAGATAAAACATTTCAGTTGACCCCTGCCACCTTGGGCAAGATTTTATCCATTCCTTCCTCTGGACATTGTCAAATTACATTAAAAGGAGCATGCACTACACCACTGTCCACCTTAGATCAACTTAAAATTATGAAAGATGATTTCACCCTCATTGACATTATTTTTTCTACTACTGTTGTAAGTGTCTCCCATTGCATCAGTCATCCATAAAATTCTTAGGTTCAATTTTGCTTCCTAGAACTGGGGGTGGTGCAAATTTCATATATCAGGATCTTATTTTAATCTCCATGATTTTAAATAGTATGTCCTTCAATTTGGCACTCATGATGCTTCTTCATATGGATAGTTGTGTTAAACAAACCAAAAAATGTCTGTCATATGGTGGGTTTCTTACCAAAGTTTTTCAATATTTTCACATATCACTCGAGGATGAAGCCTCAATTCAACTCACTAAATCTATTAATTTCGATAACCTGAAAAGCTCTCATTTGAGTCTGATTGACGGCACATTTGTTCGCACTCCTAGAGACCATCCTTCTACTCCATCAGTCAATATCTCACCTCCTAATCCTCAAAATTCTGACATTCTCTCCCTACTACATGAAATCAAGGTTGATGTGGTGGACATTAAACAACAACTTAGTGTTCTGGAGAAAGGAAAGATAACAATGACCACTCTTACTGCCTCATCCCTCTTTAAACAAGTTGAAGATGAGTTCATTGATCTTCAAGCTGGTTTTGGTTTCCAAACCTGAGCTATGGTAGAAGCTCTGCAAAGGAAGATGAATCGCAATGCTTGTCAACTTAGTCAGGAGCTGCAGTTTGTGAGCCATCAGATTGGTGAACTTAGTGAGCTTGTGGCTGTACAGATGAATGAAATGGTATTAGTTTGGTCGTAGGTAAAGAGGCTCAACTGTTCTAGAATGGGTTCGAGGTAACTGGCTTGCTGAATATAAAGGAGATTTTAGGGACTTACCTCTTCCTTCATCCACTCATATTCTTCGTCCTCCTCTATTTGCCAACATGTTGTCTGAAGAAGAACGCGTACATCGTCGACAACATCGTCCTTATTTTACTTAATGTGACCAGCTAGGGGTCCACATTGAGGAACTTCACTAAAACTCTTCCGATTAAGTATTATTAGGTGTATAGCTCAAATTGCTTCTATGGTGTAATATGGTTTTGTATATTTGGGTAATTGTTTGGTTTGTTACCTGACTGCACTTTTCTTATTAATATCTAGTTATTGTGCATATTTTCTGCACATCCTTCTTTTTGTATGATGAAAAAAAGGGGGAGAACAAACCCTGATTTGTGTTTACTGAAATTATCGTACATGCTTAAAATAAATTTCTGTTGCTTATATTGGTATGACATGTTTTGAAAGGGAGCTAGTTATAAGATATGCATGAACTTAGGGGGAGCAATATGGTTAGTGTTGTCATCATCAAAAAGTGGGAGATTGTTAACTTAGTCACAATCCATCCTTGGGTTTTGATGATGACTTTCAATTCTCTAAGTTTTGTAGTTTTACACTAACTATGCAACATGCCTATATAACATACTAAATGTGAAATTAATTGCATACATCAATACAGCAAGCTAGGAGAGTCAACTAGATTAAAAAGAATCAGATCCCTCTATGCAGAAAACTAAATAAGCCTTACTGAATCTAATGCAAAATTCTAAAGGAGGCTTTAGGGGGGGAAAATCAATGTAAGATCTTAGCTTAAGTAATCAAGGCTTTAATAGGTTGCATCACTCACATAAAAGTTATTTTACAAACGGTAACAGTTATTTTCAAAAGGTAATATAGGTTCTCTCTAAAATCAAATATGTTACCAACTATGATTTATAGCTTTCATAGTTAGATTTCTATTGTTGGTATAAAGTAAATAGATTGACTGGTTATTATTTAGTTTCTATAATCTAGTTAATTTAAAAATAAAGTGATTGAATATTTTTCTATGGATTAAACTGAATAAATCAGTAGACCTAATCAATCTATATTACCATAACTAAAACTGGGCCTATATTTTATTTATGGTAAGAAACATGCATGCGAAAATTACTACATGCCATATCAAAATCCCTCCATTTACTGTGATCAACATTAGATAGATCATAAAAGAATTTTGATATATATAATAAATTGATTCTGACTGGTGGTTAACGGTAATATATACTAATAAGTAGGTTTTATACCTACTATTTCGATACCAACTCGCTTTAACTTTCGCTAGTTCTCATTAGTTTTCATTATTATTCATGTTTTTATGTCTATTTTGTAGGTTTCATGTTCAATAGCTCATTTTTGGCCTGTTCCGTCTACTTGTGGACAAACTGGCTTGTTTTGGACTAGAACCTGTGCGGGGGGAGAAGTACAATATTTCAGGACAAAATTGGTTCGACGTGGGTGTGATTTGAGCGAAGATCGGATGCTGCAGAAGATTGAGCCCAGACTGCATGACTGGTGCACAGCGCAGCTGCGCCCAATTCCTTCACAAATACGGCGCAGCTGCGCCATTCCTCTGTCTGCTTTCGACCTACCATCAGGCATAGTTGCGCCCCATCTCAGTACAAAAACAGCACAGCTGCGTCAGTCCTTCGTACCAAAATCCTACTATAACTTTTTAAACGGACCAATTAAAAGCTCCCTGCTACAGTGATTGAAAAGAAGCGACCGAGGCTCTATATAACAGTAGTATTAGACTAAGATGAGGGATATAGAAAAAATCTAGGTTATAAGGAAGAAGAGAGCGCTTCTTGTTCATTTTATTCATTGTTTTCTTTGTTCTCTCTTGTTCCTTTTGATCTATCTAGAGTAGTTAAGCTTAGGGCTGGACTTTGGAAGTTTGAAGCATTGTGTCAACCTTGGAACTCCGGATTTGAAGAAGAGAAACTGAGCTTTGCATTTCTTAACCTTTGTTTTCTCTTTCTTTTTATTTGTAGTTTCAATGTATAAACATTTGTGGATGATGGTTGTTATTTCTATTATGAACTAACTTCTTTTATGGGATTATAATGAAACCTAGGGTTTAGTTCAATTTGTTATGCTTCCGTGTTGTGGCTAAATGATTATGTATGGATTGTCTAATGTGATTTATTTTAATTGCTTAATTGTTTGATCCCCAATTACCATGTTAACTCACACGGAACCGAGATGGGGAGTGTGAGTTTAGAACCGACCATGTCAGCTTGTGTTCATGATTTCACATGACGTTGGATTGCATGATTAGTGCTAAGGATAGACATATACCCAAGCACCACGCATAGTCTTTTGAAAACTTGTGCTTAAACCCGTTTTTCTCTAGGTCACATAGAAATATAGTGATTTAATTAACTTGGGTGTTCTTTCCCGTTCTGTTGCCCTTTGGGTCGGATCTGGGTTGGATATGGGTATGATGCAACGAGAGTTGGTCATGCTTTAGTTTCGTGTTTTCAACTAACAATCCGAGGTAATCAGTTAGGTTTAATAGGAAGTAGCGCAGTTGAATGACACCCTAGGTGAAGTTATAATCCCATGTCTCCTTTGTTTACTTAAATCGTTTGTTATTTAGTTGTCTTTAATTTTCACAACTTAGATTTAATTCACAATTCCTTGATTTGCTTGACCACTGTTTAAAGAAACCGAAATAGTTATAAAACTGCTGCTTGATAGTTTAACAACGATTCATAGTCCTTGTGGGAACTATACTTTACTTATTCTATATTACTTGTTGACCACGTGTACTTGCATGTAAGTGTTTATTTGTCATGCGTACGGTTTGGCACCCAATATATACTGAGATCAAGTGAAATAGATTAGTGATTGATATACTCTCACGTAACAGCATGAAGGGTCTGGGTATAAATATACTATGCAAACTAAGATATTGAACACACAGAAATACAACGAACATCCTTGAGAAACATATTCAAAAAGTTATTCACTATTTGCTCTAGATTATCACTATTTCGGTCTTTGAGCTTTTGCTTCCTGTAAGTAAAAGAAGTGCATAATTGCTGAATTTTCAAAAGGATAATCTGATGGAACAGGTTTCAAATTGTCAACATCCTACTAATGATATATTAATATTTTATTTGATTATAGCATTTAGTTTGATCCTTGCATTGATTTATTACTCTTGCTATTGATCAGAGACTTTTCTGTATCTGGTCACTATTATTGTTATCTTATCTAAACTATTTTGTGTACAATTATGTTCAAGGTAAGCTTAGGAACTTGGTGAGTAAAAATCCTCAAGGGGTGCAAAGGTTTGCACAAGGAAGTATAAGTACTTGAGAGGATTTGTCCTCAAGATTGAGAATTTAAATTGTATAAGGGTTTGTGTAAGTCAAAAAGTTATTAATAAAATGAGTCTCCAATACCAATTGGCATTGGACGTGGAGTAGGTCACTAGACTAGAGGTTAAGGACCGAACCATGTAAAAATTCTCCATGTTCATATGATTTATTTTGAGGTATATATAAATTGTATTGCTTGATCATCACATAAACAAAACCTTGTTAAATCATAATCTGATCAGAATAGCTTCACATTAGAACCACTGCATTGAACATATAGCAGTCTGTCTTACTCATCGTCTTCATATTCTTGAATATAACAAACTGTTTTCATATCTAGTAAGTTAAAATCTTTATACAATAAACTGCTTTTATTTCCAAAAGACTAAATTTGCTATACAGTAACCTGTTTTCATATTCAGCAGACTAAGTCACTAATTCAATCAACTGTTTTCATAATACAGTAGACTGTTTAATAAATTGTTTTCTCGTTTTGTAAAAATTAGACATCATTTATTCACACACTTATTCAACCCCCTTCTAAGTGTGCTGACATATATTTCAGAAATAACAATAAAGATATAAATAATGATCAGAAGAGACAGTATAAACAATAACATGAGGAGTTAACAAATTTTACTTTGTCCGTATTGAAATAATGTCCAAATTGTCAACATGATGTAAAGAAAAAGGTGTTCAAGTTCAAGAGTAATGTCCAAGATCCACTGGGAAGAAGTTCAACGGTAAGGTTTATGGTACAAGGAATTAGTCCAAAATGTCCACAATTCAAATAAATGTCCACAATTCAAAAGTTCAAGGTCCATACGTTCACAATTTAAATATCACGATGAAAATTTAATAAGAATTTTCTTGTCAAAGGGTATTAGATGAAGTGCAAACTATTAAGAGAATATTAATGAATTATTAATTCAAGAATTTTCGCCGTTTAATAATATTAGAGGTACAAATGAAATACTTTCTTACGGTAGTAAGTTTATGTGATAAAAGATGAAAAAGCTAGTATCCCTTACCTTATCTCGTGACTAAATACATTTTTTATAAGGTTGATCAACCTATATGTATATTCATAATTTAATTAGTAAGTAACACATACAAATTTTATGTATATAAAATCATCAAAGTGACTATATAGTACAAATATACTTCAAAATAGTTTTTAAAGAAAAATAATTTTTCAAAGTAAAATCTTTCAAAGGAATTTTTTAAAAATAAATCTTCTAATAGAAGAGTCTTCTAAAGGAAGAGTTGTAAACCGATGTGTGTGTGAGTGTTTTAATAACTTTTATAAAAAAAAAAAAACTTACTTGAACAATACTCGTACCCTTCCAGATCTTCAACGCTTAAGATAATTTTAATACACTCAAAGAGATACTTATACTAAGAAATATTTAGAGAATGAAAAGAAGATTGAGTAAGGAATGTATGAAACTCCTTATGCTAAGCCCCCTACTTATAGCCAGAGCCTAACCAACTTTTCCGCACACTCGTTACACATTTTAATCTCATCTTTTAATCTACATCATTCATTAACCAACACAAGTTTCACGCTTTAATCTGCACCGTTCGTTGACTAACACGCGTTTCACGCCTACATGCATTATACATTTACATGCATTACACACTTACGCGTGTTACACACTTACATATTATTTTATTAATTTAATATCCCATTTATTAAACCTACAGTATTTTTCAAATAATAAATTTGTCTAACTGTTTAATACCCGTGACTACTACCGTAATAATTATTGGCCTAATACTGCAAGATGTTGTGCATTATGACAATTATTGATTCAATAATATGGAACACTGTGCAATTAATAATGTAAAATATTATGTAATGACAATTATTGATTCAATAATATAAAATGTTGTGTAATGACAATTATTGATGAAATACTGTGCAATAGTCACTTTATCAGCTCAATAATTTAATTATTATGTAATACCGTGTGCTGCTGTAAAATACCATATGCTACCATATTTTTATCACTGGGTATTTTAACAGTTAAAAGTGATAATACTGATGATAATTTTTATTTAGAAAGGCTACTGCTATCTTTTTCTACATCTAACAATATTTCATTGTAGGGTCCACCTATAACTGAATATTTTGGCATCGCCGTAGGAATATTTCCCAACAGAACGAATATTTCTTGACCAGTCGAATATTGTCCGACATAAAAAAAATTCAATAACATCCTTAACTTTAATTTTTATTAATTTAATACCTTATTGTTAGGCATAAAATTATGAAAAAATTTAAAATCTATTTATTAAAATTCGGGATCTTACATTCTTCCCTCCTAATAAAATTTCATCCCCGAAATTTACGTACCTGGCATTTCGAAGATATTAGGATACTTTGCTCTCATTTCAGATTCCAACTCCCAGGTCATTTCCTCAGTATCTTGGTTTTTCCATAAAATCTTGAGTTAAGGTATCATCTTTGAGCGTAGGATCTGCTCCTTCCTATCCAAGATCTTAACAGGTACATCCTCATATGTTAAATCTTTCGTTATCTCATCTAGCTCCAACTCAATAATGTGATTTGGGTCCTTCACTTATTTATGTAACATAGATATGTGAAACACGTTATGAATGTGTGACATTTTTGGTGGTAGAGCTACTCTGTAGGCCACAATTCCTATTCGGTCAAGGATTTCAAATGGGCCAATAAATCGAGGATTGAGCTTTCCTCTCTTTCCAAACCTTGTAATTCCTTTCTGTGGGGAAACACGTAAGAATACATGACCTCTAACGTTGAAACTTTCGTCCTTTTGATGAAGATCATCATAACTCTTTTGTCATTCTTGTGCAGCTTATATTCGTCGTCTGATAATTTGGATCTTTTCTGTTGTCATGCGCACCGGCTTAGGTCCCAACAATTTTTCTTCTCCCACATTATTCCAACATACTGAAGAGTGACACTTTCGTATATACAAAGCCTCAAATGGAGTCATTCCTATACTTGATCAATAATTGTTGTTGTAAGAGAATCCAATCAATAGTAAATATTTGTCCCAACTTCTTTTGAAGTTTAACACATAAAGCCTCAATAAATCTTCAAGAGTCTGAATTGTCCTTTCTAATTGTCCATCTGTTTGATAAGCAGAACTAAATCGTAATTCGGTGTCCATAGCTTTTTGTAGACTGATCCAAAATAGTGAAGTGAATATAAGATCCTGATCAAAAACTATGGATACTAGCATGCCATGCATTCTCATAATCTCACTTATGTATATATTAGATAGACGCTCAAGTGAATAGTTTTCTCGTATAGGCAAGAAATGAGCGGACTTGATCAATCTTTCTACAATGACCCAAATCGCATCCAAGCCTTGAGAAACTTTGGGAAGACTCATCACAAAATTCATATTGATGTGTTCTCACTTCTATTCGGGAACCTCAAGTGGTTGTAATTGACCTTTAGGCACTTGATGCTCTACCTTGACACGTTGACAAGTTAAACACCTCGAGACAAACTTAGCGATCTCCTTCTTCATATTGCTCCACCAAAATGTATGTCGAATGTCACGATATATTTTTGGTACTTCCATGATGAATTACAAATGACGTATTGTGTGCCTCTATCACGATTTTATACTTCAATTTAGGGTCATTAGGAAACTAAAGTTGAGACTTGACTCAGAGTATCCCTTTCTCATCGATTCTTACTTCTGGAATAGCACATTTTCGTACTTTTCTCATCATATTCATTAGTTCTGGATCAGTAGCTTGAGCAGCTTTGACTTTATTAATTAAAGTCGATTTTACTCATATGTGCGCGATCCTCATATAGGTCCCTGGTGACTTTAACTTTATCTCCATCTTTTATAAATCGTACAAAATGCGCCTTTGTGTTGTTAGTATTGCATTTGTACTGGCATATGATCTTCTACTTAATGCATCAGCTACCACGTTCACCTTTCTTGGGTGGTACTGGATAGTGTGGTCATAATCTTTTAACAACTCAAGCCAACGTCGCAGTCGCATGTTGAGTTCCTTGTGGGTGAAGAAATACTTGAGACTTTTATAATCTGTAAAGATTTCCACCTTTTTCCCGTACAAGTAGTGTCTCCAAATCTTCAATGTGAAAACAATCGCTGCTAACTCTAGATCATGAGTAGGGTAATTTTTCTCATAATCTTTGGGTTGTAGAGAGGCGTAAGCTATAACTTTCCCTTATTTCATAAGAACGCATCCTATACCACTACCTGAAGCATTATTGTAGACAACAAATCCTCCTGATCTTTATGGTATAATCAGAACAGAGGCTGAAACGAGTCTCCTCTTGAGTTCTTGAAAGTTTTTCTCGCATTCCTTACTACATTCGAATTTTGTGTTTTTCTGAGTCAGCTAAGTTAGTTGAGTGGCAATTCGAGAAAAACCTTATACAAATCTCCATAATAACCAGCCAAACCTAGAAATTTTCGTAATTCGGTTTCTATTTTAGGTTGCTTCCAGTTTAAAATTACTTCAATCTTCGTGGGATCAACCGATATTCCTTGTTTAGAAATCACATGCCCAAAGAATGTTACTTCCTCAAGCCAAAACTTGTATTTCTTCAACTTAGCATATAACTTATTTTCACAAAACTTTTGGAGTATCAATCGCAAGTGTCGTTCATGATCCTCATGACTCTTGGAGTATATAAGGATGTTATCAACAAAGACAACCACAAAATGATCCAAATATTCTTTGAATATTTGGTTCATCATGTCTATGAAGGCTGCAAGAGCATTAGTTAGTCCAAAAGGCATGACTAAGAACTTGTAATGCCCATAGCGAGTTCTGAAGGTAGTATTTGGAGCATCATCAGCTTTAACCTTCAACTGATGATAACCAGATTAGAGATCGATCTTTGAAAAATACTGAGCACCTTGTAATTGATCAAACAAGTCATCAATTCAAGGTAACAGATACATATTCTTGATGGTAACATGATTTAACTCTCGATAGTCAATGCACAATCTCATACTCCAATCCTTCTTCTTTACAAATAGAACAAGGGCACCCCAAGGTGATGTACTTGGTCGTATGAAATCAGTATCTAGGAGTTCCTGAAGTTAGACTTTAAACTCTTGAAGTTCTATGGGAGCCATTCGGTATGGGGCTTTAGAAATAGGTTTAGTACCAGGTTCAAGGTTAATATTGAATTCAATTTTGTAGTCTGGGGGTAGGCCAGGAAGTTCTTCGGGAAATACATCAGGGAATTCATTAATAATAAGAATATTGTTCAAGTTTACCGAGTTTTTATTTAGATCAGTGATATGAGCTAGGAAGGCTTGACATCCATTTTTTAATAAACGAATGGCTTTGTGGCTAGAAATAACGGTTACAGATTTCAAAGGTTTGATTACTTGAATTTTCATGATAGATTAGTCAGGAATATGAAAGCTAATGAGCTTATGGAAGCAATCAATTTTAGCATGGTGGGTAGTCAACCAATCAATTCCTAAAATCACATCAAACTCATGCATTTCCAAAGAGATAAGGTCAACGGGTAGTGTAAGGTTATTAATTTGAACCAAACAAGATTTATAAATAGTAGATGTAATGGCTATTTTCCCTAATGGAGTTTCAACATACAAGTCAAAGTCTAAATTTTTAGGAATCAAATTTAAACGTTGAGCACATGCAGACGAGATAAAAGAGTGGGTAGAATCAGTATCTAATAGGGCATAAACTTCACAAGAGTTTATGAATAACTTACCGATTATCACTTTGTTCAGGTTTCATGCCTTCTGAGACGTTATAACAAAAGCTCTCCCCTGGACTATAGATTTTCCCTTATTTGTGCTAGCCTTTGAAACCATCATCGATGCTTGGCTTGATTTTGTATCAGGACAAAATTGAGCAATATGACCTTTTTTTTTCCACAATTATAACAAGACTTGGATTGCTGAGTATAATTTGGAATGATGTGACCTTCCTAACCACACTTGTAGCATTTTATGGGTGATCGATCTTTTCCCCTTGAAACTATTACCGGTGTTGATGTTGGTGCTGGTGCCTTTTTGGGATTATTGTGGGATCTCTTTCTCATGAAATTGTTCCTACTTGGTTCTCCCCTTCTATTATCTGGACCGGAATTACCACTGAAGTGGTTACTATTTTCGAAATGGTGATTGTCGCCTCTACAGTTCTCATTCTGGTAATTGTTATCATTATTTCTTCCTTTTTATTGGTCATTAACTCTTGGTTCCAGTATTTTATCTTCTTGTTCGACCCTTTAAACCTTATCCACCACATCCGAATATAAACAAAGTTTGTGAGAGATGAGGTGTTGGCGAATTTTGGGTCTCAAGTCTCATAAGAACATATGAGTCATTCGGGCATCATCGTCCACCAAATGAGGCGCGAATCGGGATAACTCCACAAACTTGGCTTCGTATTGAAAAACAGTCATGTTCCCTTGTTCTAGTTTAATAAATTACACATTTTTCATATGGCGGACACTTTCTGAAAAATACTTCTTATTAAACAAATCCTGAAACTCCGTCTAGGATATCTCAAGTACTGAATAATGGGTACATTTTATCGATTCTCACCAATGGTCCACATCTCCTCTTAGCATGAAGGTAGCAAATGGAACCTTCTGATCATTAGTGCATCGCAGAACATCAAATATCTTTGTCATCTGCTTCAGCCTTAAGTGGGTCCGGCTTCCCAAAAAATTTGGGTGGTCCCAACTCCTTAAACTGCTTCGCAGTGACCATCCTCGAATTACCAACATTTTCACTGGTGGGAGTTCCCCTCGCTTGATTTTATATGAATTGCATAATGTTTTAAAAGAAACTATCATAATTCACATGGCCACCTGCGTTATTTTCTGAAGTTGTAGGAGGATTATTTGTAGCCTCCTGGTTTTCTACAGCATAATTCATCCCTTGGTTTTCAGATGCCATTCTGAAATATGGTCACAATGCAAAGGTTAATTTAAACAAACTGACTTGTCACTTTTTATTGCTTAATTCAAGCTAACTAACAAAATTTAACTTAGGTAGGACACACTGGCGAAGGATTCTAATCGTCTCTCTCCTCCTAGTTCTAATCCCAGATCTTCATGCAAGATCATATTCCTAAGCTCTAATACCAACTATAACGCCCCCAAATCGGGCCCACACCACCCAAGTAAAGTCGTCAAAAGACTACAATAAAATTATTACAATACACTGTACAGCACCCAATAATACATAACTAAATCTTCACAATTATTACCATCCTACAATACAATGAAGACTACTATAGTAACTATCACGGACAGCTACACCATTCCCCTTTCCTCCCCGCTAGTCCCAACTACACTCTCATTTCCTGAATAATTGAACAAAAAATAAAGGGTGAGCTCAAATAGCCCAGTAAAGAATACCATGACTAAGATAATGAAAAATAAATTATTCTTAGCCTTCAACAGTTGAGTTCTTAATTGAATATAATAGACAACAAATTCTAAAACCAATAGCTGCAGTTGAGTTGTTAATAGAGTAATATAAACAACAAGATTTAAATTAACAACAGCAGTTAAGTTCTTGAACAAAGTTTCACTGTAGTGAAATAACCATCACTAAGAGAATCAAATAGATCATGATGTCTACTAGCTTCTCTTTTTAAGAAAATCATCATCAACTTTTATCATCTGAAGCACCACTAGTCATGATCATGCCAAATAACAGTTCTTCTTTGCCCGCGGCCAAAGAGAACATTCATCATGTGTCCTTGTCATCCAACCAAAGACACTCAATAATTATATCGCCTTTATCCTATATCGCATTTAACTTATCATTTATGCCCCAGGCCTCAGATATTCAAAATAACCTGATTCTTGATGATTAAAATAACAACAGAGATATAAATAATGAACAAAAGAAACAGGATAAATAATAACATTAGGAGTTAGCAAATTTTACTTTGTCTATATTCAAATAATGTCCAAATTGTCAACATGATGTAGAGAAAAAGGTGTTCAAGTCCAAAAGTAATGTCCAAAATTCATAGAGAAGAAATTCAACAGTAAGGTTTATGGTACAAGGAATTAGTCTAAAATGTTCACAGTTCAAATAAATGTTCACATTTCAAAAGTTTAAGGTCCATAAGTTCAAAGTTCAAATATGACGATGGAAATTTAATAGGAATATTCTTGTCAAATGGTATTAGATGAAGTGCAAACTATTAAGGGAATATTAATGAATTATTAATTCAACAATTTTTACCATTTAATAATATTATAGTTAAAAATGAGATACTTTCGTACCGTAATAAGCTTAAGTGATAGAAGATGAAAAAAATTGTATCCCTTACCTTATCTCGTGACTAAATATAGCTTTTATGAGGTTGATCAACCTATACGTATATTCATAATTTAATTAGTAAGTAACACATACAAATTTTATGTATATAAAATCATCAAAGTGACTATATAGTATAAATATACTTCAAAATAGTTTTTTAAAAAAATAATTTTTCAAAGTAAAATCTTTCAAATGAAGTTTTTCAAAATAAATCTTCTAATATAAGAGTCTTCTAAAGTAAGAGTTGTAAACTGATATGTGTGTGAGTGTTAATATAACTTTTATAAAAAATAAAAAAAAATTACTTGAACAATACTCGTACCCTTCCAGATCTTCAACGCTTAAGATAATTTTAATACACTCAGAGAGACACTTATACTAAGTAATATTTAAAGAGTGAAAAGAAGATTGAGTAAGGAATGTATGAAATTCCTTATGATAAGCCCCTTATTTACAGTCAGAACCTAACCAACTTTTTCACACACACGTTACACATTTTAATCTTATCTTTTAATCTAAACCATTCATCAACCAACACGCGTTTTACAATGTAATCTGCACCGTTCGTTGAATAACACGCGTTTCACGTCTACACGCGTTACACATTTACAAGTGTTACACACTTATGCGTGTTACACAGTTACATATTATTTTATTAATTTAATATCTCAATTATTAAATATACAGTGTTTTTTAAATAATAAATATGTTTAACTGTTTAATACCCCTGACTACTACTGTAACAATTATTGGCCCAATAATGAAAGATGTTGCGCATTATGACAATTATTGATTCAATAATATGGAACACTATGCAATTAATAATGCAAAATGTGGTGTAACGACAATTATTGATTTAATAATGTAAAATGCTTTGTAATGATAATTATTGATGAAATACTGTGCAATAGCCACTTTATCAGTTCAATAATTTAAACATTGTGTAATACTGTGTGCTGCTGTAAAATACCATACGCTACCATACTTTTATCACTGGATATTTTAACAGTTAAAAGTGATAATACCGTTGACTATTTTTATTTAGAAAAGCTACTGCTATCGTTTTCTATATCCGATAATATTTCGTTGTGGGGTTTACCCATAACTGAATATTTCGGTGCTATCGTATGAATATTACTCGACAGAACGAATATTCACCTACCAATTGAATATTGTCCTACATAAAAATTTTGCACATAACATCCTTAACTTTAATTTTTATTAATTTAACACCTTACTGTTAGGCATAAATTTATCTGAAAATTTAAAATCTATTTATTAAAATTTGGGGTCTAACAAATTAAATAATAATTAAAAAATTAATTAATTATACTTACTTATTATTTAATCTTAATTAAATAATAAATAACTAATTTATTGACTTTAATTATATTTAATTATTATTTAATATTAATTAAATAATAATTAATTAATTAATTATCCTTACTTATTATATAATCTTAAATAATTAGTTAACAATTTAATTACACCTAAATTATTATTTAATGTTACTTAAATAATAATTTAATCAATTAATTATCCTTATCTATTATTTAATATTAATTAAATAATAAATAATTAGTGTAATTATTATTTAGTAGTAAAATAATAATTAATTATCTACTATTTTTATTATTTATAAAAGTATTAATCAATCATTAATTTTAATAAATATCTAATGACATCATAATTATCCAAACTAAGTTTTATAATATTATTTATTAAATTACATACATTTTCTCTTTTGGAACCATCACAAGAACCAGCTTAAAAAGACCCGAACTGGATCCCATAAGGTAAAAAAAAATTGAACTGGCCGAGTTTTTTTTAGAAAATCGGCAAATGCTTATAAAATTTCCTGATTTTGCCTCATTGACTAAAACTTAAATAAAATGAAATATACAAGTACGATTGACCTCAAATTGGTATTGATGGATTTGTATCTTCCCGAACTACAAGATTTCATCATCAAAATACAAATTTGGACATGATTTACGTACTAAAAATGGCCATGGACTGTTGTGCACAAATTTGCAACATTGAAGTATTTTTGATAAAAATTTCATATCTTGCTCATTTTAAATCATTTTTACATGATTCCAAGGAGATTTTGTTCTTGACTTACATTATTATCACTCCAAGAAATAAAATTACCAAGATCATTTGTAGGTTTCAAAATGAAAAGCTTCAAGCATACTTTTCACTTAAGTATACCGGCGAAAACTAATTTCAAGCATTTTGCTATACGATTCATAACAAACATGCATAAATACACATTATTAACCCATGAAAGTCTTGATCTACTAAAATATCATGAATCTAAATATTTAGACTTTGTAAAGAACTTTTCTACCATAGAAAATTTATATAGAACCTAATAACTTCAAACTAGGGTTTTAGGGTAGATATTATACCTTTTGCCTTTGATGGCTTGTTTTCTTTGCCTTCCAAAGTAGGTTATAAGTTGTGATGAAAAAAATGACTTGACTCGGTGGTGACTCACTACACAACTCACTTCCTTTTTCCTTAACTCACCTAGTTAACTCACTAAAACTTACTAGCACACTATATATAGAATAATTGCAATATTTTGTAAACTCTTCACCAAATGAGCTACCTTCTATTTATAGTTGTAGAAATATATACATATAACCTATATAAGTATACATTGGACATCAAGTTATTTTCAAAATTATTAGCAATAAGGTTGAGTAATAATCCACACACTAACTCAAGCAAATTATTTGATAAATTTTGAAGTCCAAAAAGTAATCCCTTCATACCCACCGATCATGTCCTCATTATGCTCCCATTTTTGATTTATTTTATTATGCAATTTTTGTAAATTAAAGTCTTCTAGAAGCTTTAGCAATTAAATCAAGGATTGTGCTTGTAATTTATTTCATTTGGGCCATTAGAGTACATAATAATCCACCAACATTGGGCTACTAATTTAATTCACTGGTTTCTCAATTAAATAAAATATTGGGCTAGTTTAAATAAATACCCAATGACATAACAATTTTCATAAGTCCTTCATTTAATTAATTGATTGGGCTTATTTAAGTAATTAATGAACAATTTAATAATCCAATTAAATTTAGTTACATAATCTAATTAGACTTGTCATATTCAATATTAATTGAATATTTAATTAAGATTCCATAACATCTTAATCGCGTAATATAAAAAATATATAACCTTAGGGTAGTCCTATAATTAATAACCCTTCATCAGACTTCTTTTAATTAAATTAATTCAATAGTCAAATATTATCAAATAAAATCAAACCATCTCGTTAGGGTTTAAATTAATTCACACAACAATGCAATTAATTAGAAACTAAATTTCTAATTTTATTTATAAAATTCTTAGTCCTTACATTCTCCCCCCCCCCCCCCCCCCACCCCTTATAAAAATTTTGTCCTCATAATTACAACCTAAGGTCACTCAAAAAGATGCGGATAATTCGTTCTCATCTTTTCTTCAAGCTCCCATGTAGCTTCTTCAACCGCATAGATTCTCCAAAGCACTTTTACATAATGTATGACCTTATTTCTTAACGTCTGCTCTTTTCTATCTAATATTTGAACAGGAATCTCTTCGTATGATAGATCCTTCTTGACTTGAATTGGTTCGTAAGATATCTCATGCTTGTAATCAAGTTTATAGGGCCACACCACTAAAACATGAAACATATTATGAATGTGCTCAAGTTCAGGAAGTAAGGCTAACTCGTACGCCACTTCACCTATTCGCTTTAAAATTTCAAATGGCCCTATAAATCTTGGGCTCAATTTTCCTTCCTTACCAAATCTTATCTTCCTTTTCCAGGGAGATATCTTTAAAAATACAAAACTGCTGATTTCAAAGTCTCACTTTTGATGATGCAGATCAACATATTTCTTCTGGCGCTCCTGAGCTGCTACTAAACAAGCTCTTATTATTTTGATAACATTCACAGTCTGTTGCACCATCTGAGGTCCCAATAATCTCCGTTCTCCAACTTCATCCCAACGCAAGGGCATACGACATTTTCTCTCATATAGTGTTTCATACGGCGACATGCCAACACTAGCATAGTAACTGTTATTGTTGGCAAACTCCACTAAAGGTAGGTGATCATCCCAGTTGTCCTTCAAATCCATGACACAAGCTCTAAGCATATCTTCAAGCATTTGAATCGTTCATTTGTTGTGCCATTTGTTTGAGGATCATACGCAGTACTCAATCTTAGCTGCGTTCTCAATCTCTCTTGTAAGCTTCCTTAAAAGTTTGATGTGAAACGCGGATCTCTGTCAGACACAATAGACATTGGTACTCCATGGCACGACACAATCTCCTTAACATACAATTTGGCTAACTGTTCCAGATTATACCTAATCTTGAATGGTAAAAAATATGCAAATTTTATCAAACGATCCACAAGTATCCAGATTGCATTAAACCCCTTCTGAGTAACTGGAAGTCGTACTACAAAGTCCATCATGATATACTCTCATTTCCACTCTGAAATTTTCAACGGTTGTAACAGTCCACTCAGTCTTTGATGTTCTGCTTTAACTCTCTAACATGTTAGACATCAGCTAATAAGCTCCTCCATTTCTCTCTTCATATTTGGCCACCAAAAATGTTGATGCAAATCCTGATACATCTTATTACTTCCGGGATGAACTGAATATCTTATACTATGAGCTTCCTGCAAAATCTTCTCTCTCAACTCTAAAACCATCGGTATCCAGATCCTCCCTTCGAACCTTAGCAGTCCTGTGTTATCCACTTTGTATTTCAAATCCCCCCTTCTAAAATTCTCCTTCTGATACTGACACATTCTTCATCCTGCTCTTGAGCCTCCTTTATTTTATCTAATAAAGTTGGACTCGTTTCTACCGCGAACAATTTCTCATTCGAATCATTTAGATGTTTTATCTCTAACTCCAGTATTTCTATATCCCTCATCAGCTTCTCTTGGGATGTCAACATTAATAACTTCTCCCTGCCCTTTCTGCTCAGAGCATTAACTACAACATTGGCCTTACCTAGATGATACAGAATTTCACAATCGTAATCCTTGATCAATTCAAACCATCTCCTCTGTCTCATGTTTAGCTCCCTTTAAGTGAAAATATACTTTAAACTTTTATGGTCTGTGCATATTTTACACTTCTTACCATACAGGTAGTGCCTCCAAATCTTTAGAGCGAACACTACTACTGCTAAATCCAGGTTGTGAGTTGGATATCCTTTCTCATAGTCCTTCAACTCTTCCGTTTTGCATTAGTACACAACCGAGTCCCTTGTTTATCATATCGCTATACACCACAAATCCACCAGTATCATCAAGTAATAACAACATCAGTGCTTCACAAAGCCTTTTCTTTAGTTCCATAAAACTTGCTTCACATTTATCCGTCCATACAAATTTAACTGTCTTTCTTGTCAAGTTGGTTAACGGTGTCGCTATCTTAGAAAACTTCTGGATAAATCTTTGATAATAACCCGTCAAACCAAGGAAACTTCTAACTTCTATCGGTGTCTTTGGCTGCTCTCAATTTATAACTGCCACTACTTTTGTTGGATCCACCGAAACAAATTCTTTATCAACTACATGTCCCAGAAACTGTACCCTCTGTAGCTAAAATTCGCACTTTAAGAATTTTGCATACAGCTTCTCCCTCCTTAGTGCCTCCAACACCACTCTTAAGTGTTCCACATGGTCCTCCTTAGTCTTCGAATATACCAGAATATCATCGATGAATACAACAACAAACTTGTCCAAGTACTGGTCGAACACTCTGTTTATCATATCCATAAATGTTGCAAGTGTATTCGTTAGTTCAAATGACATTACCAAAAACTCAAAATGCCCGTATCGAGTTCTGAATGTTATCTTCAGTACATCTTCTTTCCTTACCTTCAACTGGTCATAACCGGTTCTCAAGTCTATCTTTGAAAAGTACTTTGCTCCCTTAAACTGATCAAACAGATCGTCTATCCTGGGTAGCGGGTACTTGTTCTTAATCCTAACTTTGTTCAACTCACGATAATCGATACAAAACATTAAGGATCTATCTTTTTTCTTTACAAATAATACCGGTGCTCCTCATGGAGACACACTTGGCTGAATATACCCTTTATCTAATAGCTTCTGTAGTTGTATCATCAATTCCTTTAACTCCACTTACGTCATTATGTATGGTGCTTTTGATATTGGTGCAGTTCCTGGTACCAGTTCAATTGTGAACTCCACTTCATTATCTAACTGAACTCATCTGGGAAAACATCTGAGAATTCCCGTACTACAGGTATCTGATCTAATTCCCCCTCTACTATTTGAATATCAACCACCTGAGACAAATAACCCACGCACCCTTTCCTCAACAATCTTTTCACTTGCATCATCATCAAACAACGATATTGTCTTAGCGATTTACTCCCATAAAATACCACTTTCAATTTACTCAGAGTTTTTAGAGTTATACTCTTCTTCTAGCAGTCAATCATTGCTTCGTGATTTGACAACCAGTCCATACCAAGAATGACTTCAAACTCGCCCAACCGAATCGGAATCAAATTCACTCCAATTTTAAATCCCTCTAATTCAACGTAACAATTCCTATGAATGTATTATACAGTAATAACTTCCTTGTGGCTACTTCTATATTCAAAGGATTTTCTAGTTTTTCACGAGATAGTTTTAATCTTTTAGCAAATTCTTCGGATATAAATGAACAGGTAGCACCCAAATCAAGTAATACATAAGCATTGATATTATTGATCAAAAAAATACCTAACACTACGTCCTTAGACTCCACAGCATCCTGAACTGTCATATTGAATGTGCGTGTTGTTGGTCTGTTCGGTTGAATGGCTGGCCCTCCAATGGTTAATTTGTTATTGTTGCCTATATTTCCACCATTTGCGTCATTTTTCTTCTTTGGGCAGTCCTTGATCTGATGGTCCAATGCTCCGCAAGAAAAACATCCACCTTTCTTCCCTTTAGAACATTGTGGAGAAATATTTCCTTGTTGACCACATTTGTAACAGACTCCCTTGCCTTTCATACATTCTCCATAATGGTTCCTACCATAGTTGTCACACTTCTTGCCTTTTTTGCCTCTCCTACAGTCCTACTGCCTCCTGACATTTGATTGTCATTCCAATTCCTCTTATTCTGATTGCTTCCTCCACTTCCTTCTCTAGGCCCATCATGACCTTTCTTCATCTTGTCTTGGTTATATTTCACCAGAGCTTCATTCCTTCCTTTGGCAATAATTGCCCTCTCCATCAATATTGAAAATTAATCGATTTTCAGAACAGCCACTCTGTTATACACCCAAGGTTTCAATCCTTATTCAAACCTCCATGCTTTCCTGGCCTCGGTGTCCACCTGATGTGGAGCAAACCTGGCCAATTCATTAAACTTTGAGGTATTTTCCGTAACCGACATATTTTCTTTCTTCAAGTCTAAGAACTTCATCTCCATTCTATTTTGCATGTTGTCCAAAAAATAGTTTTCGAAGAACAGTTCTTTAAAATGTGTTCATTTAATAACACCTTCTCCAGATCTACCCATGTTTGTCTTCCACCAGTAGCTTGCTTCACATTTTAGCATAAAGGTAGAAAACGATGTCTTCTATTCTTCGGTCACCCGTGTGACCTCGAACACCTTTTCCATTTCTTCAACCCAAGTATGGGCCTTTATAGGATCTGTAGACCAATGGAATTCTGGTGGTCTTACCAGCTTGAAATCCTTAAAGTTTACCAAGTGAGTTACTGGTTGATTTGCTATGGGGCGGTACTATAGGCGGTTGTCTATTCTTCATCATTTCAGTCATCATGGCTGCAAAAGCCCTCATTGGATCTTCCTGTCTCTCAACATTATTCAAGAATTCATCTACACGTCGAATTTGGGATACACGTCTTGACGGCATTTTCTGGTATTAAACAAAATCTTACATTATTTCATTATAATTTAGGTCTTATTTATTATGCAATATTTTATTAAGGTTGAACATTTAGGAATTAAGCATAAATCATACACAGCAACTTATGTAATCTAACAACATTTATATTCATATTCCATTGTTTAGTACATCAATGACAACCAGTGGCATACTTCTATAAATGCCTACCCCATCACCTACCACTAGCATCTATTTCCCATGTGTATAAAATGTGGGGATTTACATCAACCTTCCCCTAAGACAAAACAACAGTCGGGACTAACATTACTATCTCATAAGTAAAACAAAAGATTGGGATTTACATCATATAACTGTCCCTACTATGAACAAAAATGGGACTATCTGTATCTATATACAAAACAAAATAAAAACATCAAAGGTCGGTCCGGAGGGCGGCAGCCTCGTGCTTTTGCTGAGTGATCATGTCAACCACCTTACAGCTCACCATTTGCCTACTCAAGTACTCCTCCTGAGGATACCTCCAGATCCTTCTCCTCAGCCTACCAAAGGCAGTATCTAACGCGAAACTAGCAATATCGATCCTGGCAGTACTGACCCTAACCTCAGCCTCAAACTCATCAGCCCTCCTAGATGCCCTCATCTACTCATCAGATATGCGGATCTTATCCGCTATCTCCAAGTCAAACTTAGCTGTCATACCTGATAACTTTATCTATAACTCATCCCTCTCTGCCTGAAATCTCTCACCTTGAATCCTAGACTACTCCAACTCACCAACCAAATATACATTCCTCTCGAGGAGGTAATGTACCATAACTCATAGTAAGGTAGTAGTTTGTCGGCACCTATGCACCTCAGCCTCTAGTTCAACCACCCGCTTCTTCAGCTCGGTCACCTGATCAGACATCTGATACGCTGCATCCTTATATCGATCCTTCATCTCCTGATGGGTTTGATTATCCTCCTCTAGGTGACAAACTCTCTCATCTAGCTTCTCATTCCTATTGGTTAGCTCCTCAATGATAGCACTAGCAGTAGTGTCCATACCATCTGTATACTCTAACGGCTCATCATCATCCTTAATATGTGCCTCCTGATCTTCCTCAGGATCCTCCTCAGCATCATCAGTCTCCTTGGCCTCGTCCTCACTGTATAGCCTCATAACTTGGCCTACAATCGGCTCCCCATCGGAGTCTTACTCAATCTCCCTTGACAACACTAGCTCCACTGGCTCAGTCGTCTCTACTAGGACAATGTGTTTGTCCACACACTCCTCCTCAATTGCTCTGCTCAACTGTCCAATCTCCGGCATCCTATAGACACAATAATAGATAAAACAACAGCATCTCAGTACCACAAGAAAATATATTCATTGATGAAATGAAATAATATTTCATTATGTACAACAACGGCTTAATGAATTTTCACAATTCACCTCCAAACAAAATTTGACTCAATGGATCTCCTCGACCCATCCACCTAACGTACTCTATACGAGTTTAATTATAAAATTATAACCTAGGTTTCGCATTCCTAAAGTTTATAACCTACAACTCTGATACCAACCTATGACACTCACATATTCAGATATCACTACCTCGAATTTAGTGCTCACGCAATAATATAAACAATCACTGCTAAACAACATTTAGTACTAATGCAAAAAATAAATAAACATATGTTGTCTATTACAATGGCTTTCTAGTCCTAAAGTCTACAACCTTTACCAAAATATGCATCACAAACTACAAAAGAATATTAGTGTTTTCATTACAATCTTATAAGTCTTAAACAAAATATAAATAGATTAACAGTTATCCAGATAATTAAGATTTTGCTTTTCCTTTGCCTTTATCTATACCCGGCCCTTTAGATTTAGCTGCAATAATTTCATGACATAGTAAGGGTGAGCAACTAGTTTGCCCAGAAAGTTTAAAATGAATACAAAATATGCCATGAGTAAGAATAATGACTGAAAGATTCAATAATATGAATTTGGTATAATCAACGCATAATTTAATGAGTGAAAAATTATTATTTAAATGTTTAGTGGTCAAAAGATCATGAACGTATGCTTTGAGGAAATAGTGATCACTTGAATGGCCCTCTTAGGTTACATTTTCATAAATGTACTTGAGGGGATTAGCCTCGCGTACCACATGTATATGCATAACATTTATTTTGTGTGTATCATTTGTCGGATACTTAGGTTCTTCCCCATTATGAGTTGTTCTTCTCAGTCTAAGAATCTATACTACTATAGTTTGGATAGCTTTCCAAATAAACTTCACATAGGTCTAGCCAAACAAGTGGCTCAGACTTCTTCTTTAATCAATTCATAACTCAAGAATGGAATATGAATTCGACTAATATATGCGATTTGCAATAATATTATTGTGGAATAACTTGCAATATAATATAGGTTCAAGATTTATGAAGTAGCACAATAATATTGAGTAGAGTTAGGAAACATGTTCAATATAAATTTGAGTAATATTAAAGAACTTGTTTGTCTGTCGATTTACGACTAATTTGCTTAATTAAAACTTCTCTTGACGACCTAACATTGATAATGTTAGGTTCTCAATTAGTACAACATATAATCGTTCACTTAAATATTTAAGTTTATTATTTACATAGCATTAAATCACATATATATGACTATCACATAACACTTTGTGAAGAATTTTCATATCATTTACCCTAGGTAATACCCTTAAATATATTTAGGTAAATGATTTAACTATCAAATATTATTTCTCTTTAAGTAATATTAATTTAAAAAACTTATAACATTACTTATAAAATTATTTAAATTCTTAAACAATTTATTATAATTGTTTCATTAACTCATTTATTATTAATTATTATAAATGATAACTATCCTTAGTTACCGTTGCATAACAATTATTCATGTGCTTATTAATCCTTCTTATTTATCATTAATCATTAATTAAATGATAAATAATTAGTTTATTAATTTCCATCCCCTTTAATAAATAATAATTAATTAGTTAATTAGCATTACTTATTATTTAATCTTAATTAAATAATAAATAATTTTATTAACTTTGATCATCTTTAATTATTATTTAATTTTAATTAAATAATAATTAATTAATTAATTAATTATCCTTACTCATTATTTAATCTTAATTAAATAATAAATAATTAGTTTATTAACTTTAATTATTATTTACTGTTAATTAATTAATTAATTAATTATCATTACTTATTATTTAATCTTAATTAAATAATAAATAATTATTTTATTAACTCTAATTATCTTTAATTAATTATCCTTACTTATTATTTAATCTTAATTAAATAATAAGTTTATTAACTTTAATTATCTTTAACTATTATTTAATGTTAATTAAATAATAATTAATTAATTATACATACTTTACATTTAATCTTAATTAAATAATAAATAATTAGTCTAATAACTTTAATTATCTTTAATTATTATTTAATGTTAATTAAATAATAATTAATTAATTAATTATACTTTCTTATTATTTAATCTTAATTAAATAATAAATTATTAGTTTATTAACTTTAATTATCTTTAATTATTATTTAATGTTAATTAATTAATTAATTAATTATCCTTACTTATTATTTAATCTTAAATAATTAGTTAACAACTTAATTACACCTTAATTATTAGTTAATGTTACTTAAGTAATAATTTAATCAATTAATTATCCTTACCTATTATTTAATATTAATTAAATAATAAATAATTAGTTTAATTATTATTTAGTAGTAAAATAATAATTCATTATCTACTATTTTTATTATTTAGTAAAGTATTAATCAATCATTAATTTTAATAAATACCTAATGACATCATAATTATCCAAACTAAGTTTTATAATATTATTTATTAAATTATAAATATTTTCTCTTTCGGAACCATTACAAAAACTGGCCTAGAAAGACCCAAACTGGACCCCATAAGGTAAAAAAATCGGACTGGCCGGTTTTTTTTTAGAAAATCGGCAAAATGCTTATAAAATTTATTGATTTTGCCTCATTAACTAAAACTTGAATAAAATGAAATCTACAAGTCTGATTGACCTCAAATTGGTATCGATGGAGTCGCATCTTCCCGAACTACAAGATTTCATCATCAAAATACAAATTTGGACATGATTTGCTTACTTAAAATGGCCATAAAGTGGACTATTGTGCACAAATTTGCAACAGTGAAGTGTTTTTGGTAAAAATTTCATATCTTACTCATTTTAAATCATTTTTACATGATTTCAAAGAGATTTTGTTCTTGACTTACATTATTACTCCAAGAAATAAAATTACCAAGATCATTTGTAGGTTTCAAAATAAAAAGCTTCAAGCATACTTTTCACTTAAGTTTACCGGTAAAAACTAATTTCAAGCATTTTGCTAAACGATTCATAACAAACATGCATAAATACACATTATTAACCCATAGAACTCTTGATCTACTAAAATATCATGAATCTAAACATTTAGAGTTTGTAAATAACTTTTCTACCATAGAAAATTTATGTAGAACCTAATAACTTAAAACTAGGATTTTATGGTAGATATTATACATTTTGCTTTTGATGGCTTGTTTTCTTTGCTTCCCAGAGTAGGTTATAAGTTATGATGACATCCAAGAACACCCACCTTGAAGAAAATGACTTGACTCACTTGACTTGGTGGTGACTCACTATACAATTCACTTCCTTTTTCCTTAACTCACCTATTTAACTCACTAAAACTTATTAGCACACTATATATAGAATACTTGCAATATTTTATAAACTCTCCACCAAATGAGCTAGCTTCTATTTATAGTAGTATAAATATATACATATAACCTATATAAGTATACATTGGACATCAAGTTTTTTTTTTAAATTGCTAGCAATAAGGTTGAGTAATAATCCACACACTAACTCAAGCAAATTATTTGATAAATTTTGAAGTCCAAAAAGTATTCCCTCCATACCCACTGTTCATGTCCTCATTATGCTCTCATTTTTTATTTATTTTATTATGCAATTTTGATAAATTAAAGTCTTTTAGAAGCTTTAGTAATTAGATCAAGGATTGGGCTTGCAATTTATTTCATTTGGGCCATTAGAATACATAATAATCCACCAACATTAGGCAACTAATTCAATTCACTAGTTTCTCAATTAAATAAAGTATTGGGCTAGTTTAAATAAATACCCAATCACATATAATTTTCCACAAGTCCATCATTTAATTAATTGATTGGGCTTATTTAAGTAACTAATAAACAATTTAATAATCCAGTTAAATTTAATTACATAATCTAAATAGACTTTCCATATTTAATATTAATTAAATATTTAATTAAGGTTTTAGAACATCTCAATCCCGTGATATAAAAAAATATAAAACCTCAAGTTAATCCGATAATTAATAACCCTTCATCGAACTTCCTTTAATTAAATTAATTCAATAATCAAATATGATCAAATAAAATCAAACCACCTCGTTAGGGTTTAAATTAATTCACACAACAATGCAATTAATTAGAAATTAAATTTTCAATTTTATTTATAAAATTCTTGGTCCTTACAAGTAGAGCCAAGATCTGATTCCAAATAAAATATGTATAACACACTTAGAAAGGGATGGGAGGAGGAGTTAAATAGGTATGAGTGAAGACCAATGACAATTTAATTTTTTCTAATTAAGTGAATCCAATTGTCTAGATAAGTGAATGCAGTCGACTGCTTTATATTATAAACCTGTTCAAACTTTAATTTACTTTTATTTTTGTATTTTTAATAATGATTGATATTAATCTAAGTGTAGGGATAAAAATGACTAAATGAATAAATAACAGGAAAATATAGAAAGTAAATAATGCAAGAATACACACATTTATGCTTAGTTTGACCCTTAATCCTCTAACTAATGGCCTATATCCAAGACTATGTATCAATTGATATCTTGTAGGTTTTCTTTGCCATTACAAAATATTAAACTCCCTATATAATAGACTTTACAAAAATCTTGAGCATACAGCTCATTTGAGGAAACCTCCTCCATTGAGCACCTTTGCTCCCTTGAAATCTCCATGTACAATATTAAAGGAAACATTTGCTTTACTCTGAAACCCTCTTTTACAAGATAAAAAAGTTAAGTAGAAAAAAGATTGCAACTGAAACTAATAATCTTTAGCTAAACAATAAAATTAAAGACTTCAAGAGTAGCTAAGTGGGTATAGGATATTTTCAACAATGAGATAACTTAAGTGTTTCAGTTGAATTTCCCATTAACCAAGTAACTGATATATATATACAGGCTTTAAGTGCAATATGACGCGTGGAAACATCTTTATCGACGGAATTATTTGGAACAAACAAATTCCATCGAAATTAGTTATTTTCAAGGAAATTTCTGTCGAAAATAATTTTGTAGGTAATAACTATTTTCAACAAAAATTTCAATGGAATTTTTTTCGAGTGCGTTTATTTTCAAGGGAATTAGCAATTGAAAATTCTGTCTAAAATAAACTATTTTCGACAAAATAGACTTATTTTCAACTAAAATTTCCATCAAAAATATCAGTTTTCTTGTAATTAATTTATTTTTAATTTAAAACCTAAAGCATCCTATATCGTTACTTAAACTTGTTATCTACAAGGGGTTACATCAATTTTTTTTACTGAACTCGACCCCAATTTATATTTACATCATTAAACTCATTTTTTTTTTACATTCGACTTACTGAACTAATTTTTTTTTCCAAAACATTACAAAAACCGTTATAAAAGTTTGACTTTTACCAGAAAACACATGAATGCCACGAACGAGAGAGAAAGTTGATGTGGTCAGTGATTGAAGAAAGAGAAAGCTAATTTGGTTTTTGATAAGGAAAGAGAAAAAAATGAGTTAATTCATTTGTGTTAACTCTCACGAGTGAGTTGACTCACTTTCATCTTCTTCATATGGAAAAGTCTCAAATATTTTCAGATCATCAAGTTTATGTAATGAATTGGTTAATTCCAATTCAATTACTGAACCATATTAATGGGAGCTGGGTGAAGTGAAATGCAGAAATAGGAGGAATTTGAAAAGAAGCAAAATAGAGGGAGATAGAATTGGAGGGAGAATTAGAGAGAATCAGAAGATTAGGGAGGAAGAAAATTTCATTCATTCAAATCATGATCGATTACAGAATGATATCTAAGTCTATATTTATCCTTACATCAATAATAATGAGAAGCAAAAAAACCATGTGTTATAGCTTACACCAGCTCCTTCATACTAAGTATGTGAACTAACAAAATATTGAAAAAAGACTACACTGCCTTGACTAATTCAATTAAAAATACTTAAGACACCCTTATTATAATAACTAACTATAATTCCCTGCCTATTCTTTACATTCACTGCCCCTCAAAAAACACCATTACCCTCAGGGGTGGTTGAGACATATCCAAGAATAATTACCCAAAGTATGAAGCCATCATTTTCATTATTTTGTAATATCTTCTGCACAATATCAGGATAACTTATATAACATGATGTTATGGCTAGCAACAATAGTTTCTATAAAGAATAGGAATCTTGGGGAAGGTTGTGCTTTATGTTGTCCGGACTGGCACTGCATGGTAGCTTCTAACATTGATTCATCTTTAACAATCCTCTTCTCCATTTCAGCAAGGGAAGCAATGACTGCTTCACATTTTTCTTGAAACACTTGGGTAGCATATTTCTAGCCTGTTGCATGGTGCTCAGCAAATCTGCGAGCATCTCTAGTCGTTCTTTGTTCTTGCTCTACCTTCATCAAAACCTAAAGCATAGCATTCTCGTGTTCCTGCTTATCACCAAGGGTTTGCCTAAGCTCAGTGACATCTCGCTCTAATTGCTCAAACTTTGCACTTAATTCTAGTCGATTATCCTGTTTCACCATCTCCATCAAAGTTGTTTCCAACTCAGCTCTGAGTACAACAAAACGTTTCTCCTCAATCAACTTCCATAATTCAACCTTTAGCCACACCACCTGCTATTGAAGATTTGGAAAAAATTATATCTCTGCATTAAAGGCTAATACACACAACGCAACTAGAAAAGGGAACAAATATAAACCCACAAATTCTCGTAGGGCAATTGTATATTTATTGCAGCATGGCTCACAATTATTTCAAATGAAAATACTACAATCCTAATTGGATCAAGTGCCTTTGCTCCAACCTATATAAGGTAATGGTTGATTTCGTCAGCAATAAATGAAAACAAACCAAACACAGTTTTATTGAGGCGATAACTTCTCTGCATCTTTAAATAATTCACTTTTGAAAATCCTTTGAAGTAATCCTTTCCCACTTTAGCTCTTATATGTCCTTCCTGGTTATCTTCAGAAGTGAGACATATGGATTCCTCTATATTCAATAAATGACATAACACCCTATAACTTGATCAGCTTAAGGTCACATAAAATATGAAATACCTTCTTGCATAAGTTCTGTTGATTTTTCAAAAGAGTCCTTACATCAAGAAATATCTTCTTAAAATCATTTTCATCATAGTGCTTCTCATAATTGTTTTCCATTTGCTCCATGATATAATAATTATACCTCACTCCATTTTGCATTACATCCCCATGAATGACCAGCATCTCACCACTTTTCATAAACATGGTAGCAATGGAACATTGCTCACCTCCTCAACTATCGATAATTGTAGCATCCACCAATAGCAAGCCTTCTCTACGGGTCGTTAGTCCTATTGGTGTAAGTTTGTTTGTCATGTCATTGGACTTTGTGAGGACAAGAAAAATAACATGCGATGGTGATACATTTCCACCTTCCAAAACTAGTTGAAAAGGGCCATAACCTTGTAAAATTTCATTTGCCATGTAAATGTCTTCATTAAAGCAGGTAACTATCTTAACAACAAGAACAAGCCAAACTACACCATACACCATCATGTCATCATTTAAGTTCCCAAAAATATCACTACCTGCATATGGATGGGCAAATAACTCATTGTCCATGAAACTATAGCCATCCACGGAAGCATCAAATTCTCCACCATAAGCACTAAATGAAATGGTTTCACTCTCACCATGAAAAAACCTGTATCCATTGAAGCTGATATTTAATTCACTCTCCGCATATAGAGAATATATGCCCTCACTTTTTGTATCAGAAAGTACCTTCCTCCATCTACTGGACACAATTGGAGTAGTTCGAGAATTTGGACACTGCACTAACCTTGCAACAACAACATCATCTAAAGAGTAATTCTCACGCTCAAAACTAGTGGCCTATCTTTGCCTTACCAAATTAATAGTATAATCTTTAAGAACTACTGTGAGAACAAATTTTTAATAGATTTTAAATTGTTGTACCTTACTCTTCTAACTCTGGGCATTCACCATTTGTAACCATCTTGCTCATTATTTGAAAAAATAACTTTTTGGCATAAAGCATATACTGTAGTCATGCCCGGATTGTCAACAGATGAAGTGCCATTAATATGGCCAAAATTAGAGGACTGAGACGATTCACCACCACCGGGATTGAAGATAAGCAACTTCTTTATACCATGCTTCAACTTTACATCTTCAACACTTTTATGCACTTGACTAGCATTTTTCAACTCCACTATATCTATTGTTGCATCAAATAACACTAATTTTAATGACTTATGATACTTGGCTACCATTTCATTAAGTACTCTAGGAAAATTTTCTTTAAATAATTCTTTTCTAATAACGAATTCTCGTTCAAGACATTTGTCAAATACTCGTTCTGCATCCTTTGTTCCAGACTTCATGTTAATTTTAATGAGTGATTGAAATCTTTGTTTATCAGCGATAGATGTTTCTTCATCCTCAAATGCCAACACAACATCATCACATACACTATTATCATGGTTTTATGGCCACATAACATCTGTTACTACACACTAGCACTCTTCATCTTGATTAAATCCAGAAATTAATACCTTCCTATTTAATGTACCTCTTATAAACCTTTCATCAAACACCTTGTGAGCATCACCATTTCCTTTACATCCATTTACTGTAGCTTCGATTTCTTCATGATCTGGCATTGTGATTTTCAGCTCTGAAATTATATTAAGAGCTCTTTCATTGGAAGCCCTTAAATCACCAAGTTTCTTCATGATTTGCTTGAACTCTTCATTTATAGAATTTTGCAATTCCTTCCTCGTTTCTTGGATTATCTCCTTCATTGATTCCCAGATTTCCTCGCAATGGTTTTATAGGGTTATAGACTTTTGATTTTCAATTGCCATTGTCCTTGGGATTGGAATAGCTCTGATACTAAATATAATGAATTGACTAATTCCAATTCAATTACTGAATCAGATTAATGGGAGTTTGCTGAAATGAAATGCAAAAATGGGAGGAATTTGAGAAGAAGTGGAATAAAGGGAGATAGAATTAGAGGGAGAGTTGGAGAGAATCAGAAGATTGGGGAGGAAGAAAACTTCATTCATTCAAATCATGCTCGATTATAGAATGATATATAGTCCATATATATCATTACATTAGTAACAATGAGAAGCAAAAAACCATGTGCTACTGCTTACACTAGCTCATTCATACCAAGCATGTGAACACCTAACAGGACATTGAGAAAAGACTACACTGCCCTAACTAATTCAATTGAAAAAACTAAGACACCCTTAGTATAATAACTAACTATAATTCAAATACAGAACTTAACAAGATTTTTCCTTTTCTTTTCTAAATTTTGATTTTAGATGTTGGGTTTATGAAGAAATTTAAAAACCGTCTTGAATTTGGTCATTCTAATTGGCAAATTTAATTAAAATCTTTATTTTTTTCAACCACTGGGAATGATGTGCCCGATCTGTTAAAGATGTGTAGTAGAAAAGTAGCCGATATTGTAATGTTATGAACTTCAAAGAATATTGTAATCCAACTTTTTATGAATAAATAGAGATTGAATTACACGTTAAATGTGCTATGAAATTTTTATATATGTTTATTTTTGTGTTTCGCTTCAAGAATCCAACTTAAACAATTATTAGAAAAATAAAAGTTATTTTTGAGAAAATTTAAAAATTGAAAAAATCATTATAACCTAAACCCTAAATTAGGGTTAAAACCTAAACTAGGGTTAAACCTTAAGATTAAAACACTAAACCCTAGAAATATACTATTCACAAATATGCGTATAAATACAAAAATTATACGGATAGAATACAAAAATAATACGATAATAATAAGAAAATTATATGGTATAAATATGAAAAAGTCAACTGCGAATAGTAATAATAAATTATGGCAATTAATATGCTTAATCTAAATTAAGACCAAACGATACACATAATTAAAATTAAGTACAATCCAAGTAAAAATTACTTGGTGAATTAAAAAACAAATTTACCAAACAAGTTGCTAGTTTATTTAATGACTAAACTAACCTTGAAACCAAAGCGAAAATGACCAAAATACCCTCATATACTAGTCATTTGGCAGGCTTGATATTTATTAAGCAAAGGTGAGTCATTTTTGGTGATGATGAACTAAATTAAATGGCATTAATAGCCATGTTGGCCAGCCACTCAAGGGGAGGGGGGAAGGGGTGATGCACTTGCTTTTACTTAGCTTGGAATAAATGGAACAAAGACCAAACTACCCTAGTTTTGATTTTTCTATAAATAGTAAGTATAGTTCACTTGTTCTATCATCTATTTTCAAAGCAAAATCACTCTTTATATCTATTATTCATAGTTCTAATTTAAGTATTGAAAACTGCAAAGAAATAATTAAAGTTTGCAATCACAAAAAGTACGATCCTTAGTCGTTGTCATGTTTAATTTTTTTTTTAATTTATAGTTGATAAAGCTCAAGAACACAAGTCATAGCCATGTACGATTGTTGTTCTCCGTGTTCTTGAGATTTTTTTCATTTTATAGTAGTTATAATGTTCAATTTTCTTTTATTGACACGCTAAAAAACACAAATCGTAACCATGTACGATTTTTTGTTTTCTACGTTCCTTATAACTTGAGCAAGTCATTGTTATGTCGATTTTTATTTCCTAATCTTGAAAAAAACTCAAAATGCAAGTCATAGTCATGTACGATTTTTCGTTCTCTGTGTTTTTCATATGCTTATGAGCAATAGTTATAAACTATTAAAATTAAGTACTACCAAAATTTTGGGCATCTGAGACGGAAAAATCTGTCTCAAATATGGCAGAATCCGTCTCAAAAATGATTTTGAAATGGATTTTGTCCATCTCAAAATCTATCTCAGTAAATCGCGTCGCTAATTCTATCCGTTTCAAAATTCAACTAAAAAAAAATTTAGATATGAAAAATGTCCATCTCAAAAATATTTAGAGACCGACTATTTTATTCTCAAATAGCTCTTCCGTATCAACAAACCCAATAAGAGCTACACTTGAAACTATTTTTATCCGTCTTTAATTTTGGTGAAAAACATTGACACCATTTTTATTTAACGCGCATAATTTAAGGCATAAAATATCCACCTCAATTCCGTTATTAAATAGCTTTAGCATGAAAAAAAATATATTTGACATGCTTCATTTCTCTCTAATCCGTCTCAAACGTTGGCAGTGGGAAAAAAAATAATTTCAAATTCAATCTCTAAATTCGTCTCAAAATTAAAAATATCTATTTTTACAAATTTTTATTTTTATAATTTTACACACCCAAACAATTTTAATACTTGAACTTAATAAAATAAAATATGATCAAATCACAATAATATTATTGTAACTTATTGTAACTATCATTAATTATCATCAATTATGTATATGACAATACTAACATTCTATGAAATATTATAAATTAGTAGTCCAAATCAACTCTTCAAAATCTAATATATACATTACAATTCTCATGCTCGTCAATATCAACTAGAAACTAACATTAATACTTCTGCTGATTACAAATTGGGTGGGCTAACAAGGATCACTCTTGAGCTTCTTCTCTTCGACATACTTGCCATCATCTTTGGAAAACTGTCAAATGAAACAATGAGATTACCATAATACTAAATCAAATCCAACAATTCATAAAACTTTAAAAGACTTACTGTGGCAGATGTGATGTCCTCCTCAGTAGTCCCAACAGGAACAACAGCGCATTGAAGTAAGAACTTGTCTTTGTATCATATCAGGAGTAAACTGTTGTGCTTGCATTATAACTACATTAATGCAAAGAAATACCAACAGAACTTAAACAAGGAAACCAACCAGATACTCCTAAAAACTATCTGGATATTAACAATCATAAAGCTAGTGTAGGGTTCCTTTACAGATGAATAAAGAACTGAAAAGCATATCCAAGCTAGGTAGCAGTTTCCCAAGTAAATTTTTGTCATAATTATACAGAAGCCTTTATATTTAATTTTGCAAAATTCAACAATCTTAATGGCTAATGCTGAGTACAATGGCCAAAACAAAGTAACTTGCAAAACGTAACAAAAGCCCAGATTCAAAAGTAAGGAGGAAAAAATTAAAATAAAGTAGAACAAGGGTATCAAAATAACATACAAGTAACTGCTCTTTAAAAATGAAAGAAAAAGCCTTCATTCCAATTAAGTAGTAGAAATTAGCTTTGAAGTCTTTTCATCTGCTTTAAAGGGCCATAGGACTGTTTCATCATAGCCAACTGTATTTAGAAATATCAAATATCCTATTGTTATAAAACTCATCATGTATTGTGATTACTTCTTCATTATAAGACCTCTCTACTGAAAACTATCAATGAGGCATATTGACATTCTTGTTAAACCCAACAAAAGAAAACAGTACTCTTTATATGCCCTATCCCAGAAGACAAAAATTGCCTCAAGACATTTAACAAGAATCATAAATTGGAAGTTAGGCTGCTTACACCTATTCTGCTTCTCCATGTTTGAGGTGAGTCACATGATCTAGGACTTGTTCTATACTATGACAGAGTCTACATAGTGTTCTGGAATCATGCATATCATCCAGCCAAACCGCAAGTTAATGACAGGTTGGCGTGATGAAGATAATAACAGAAGGAACTCGCAGAAAATAAGCATTTTAGGTTGGCTTCATACATGCTTGAATATAGAATTGGCCAATTATTAGGTTGAAAATTACATGATTTCTTTTATTTTAGTTATGCAGACGTAGATCTACTAGTATGGGTATATAAAACATGCCAAAAGACAAACCACAGAAATATTAGTACTTTGGAGTACATCTAGTAATTAACCAAGTAGTAACAGAGAAATAGAAGCTAAGATAAATTGTAGTGAGTAAAGTGGGAATCAAGGTTTAATAACAAGTTAAGCTCACAAAAATATTTTAGCTTTATATCCCAGTATCCTACGATTTCAGAAAAATGAGAAGATGAGCTTTACAACATCTAATATATGCATAATAATCATTTCACATTGGCTTTATCCAGTATGTTTTCTACATGGTAGTTTTCTGTTCACCTTTTAAAAAACCTTCAAAACATGATGCACCGTAAGCAACATATCTAAATAGATCCTCGCCTTGAGACTTAAGGCCTTATATAAGAATTATCAAAAATCATACTGCTTAAAAGCATAACAATATTGATAAAATGAAAAAAAATAAAAATATCCTTAGTAATAACTTCAATACTAACCAGGTAAGCAGGTAATTGTAAGGATTAAAATCTGCAATCACGTTACTAGGGTGAGGATGTCCATGAATGATATCCTCCAACAACACAACGAGCGCCTCATCAGTCCATACATCAATAGCAATTGGTGAGGCAGATGGAGGACACATGGCCGCCCAATGTGGATGTGTACAAACAAATTGTGCACCAAAATCTCTCCCTACATTGAGTAAAAGATAACGTTAGTCAAAACAGATCCTAGCAAGCAATAATACATCAAGTTCAAATTGACAACTTATTTGCATTTATAACCGGAAAACATAAAGATGAACAAATTGAGAATTACAATGAAATTTATATGATGACTTTTCAAATTCAATCTTATAAGATTATGTTTATGAGGTTGATATATATGACACCAAAAAGAGCTGATTAGTTTTATCTTTCCACCCCAAAAGAAGAAAAAGGACAGAGAGACCACACACTAAAAATAAAAACAGTAGCCTGCTTTTTCAATATAACTAGCATTGTTTTAATACTAGTATTAGAAATGACAACGTAGAGTCGTAGATAGTTTCGCAACAAAATTTCATATATACATAAATGATGAATACATACCCTATTTCAGCATACTACATTAAAACCTCAACATAAGATGAACCAATTACACATTCAAGATTTTGAGTACCTTTTTCAAACATATGATGATCACTGACAAGACAGAAGTGGAACTAAAGACTTTTTTTGGAGATAAATTATAGTAAGAAAGACCTATATACCTTTGTCACAACAACTCCTCTTAGAATTGTCTAAGGCTGCTTACACCTATTCTGTTTCTTTCTTACGTTGATAGTGACCTACCCAATTTCTCCTGCAAAGATGCCACATCTTCCATCTCTCTCAATGAAATTGCCTGCAACAAGCAGTTCCGTATAACAATGATTGTGCTGCGATAACAAAAATTTATGCTTCAAATAACTTATTTCATGCACATGTTAAGTACAGAAATACTAACAGAACATTTTTTTCCCACAAATATTTTCTCTTATAAAAAATCTCGTTATAATTTTCCCCACTGCACTGTCACTAGTAAATACCCGTGGAAGAGCTCTCATGACATTATTCAAATTCTACAAATTATTAAAACAAATAATAAAAAATTATGACATTGTCAGTAACTCATTTGAGTATAGAGCATAAATTAAACATGTATCTTGATTTCATTCAATCTTGATAGTACAAAAAACACAAAAAACACAAAACTAGAATGACAATATAGGGATGAAAATGTACTTACCAATCGACCTGAAATTTCACGTAATGCTTTTGCCAATGAGAAGTTGAATCTGCCATCATACTGACATTATAGCCCCTATCTCTAAAGTATTCAGTTATAGTGATTCCTAAAATTGTCGTTTACATAAATTGGAAGTTAGGGTCCAGTTTTATTCCACAACCACTTGGATTTAATATAATTTCAGTCTTCAATGAAATATCACTACAAAGTTACTTGTATATATTGAAGCCACACAAGTAACCACAGACATGTTTGAAGTGTTGGCCACAAGTGTGTAGTATGTTTCGTTACAGACTCTTCACGACCATCAGGTAGAGTCATTGTCAGTTGTGGAAAATCCATAAGAACCTGCTCATTGTCATTATTCCTAGATTAAACATCTCTATGAAAATAGATTTATAAGAAGTACCTGACAAAGTAAATACTGCTTAACTCTGCCATTTCATTTCCTCTTTCCCCACAACCAACATAGACTACAGTATTAGAGTTAGAGTACTATATGTAGATAATGCAAACTAATTAAATCATTCTTAGAGTATGTGTTCACAATTTTTAGTATCCTAGAATTAGTACTCATCCAAACTAAACATGAATGACAAAGTTCAACTTGGAAAAACCTTGACTAATGCCCATTTTCCCAGAACCAAAAGCACCTGGAATGGCACAGGTTCCACCAAGCATGACGGGGAAAAGAGCATCAAGAACACATTGATGTTAAACAAAATCATTAGTAACACCAAAGTCTCTGGATTCATAACCTTACATATAAGAAATAAACAGAAACATCAACAATTATGTATCTTAGTTACCTGCACTGTAAGAAGAGGAGTATCGGCAGCAAGTTTTGATGCAACAGGCCTAGGTGTTCGTACAGGCCAAGTCTGCAAACAAGTTGGCAAATCAATGTAAGAACGTTGTTTCTCTCGTTAAAGTGCAATCTTTTTTTTATTATGAGTCAAAAACTCTAAAAAATTAAACTTTAATCAAAATCTAGTTCTGAAATTCATTCAATGACATAACAAAACATCCATATTCACAAGTACTAACCAATATTAATTTGAAGAAAAAAATAACCATAGAAATGTAGAAGAATTATCTGGATATTACTCCACAATCCACACTAATTGATAAGTATCAGAATCAACAATTAAATGAAAAAGGGAGGATTTTTTTTTTTAATTTTACCCAGTTTGCCTTGTAACTCCTCAAACCACTTTGAGAGCCCCAAATCATCATCACCATTTCCCAATTCTACAAACCCAGAATATCAAAAATAATTAAACAATAAGGAAAAGAACCCATCAAACTCCACAAATAAATACACACAAATAAACCCCATTTCAAGAAAAATCAATACATGATGAAACAACTGGTTAGCTGGAGATCCAACCAAACCAGCTTTCAAAATGGCATAATGAATAAAAATTCTGCAAGCCCACAATATAGGAATCTCAATCAAAGAAGTCTAAATCTGAAAATCAAAACCCTGAAGAGAAAATTTTAGCAAAAGACAAAAACAATAAACAACCCAACAAGCTAGGCATATACTCATGAATGCCCAAGCAACATAACAACTGCATCGTTCATATAGAGTTGCAAAAAAAATGTAGAATGAAAATTTGGTTTTGACAAGGAGAAAAGTAGTGGCAGAGCCACATGTATCCTGCTTGAGAAGAGTATATAACCTTGAAAAAGAAATCTCATATATACTTTTGATTTTGTAGATAATATGATAGCAAATCAAAAGCACGACCAGCAATATAGATTTGTAAGAGATTTAAAATCTCTAGCGGCTCACTCCTCCACAACACCAACACCACGGGGACTTGATTCGATCTAAAAACTTCAAAAAGAAATAGAAAAGGCATAAATTACAGAGATCTGATTTAAGCTCAATCTCTTGCTTCATCAACAATAAATAAAACCCTAACCTAGATTCTGATAGATTGGATTGTGCAAAAATATGAGAATTATTGCGTTGAGATTCAATTGCGGATTCATCTGTTAAAAGGAAAAAATGTATAACTCAAGGAATCTCCAAAAATTTAAACATATGCCAAAGCCCTAATACAAAATCAATATAAATGAGCAATTTCTCAAATATATGATCTAGGGATTGGTACCTGGCAGCAATCGGAGCAGCAAGACACAGAGGGAGGAAGAGAAGAACCAACGTAGCAACAAATTGATGTAGATGCACTAGCGCGACAAGAAATCGTCAAAGAAGGGTTACGAAATAAGAAATCGACTGTGGCAGTGTACTATGAGAGAATGAGAGAAATGATAAAAGTACTTCCACTGACTAAGGAGCCGTACGGAAATGACTTTTTTTTTTTACTTAAAGTTAATATTTGAGTAGATTTATAAGTTAAAATTTTAGTAGATTTATAAGTAAAAGTGTTCGGGAGTATTTTTACTTATAAGTCGGAAATTATAAGTAATAGTTGTGGATATATTCGGGTAATAATGACTTATAAGTTAAGTAAAATGTAAAGATTATTAAAATGTCCTTTAGAGGGGCAATTTTGTCATTTCATGACAGTTGACCAACTTAAAAAAAATGACTTATAAGTCATTTTTTTTAAGTCAGAAATAGTTGCTTTTTTTTTGACTTTTTTTTCGACTTATAAGTTAAAAAAAAAGTTCTTCCCGAACGAGCTTAACGACTTAATGACTTATAAGTTCGTTGACCGACTTATAAGTCGTACACGAACAGGCCCTAAGCAGTGACTGAAAATAAGGAGGGACTACCTGGAGGGAAATTAAAAACATCCTAACATGGACCTTTTAGTTTCTAATTTGTCACAATTATAATTTTAAAAAATATTCTATTTGATAATATTTTATACGTCTCTAATTTTATTTTTAAATAAGAAGGGAATTAGAGACTAATATTTAGAGAAAAAAGATAAAAAATTTAGATGAGAATTTCGATTTCTAATCTATTTCAAATATAAATATTTAAAAAATTATTATTATTAATTAGAGATAAGTACTATTAGTTTCAAAAATGAGTTTAAAATCTTTAAAAAAATTAATTAATTTTTGAGACAGCTAAATCTATCTCTAAATTCGTGTTTAGAATTTGAGACGACGCTGACGGTTTCAGAATTCGTCTCAATTTTTTACTTCCAAAACATGTCAAGACATAACAAGATTTCGATTTCTAAGTCCGTATCAAATTGGTAGAATTAGAGACGAAACATAGTATGTCTCTAAAAATCTATTTCAAATACCCAGTATTCTAGTAGTGAAGTAAACAAGCCGTTATAATAATCAAATTATTTCATATATAAATTTTATCATCACTTATGTAAGTAGTTTTAATATTCAAATTATTTCAAGTATAAAATCCAAAAGCTCAAGAACGTAAGTCGTTACCATGTACAGTTTTTCCGTTCTTCATGTTTTTTGTGTGTTCTTGAGCAAAAATCATAAATCTCTATATAAGAAGGTTTATAATTTTCTTATTTTATATTATAAAGTGTTATTGATTGTTATAACATGTCATTTTAGCAAATTAAATATTAAGGTATCATGTTTTATCAATTCAGTCAAATAAATAATGAAACAGTTTTGTGCAGTCACCTTACCACCGAAATCTGTGTAAATCAGTAAGAAATTTTGAACTTTGGTCTAAATATAAATTGTAGAGACGGAAGTTATGAACACGTGAAATTTTGAACGACTCAGAAATGTTTTAAAATGAAGAAGTTATGGCCGTTTAACTGAGTTGGGGTCTGACAACTAATGTTATTGTTCACTTTTTAGAGAGTCACTTAAAAATAAGTTTTTGAGTTTAAGAAGTTTTCAACTAATACCACCTATGAAAATAGTCGAAACAAGTTATAAAAACATTTATTAAGAAATAAAATTCGATAAACTAACATTCGAGTATGCGTAAACAATTATGTAGGCATTTAACGATTTATCGAAAAACCCTAAATTGCTTCAAGACAAGTTTTCTATCATTAACCTTTTTTCACTTGTTTTTTTTATGTGATTTATATATCTTGTACAAACAACGTGTTATAAATCTTTGATATGAGAGTTATTTTTTATTGTTTTGGTATAGCTTAATGAAATGCTTATTCGTGATATATTTCGAACCATGCTTTATTTTATCAAACCAAGTTATCTTGGGGCGATCTTAACATGTGAAGTAAACTGAAATGAACGAATATGTAGTATTGTTCATGATTAGTCTAGTGTAGTGTATGTTATGCATAACATATGATGTTGTTAGGTTGCTCCTCTTTCTATATCCACTGTAAATGGTTCTAAATCGAAAGACAAAGAACAGTTTAAGGTATAACTACCACTCAGTCTTGCTATGTTAAAACATTTGTAATATCAATTATTGTGTCATGAATCCTTAAAATCCATATCGGTGTGAGTTAATTTATATGTTATGTGTTAGACTTGCCGAGCTTTTGTATGTTCACCCTTTCAAATAAACCTAAATTGCAGACAAACCCGAGAGCTCCTGTGATACCCCCAAATCTGGGTCCATACAGCCCAAACTTGAGTTGTCAAAAGACTACAACAAAATTATTACAAAGTAAAACAACGTTCAACAATACAGTGTATAATAATACACAATTAAGTCTTCACTATTATTATCACACTATTTTATAACGCGTGAAGACTACGACAGCTATCCCTCGGATTCTCACTCTATTCCCCTGCTAGACCCAGCTATGTTCCCATCTCCTGTTGAAAAACAATGGAACAAAAGAAAGGGTGAGCTCAAATAGCCCAGTAAAGAATATCATGACTAAGATAATGACAAATAAATTATCATTAGTCTTCAACAGTTGAGTTCTTGATTGAATACAATAGACTACAAGGTTTATATCAAAAACTGCAGTTAAATTCTTGAACAATGTTCAGATCAATAATAGCAGGGGAATGAGCAATCTATTAGAAGAATAATGCAGACTATAATGTCCACTCGGTTCTCTTTTTAGGTAAAACATCATCAACTTTTATCATCTAAAATATCATTAGTCAAGATAATACAATTTCACAATTCCTGATCATAATCATGCAGATCAACAATTCATCTTTGCACTATGGGCCAAAGACATTCAATATAACACCAACGGTCATGATTATACCAGATTCAGCCTTTGGTCATAATCATATCAAACAACAGTTCATCTTTGCACTACGGGCCAAAGAGAACATTCACCACGTGCCATAAAAGACACCGAACAGATGTATCGCCTTTAACCTATTATATCGCCTTTAACCTATCATCTGTTCAACAATTATATCGCATCTGTGCCCCCGGCCACAGATATTCACAACAACTTGATTTTGGATGATTAGAATGATATAAATGATGAACAGAAGAAACAGGATAAACAATAAGTATCAGAAGTTTACTTTGTACAGATTCAAATAATGTCCAAATTGTCAACATGATGTGGAGTGAAATTTAAAAATGATATTCAAGATCCACAGTTCATAATAACGGTTACAGTTCAATAGAAAGGTTCACGTAAATAGGATGGTTCAATTGAAATGATGAAGTGCAACTATTATGGAACATATAATATTTTCAGGAATTATAGAAGCAATAGTTCCATAATAAGTTTCAATTTAGGTGTATGAAAGAAAATAATATCCCTTACCGTAGCAGGTTTGATTAACAAAAGGTGAAGGAAATTAATATCCCTTACTATAGTAAGTTTGAATAATGGAAGATGAAAAAGATGGTATCCCTTATGAGTATAAAGGAAAATAATATCACTTACGAATATGAAAGCAAATGATATTATAAACGAATATGCAATAAAAGTGTCATGTGATAATTCGTGTAGACAAATTATTTCCACAAGAGACAAATAAGAAATGAATACAAAGAGTAATTCACCAAACATGCGGTAATCCGCGTAGTCAAGTTATTCTCAGAGATTAATAAGGAATGAATACGAAAAGTTATTCACCAACATGCGGTAATCCGCGCCGTAAGGTTATTCCCACAATTTAATAAAAATTGAATACGAAGAGTTATTTACCAAACATGCGGTAATCCGCGCAGTAATGTTATTCTCAGAGATTAATAAGCAATGAATACGAAATGTAATTCACCAGCAGGCGGTACTCCGCACCGTAAGGTTATTCCCACAAATTAATACATGGAAATAAATGACATATCTTATGAGTAAGAAAGAAACGATATTATTTTCGAGAATCAAATAATGATAATCCCTTACCGTGGTAAGTTTAAATAATAGAATATGAAAGAAGATGATATTGCTTACCTTAACACGTGACTGAATATTGATTTAAATGAGGTTGATTAACTTGAACAGTACTCGTACACTTATGAATCTTCACAAATACTCAAGATGTTTTAAGCACATTTAGAGAGAATTTACACAAGAAGTATTTAGAGAGTGAAAGAAAGAACAAGTAAGGAAGTTTATGAAAAATCCTTAAGTTAAGGCCTCTATTTATAGCCAAAAATCTTATCATAACCAAGATTTCCTAATTTAATCCAAACTGTTCATTTCAAGATAATGTTTAATCCATACCATTCATTTCATCTTTTAAGATTTCTTTAATCTAAACCATTCATTTAAAGATCATATTTTAATCTATACCATCCATTTCAAATTCTATATTATCTTTAATCTATTCCATTCATTTTATCTTTTAAGATTTCCTTAATTTAAACCATTCATTTAAAGATCATCTTTTAATCTACATCATCCATTTCAAATTATATATTATCTTTAATCTATACCATTCATTTTATATCACCTAACTTTATATTATAAACAAATAACTTTATCAATTCAATTATTCAACAATAATTCACACTTATTAATTATTATGACTAATTATTATAAATACAGTGTGGTTGGCTTTCTGAGTTAGATATCAAGTCAATTAATTAATGAAATACAACTGTTTAAATAACACCATAATAGAGATAACAATAATGCAGAAAGTATGTAAAAGAAAGATTACGTTACTGTGTCATGACAATTATTGATTCAATAATGTGAATTACTGTGCATATGCTACTGTGACAATTATCAGTTTAATAATATGAATTATTGTGTATGTGACAATAAAGTCAAATATTGTACGATAACCACTTTATCAGTTTAATAATACGAAACACTATGCAATGCCGTGTGCTACTGTGCAATACTGTGTGCTACTATGCAATATCGTATGTTACTTGTAATACCGTATATTACTATTCTTTTACCACCGGATATTTTAACAATTAAAAGTGATAGTACCATTGACCATTTAAAAATTGTTTATGTCATTTTCTATATCTGACAATTATTCTTTGTGGGGTCCACTAATGATTGGTTCGTACGGCGCCGTCGTACGAATATTCCCCGACAGAACGAATATTCCTCGACCAAACAAATATTGCCCGACATAAAATAATTTGCACAGAACATCCTTAACTTTTAACTTTATCAATTTAACTACTTACTGTTTCAGAAAAAAAATATATGAAGAAAAATTAAATTTTGTATTTCATAAAATTCGGGATCTTACAGCTCCGGCCCTAAGAAAAAGAAAGGAAAGAACAAAAAGACATGCTTTATTAAATTGCTTTAATTTACATGCTTTATTAAATTGCTTGTCTTTTTGTTTTAAAGTCTTGATTGATGACTTATGTAATATGAACAAGCAAACTGTGTAACCAACTCTATATCAATATTATCAAGTTTTATCACATTTTCTTGTTACGTCTTTACTTTGATAATACTTAGAATTGTTAAATATTAACACAGTATTGATATAATCTATTTATCTAGATTAGGATTGGTAAATGACTTGTGAGTACTGTAGCATTCGAGACAGGACTACTCGATATTAACTGGTCAAATTCATCGTTAGGTTCCTCGGACCCAAGTACAAACTTGTTATTATTATTCTGAATGTCAGATAATCAAGATTATTAATATGAAAAGATATCACTATAACCAAATGTGTTTCGAGTGAGGATTTTAACTAGTTAGGTATGTTCTGTATAGAAAGAGAATTTTACACTGGACAAATATACAAACATTTGTCACGGATAAAAATGCAAACATTTATCACGGGTAAAGATACAAATATTCACCGCGAGATTCTCTGTTTCCAAGAACCGTCATAATGATTTAATACCGTGAATCTTGGAATATATAAAATTATAAAATATCTAAATCTTAAGGTTAAAATATTATGAATGAGTATTAAGTCTTTTGCATCGATTACAAGGACTTAGTATGAAATAATGAAATATCTTTGGGAATTAAGATAAGAACTTTGTTTAGAAATAAAGAAAATCATCTATAAACCTAATGATTTAATATTTATAATGAGCATCAAATCAGTTATAGTAAATATAGTGATTTGGGGCGTTACAACCATCCTCATCTCCGTTGCCTCTTTCTCAAAACCAACATTAATCTCTTCTTTTATTTTAGATTTTTTTATATTTCACTTAATGATCTGAGTTTATTTTCAGATCTAGTTTTTCTTTGGAATTTTTTGATGGGCAGCAGTGGTCTTTGATGGAGGTGATGGTGGATATGAACATGATGAGAGCATAGGTTCAAGAAAAGTTAGCAGATCCGGCAGTGGTCTTCTTTCTCTCTCATGAGTTTATATACGTGTGGAAAGTTTTGTAGATTTTGGTGTATAAGTTATCTACAATTAGCTATTAAAGGAGGATGCTTTAATGAAAAAGTTGAGGAAACCATCAGTTGGATTCCATTGAGAAGTATTGTGGATGGGGAAGAGAGTGATAAGCGAGTGAAGAGATTTTTGGGGATTGATTGAAGAAGACGATGGGGATAGTGATTTTTTTTTAATCTTTGAACATAATTATTATTGTTTTTTCATTGTTGTTATTTTTTATTTTATGTTTAAAATTGTTTTATTTAAGTATAACTTGTTTGAGAGTATTTTTATATATATTCATTTAAGTGTATTTTTTATTTGGTTATTTTTATTTTTATTACACTGCCATGTAAATATTCTGTTAAGTTTTAACATCTTTAAACAAAAATCTTAATTTTTGTAAAAGAATTATAGTTCAGTGAGTTAACTAGAAGGTTCAGTTCAGTAGACAAAAAAAATGATTTAACCCTATTTACAATTTACAGGTTTAACCTAACTATGAGCTTCATTTTAGACCTTTTTTTGAATCATATAAAACATCTACGTGATTTTATGATTAATTTTAAACCTTTTGGACCTTTTATTTTTTTATAATTTTTTTGTGCTACAACTTACAGGTTATCCTAAATGGTCAAAAAAATAATAATTCATCATCAGTGTGGTCCCAAAATAATTGGTACGTCCATTTTGAGTAGTATCTTTTACTCATCTTAGTTTGCCTTTGGCAAAGATCATAAGATCTTCCGTAGGACACAAAGAAAATCTCATGGCACAAGCCTTTAAACTATTTCTGCCCTTTCTCGTACAACCATTAATAGTATATAACAGGCTCTACATTTTTTTTAGCAGCAAAAAAATATTCATTAAAACCAGGAGATTTACGTGAGTTTTCATATCCAAAAGATATGGACATGGACAATATAAAATTATGTTACATGAACAATGTCCACAACTTACAATAACAAAACAATCCTCTTCCTATCTTTTCAAGAAATGTAAACTCCCCACAAGCAAGCCTCTACGGACACGGAAAAAGGACACTGTTAAAATATCTAGCTCTACATATCCTTCCAGAAAATGAATATGTTGTTGCCTTTGCTGAAAGCCTCTATCATTTTAAGATGCCAAAGACATCATTTGATGTGCTTACGGATAATCTAGTATTCCTTTAATCTAACTTAAGATCTGAATAACTTAGACATTAAAATAATATAAAATATCTGTCTAAAATTATATCTGAATGAAAAAATATTATTTGATAATTTATTTTTTTAAAATGTCTGAATAACAATATTTTACCATTTTAACTCTCTGAACAGTTTAAGCAAAATATGTTTGATAATTAGAAATGTCTGAATAATATTTTAAATAAAAAAAAGAAAAGGAACAACGAGTATTTAACTAAAATAAATATAATACAAATTAAATAGAATTCAATTTAAATGAACGAGTATTTAACTAAAGTATACTATTTTATTATTAAAAAAATGACATTTTAACAAACATAAAATTGTTATTTTAAAAGAATTAAAGTCAAATTTAAAATTTTATGATATTTACAAATTAAATAGAACAAATTTAAATAAAACTCATTTTATATAACAAAAGTATAAAAAAAAGGGAAACATTTTCCCTGTACTCCCCATTCACGCCAACGAAAAAAGATCTTCCACTCCTTATCCCTGATCTCGACCCAGAAGCCCGCTTCCCTCTGTCGACCCCCACCTCCCTCTGTCCCTTTAGCGATGGAGTTGAAGATGATGATGGTATAACGGTGATGGGTGATGGTGTCATGGTAGTGGTCTGGCTATGGTGGGACGACGATGGTGTGCAGTTGTGGTGGTGGCCAGGGACAACGGCGATGGTGGTGATTTTTTGGGTTTGAGTGTAAGTAACATCAGTAATTAGGGATACAAAATAAATTTTGTAATATTGAAGAGGGTATTTTTGTCCAAAAATTAGTCAAGTTCGGTCAGATGCTTCTTTGAATACTTTAGAATTAATTTTCTATCTCAACTATTTGGAGACATTAATTCAGAGGAAATTTGTTTTTACCAAACAACTTCATGCCTATTAACGAATAAGAGATGAACTGTTAAAGATGTATTTAGATGCAATCAAACACTATCTAAAATACAAAATTTTCCTTTGTGTTTGTGCTCATGTGATGTTCTCATTCTTGAGTTTGACTAATTAACAAATCCCTTCCTCAAAGGACAATTTGTAGTATTAAATTATACCTTTTAAGGTATAAGTAAAAATGCAAAACTGAATCAAAAAGTATAGTTTTATATTACTAATCGTAGATAACATTTTGTTAAATTATAAAATCAGTTATCATATTTTCACCGAGTGATAAACATAAATGTTATAGTTTTGCATTTTAGTATAACTTATGTAACTGTTTAATTTCTGTGTCAATAGTTTTGCATTTTAGTACAACTTATGTAACTGTTTAATTTCCGTGTCAATTTAATCCTTAATTCATTGAACTCAAGATCACTAATTAAAGAAGTCGGTACAGAACTAATGGGCTGGTAAAGGCATATGCGGGGAACATAAATTTCAAATACTTGAAACATAGTAGTACAACCAATAAATGGGAGGTACTTTTCGAGCACAGTTTTGAAAAATTCATTCGCTAGATGTTTGTTGTAGTTTCAGAAATAAAAACGAAGTGCTTGAAAAGCAAGTAAAAGTAAAATTAAAAAGATAACTGGAAATAAATAAAGAGAGAGAAACGATTTTATGACACAATTTTAGTGCAACTACAATGTTAGTTATGATGTTATTCCACCGAATGGATACTCTAACCTAACCTTTGAGCAAATCATATAAAATTTTGTGTTTTGTGTGTAGTTGTTTATGTTTCGATTTTTTATTGTTATTGTTTTCGCTATATTGTTATTTTTTAACAAGGTAATGACTTTTTAATAAGATTGATGCTTTTATAAATAGTTTAATTCTACTTGTATATTCTGATGTGGGACGGGATATATGTTACAGCTACCTTGAAAGATCATGGCTTGTATACGTAAAGCTTGTATATGCCTACCACCTTTCAGTTGACAGGCAAACCCAAGCTTAAGAATTCAAGAAATAATAATTTGTGGAAAATGAAGATGCTGAAAATTAATAACAGTGCACTTTGTGGTCCATGAACAGAAATCTGAACATACATGGTTGAGAATGAGAGGTATTAGAAGTGTATATCAGGGTGTTACTAGATGTCTCCATATTTTATGCTTTCAGTCAGGAAGTATTTAAAAGTTCTAGTCTATAAATTGTCCCGGGTTGAAATAATATCACTGCCAATTTTAAAGTCCCACAAGTGCAATCAAAATATATGATTTTATGGAATTAATGCTTATTATAAGCTCTAAAGTCAGTTATGCTATGTAAAAAGTTATTTGAGCTGATAAATGATAAACCTAGTTTTAGAACTGTTATATGTTGGACCAGCAAAGCACTGTAGTTCTACTGTTTTGATTCCCAATTCCAAGAAAGAACGAAAAACAAAGCAAAACACCATTCTGGGCATGGTACATCCAGCCATCAGTAGTATACAGTATTGTATCACCACTAGACCCCATGAAATCACTACAACAACATTGTCAACACTAGCGATAAATATATATATACAATTTCATGATATGGATTAAGACAGCATCCACAATATTAATGTGTTTTTTCTCAAATGCGATTTTTTTACTCTCTCCTAACTGCACCATCTCCATCTCCATCTCCATCAGCACCATGGAACTGTCATCACCACCACTAGGGCCATTGGCAACACAACCATGCTACCATATAGTTTTTTTCCCGATATATTTATTGTGCATGGGGTAGATTAATGTTAATGCACTACTTTATAAAAGTACTTCTAGAAATAAGATAACTAGAAACTCAACCAAATGGTACGTGGATTAAGAAAAGCTTTCCTCTCTCTCTGTCTTTCCAAAATATGGAGTTAGATTGGGAAAATAAAATTCTCTTCTTTCCTAAAGAAATAAATGAATGATTTTCTCAATCATTTTTTTTTTCTTTGTTACTATCTTTTCACCTATAAATTATTCTCATTATAAATTAAGTTTCCATTGCCAAAAGTAGAACCCTCACAGACATCATCAGAAACTCTTAATTAGCTCCTAAACCTAAGGTATATATTGAAAATCTACTTCTTATTTTTCAAAATACTCAGTAGCTACAAATGTATTTATTTCCATCTTCAGTTTTGATTTACTATTTATGATTTACTATTTTGTATTTATTTGATTTACAAATGTATTTATTTCCATCTTCAATTTTCTTTCTCCATATAGAGGTGGACCTTTTTTCAAGGAGAGAATTGTCGCACTCCCACTCATTTTTACCTTCATATAATAGCTTTTGTGCTGATCTTTTCAAGTTGACAAGAAGCTCCAGATTCTACTTCACTTCCATGCCTCATAAACAGGAAAATTACGTCCAAATTTCTTTTCATTTATCAAATACTAAACTTCAAGCCCTATAGAGAATTCGTGTTTATACTTGACCTTTTTGATCAAAAACACGAAACTAATAACAAATCAGAATTAACAAATGCAATACAAAGGTGGCTACTGTTGGTTTGCATTCAAGCCGCCAACAATTAATTAACTTATTCTACTCATAGCTTATCCTAACGTAACTTATTTAATTTATAAAAAAAATACTTATAACTCAAATGTATTGCATCATTTTTGGTGGGTGGCCAAACACACTAAGGTGGATTGATTCGCCAAATAAATATTTTATATAATGCAATAGTCTACCTAATGGAATTGAGTTATAATGTAATAGTAAGCGGTTATTACGACATATTTGTTTAGTTGAGTTTTGGTATTTATATAGTAATTAATTGTAATGCTATTAATTATGCTCAAAATTATATTTGGTTCAATAAATTATATGATTGTGTATAATAAATAAAGTAAATTATAAATCAAAATGTCAAATTAGTTGTAATTATTTATGTTTTATTTTTTTATGACCTATTTCATTACGAACGTAATAAGTTAATATATTTATTGGTGGATGTAATGAAAACATTCAAATTGATATAATCGTAATACGCCTGCAATGGGCTAATATATGTAATAGGTGAATCAAACAAAAAATATGTTAAATTAATCTAATAGCCTATTGCATAACGGAGTTATTATATTGATTTAACGCGAATCAAACGTTACCTAATTGTTAATACCGAACATACCCTATATATGGGGAGTGTTTTGGCTTTCCTAGATTTGTTTACGTAAAAAGTTTTACAAGAAATACTTGTCGTATTCGTAGGAATTTCTTGCATATATTTTTAAGTTGAATTTTAATCGTAACCACTCAAAATTTGAATGAACGGTGCGAGATGAACTAACTCTAAACAGTACATATATATATATATATATATATATATATATATATATATATATATATATATATATATGCACTTTAGGCAGTAATAAAGCATGAGAATTATTCATCCACTTACCTTAATTCATGTTGAATAGTTGATAGTTTCAAACTACAAGTAGCATTTTATTTTCTCCCTATTTTCCCTGTGGGCCTTCATTTAAAGATTCTTCCCCTTTAAACTTTGTACGATGACATAGAAGTTTTTGTCCTTAATGTTTACAACTGAAATGGCTTCTTGAGATTCTTGTTCACTTCCACGGCTCAAAAATAGACAGATGTGTGAAAACAATAGTCACCAGTTTCTTAGATCTCATCTTGCTTTTTTTACATCACTTGTGCCGCAGAAATAAACGGCTTAGGAGTAATTTTAACAACTCAAAAGCCATGGATTCATTTTTTTCCTTGCTTTCCCATGCTTTCTTAGGAAAACTTAATGCCTTAATATTGACCAAATAATATATCATCCTTCTCGTCTCTTGGAACTTTTCTTCTGAGAAAGGCGTTGCAATTGCCGACTCTAGAAAAAATAACAAATTATAATTAGGCTTTAATAGTTATCAATGAGTTTTAATAGTTCTTCTTTTATATAATGTATTTTTGCGATATTTGTGCCCACTTGCATTGTGGAGGAAAGAAGCCAGGTGTGTTAAGCATGCCGCAACCGTTCATCTTGCTCCAACTCTACGAAATCCAAATTTGGTCAATTATTTGCTAAAATATATAGAAAAATATTATTTCTACATAACACAAATTAAAGTTACATTGAAAACATGTGATATACACCAATGAAACTATGTGCTACAAGGAAATAAATATTTCGTATATGGATAGTTTGACAGATGATCAATTATGAACTTCATGGTAGCCGAATCCGCGGTGTAAACAATTATACAACATTAAGATTAAAAAAGTCCCTTCGAGGACATCCGATAAAATTGGAACATTAAGATTTAAAAGTAATCATGCAAATTGGTATATGTACATTTATAGTAAATGTACAAGTTTCTTGCTTAGAATTTGTAGGCACGGGAATTGCGTACCTTGCTAGGGTTAAGGTTCGTAGTCATGGTGGAGGCGAGAAATATGCATAAGATACATAATCAGTTCAAAGATTGGAGAGAGGAGAAGAACCAATGAGCAACTACCAAAGTAACACGTGACAGAACTCTTAGGATCACGGCGTAACCGTTGGTGTCCAAGAGTCGTGACAAGTATTTCGAGTGAATTCAAGATAGGCAAGCCAACACTTTCGTTCACTTGATTCAGAGTTAATCATAAGTTCTCAATTCCTTCCAACTAATTTCTTGTTTAGAGAGAGAGGGAGCGTTTAGATGGCTAGAGTTCTCAAAGTGTCAAAAGTCCCTTCACTTGTCAAGTGAAGGGATATTTATAAGCTCCGGGTCATGTGTCAAGCACATGTCAAAAGGGAAAATTCCATAAATACCCTTAATGACAGGGGAATTTCTAAAATGCCCTCGGTTACCCGAGTAATACCCAAATCATCAAATTCTTCTAGCCACCAATCCAATCCCTCAACCGATTCCCAACCACGAGTTGTTCTCATGAGCCTTCTGCCTCGAGACTCATGACAACACATCTTAAATTATACTTTTAAGGTTGCATAATATTAAGTCTAGAAAGATCGAATAAAATTAATTTTATTGTCAAAGAAGGCAAAGAAACGCATCATGGAGTGGGACAAGACCACCGCCAAGAGGGCCCACCCTAGGGGCGAACCCTAAGGTGTCCGCCTTTAGTCCTACGCATTTGCTTGTTTTATGCTTTTTTTGATCGGTTCTTTGTCCATTTCTCTTGGTTCTTATTTCTATGAGAAGTTTATCTTTTAGACCTTCACAAGTCTTCTCAATTTTTGGATTCATTATTTATTCTTTGCATCGCTTAAAACTTGTTTGGAAACAAATTTAGGAAATAGAACATTAAATAGCCCCCAAGTGATTCACCCTTAGGGGGCGAACTCTAAGGGGGCGAACCCTAGGGGAAAACTTTCTGTCTTTTTCGGTCTTTACTCATTCGTAGTCCGTTATTCGTTATCCCTTATTCGTTATCTGTTATTCGTTTCGATCTTTACTCATTTGTTGTTAGTTATTTTTTATTTTAGGTCATTCAATGTGAATTCTAATTTTATTCATGGACTTATATTTTCCCCCTACACGCGAGCCACGGCTTGGAAGTGACGATTGTGCACAATATTTAAGTTTTTGACGAGTCGACACTGTTTTCATCATAACTTTTGATCCGTTTGGAGTTTCGGGGCCCATAATATGTTGAAACGACCATATCGTCAAGCCCTACAAAACTCATTACCTTTGACCATGACAGACACCTTAAAAAGGCCAAAAGAGGCTTAGAAGCAGATGTTTTTTCCTTTTTCCTTTTTTTATTTTTTTAAAGCACAAAATAAACCGAACCCTAAGGGGATCCCTAGGGTTCACGACAATATGGAGCTTTTCTTGGATGGATTATGTGAGATTTTGTTTCCTTGTTTCTTGTTTCCTAGTATGTTGGTAGTTAACTTAAGGAAACCCTCATTCTTCATAACTTTAGGATATATAAATATTTCCAAATTTTCATTCGAATATTTTCTCTTGACTCTAGTAAATTAATTCCCCTTTTTTGTTCTAAGAAAGGATTGTCAGTTCTATTCCGTTTAGGATTCTTATATCTCTAGTATTTTGGAGTATTATAAATAAAGAGTCTAAACGCTCTATAATTCATAATTCTTCTTCTCACCTCACTTCTTGGTTCAAGAGAGAAGTAGGAGGCATCACCACCCCTAAGGGTTTAACCGTGGGGGTTTCTCCCCTCTTTTTGTAATTTCAGCTTCTTTTCTTATGTAATTGTATAATTTTTTATATTTGAATCTTCTTTTGATTATTATATTTTTTCTTTGTCAGGTGTTTTCAATATATCCTCAAGCATTTTCCAAGTCTTTTCATTTTCACCTTAAAAGTTTTTTTTTGAACAACAATCCCCTAGAAACCAAACACTTAGGAGCGGGTTAAACCTAGGGGACTTGCGACCCTAGGGGGTGAGCGAACCCTAGGATTTTCTTTGTTATGCTTTTTTTTTGTGAGCAACAATCCCCTAGAAATCAAAACCTTGGGAGCAGGCGAACCCTAGGGGGACTTGCGAACCTTAAGGAATTATTTATTTATTATTATTTTTAAGGACAACCCATGATTGGCGAACCCTAGGGGACTCGCGAACCCTAGGGATTTTTTTTTAATATATTCGAGCTTTTCTTTTTAGGTACCTTTCACCACTTTCCCGAGCCAAATCTACTCATCGAGCATTGAACTTGATTTCTGCTGGTGACTGTCAAAGAGAGTTTCACCTTATTGTCATCAGGTTTCATCATGGTAAGGAACTTGTTTTTAATGTACTTTCTTCCCCATAAGTTTCTCATGTTGATTATTCATTTTCACATCAGGTATTGTAGGCTAGTTCCGAAGACCATTCTATAGATCCCAAAGCTATCAAACTGCCCTTTTCCCTCAAGTATTGGGGGAGAGCTCATTTTTTCGGGAATCATGACGTTTTTTGGGATCGTGCCCAGAATTATGAACAACATTCCTTTTCACGCCCTGACAAGGAGAGTCTTTTTCTCTATGCCTCCGCATCCAACATTCAAGACAGTTATCCCCGTGACTTTAACATTCCCTGTATGTACATCGAAATACAAGAATACCTATATAGTCCGATTCGCTTTCAGCCATATTCTTCCATTCGGCTTCAAGGATGGAAACATTAAACTGAGAAGATTTTAGAAAACTTTAAACATGTAAGATTACTCGAGTGTGTCGGCATCTTACAATGTATCCATTTGTGTAAGGATCTTCGTATTCATTAAGACCAAGACACGCTCCGTATTTTAGTTTCCTGTTGGACTTCATCAACTTCCACTTTCATCACAGCATGGGGAGAGTTTACCCCTACCTTGGAGGACGTCCATGCTAACTATAAGTGAGTTTCATTTTCCATCATTCTTTCTTTCCATCTCTACTTTTCTTTAAGTTACATTTGTCTTAACTTATTCCTGATTGTTTTCTTTCAGCCTTCCTGTTTATGGTGAATCCTCATGTGCTCTCTCCAATTTGTCACAAAGGGATGCCGAATGTGTGACTTATTTGAGAGAAGCTTTTAGGCGTGCCTCGCATTTAGGTTCGCAATATAAAGGTAACGAACTACTTTCATACTTTGACACCCTCAACTGCCGCAAGACCTCTTTGCTCTCATGGGTACGCTACTTCTTTTGCGACTATAATCCAGCCAATTGGGATATCTCTGCTTAGAGTGATTCAGTTCTTACCGTTCGTGGCACCCCGTGCCCTTTTCCACTGGCTGCCTATCTTATCATGTGGCTGTCCCGTTTCATCTTCTCCGGCTCACCGGTGGATGGACCTGCGGCCCGTATGTTTTGCTTGGCTACTTTATTGGCTTGAGGTTTACGAATTCCTTTTGCCCCTCTATTATTGGGAACTGTATACCGTCGATTAAATGAGACTGTTTTAGCTATGGAAGAATCTGTTGGAAGGTACCCTTCTTAGTCACTACTTCCTTTTGTTCCATTGTCTTTTATATTTATTTTACTCATTACTTATCAATTCCTTTCAATTTTTAGGTACGACGTACACTGTTTCGCTTCAGGCTCATTCCTCCAGATGTTTCTCTTTGAGCATTTTCCTTTTTTATGTTGCATTATTGCCTATCTCGAAGAAAAGGAAAACATTGCCTCCTCCTTTCTCATCACCCACCATTGCATATCGCATTTCACGGTGGATTGATCATAAGGGCACTTCCGACTTGCGACTGTATATTGATGACTTCACTGCCTTTGTTACTCATCCTTTTATTATGGTTCTGTTCTTCCCCATTATTATATAGGTGAGTCACGCCACTTTGCAACTATTGATAACTTAGGAAGATCATCCCTTCTTTGGTTCTTCATCCTCCGTTCCACCGAGTTACCGTACTTTGTGGAGGATGACGAGTTCAGGACTACGTTTTATTCTCCTTAAAGGGTAATAAGATAGTTTGGTTTTGACCAATCTTGTATCTTTGATATATCTGAAAGTGGTGATTATGAGGAGGCTTTGGAAGATTTCATCCCTTCATCTACCTCTTTTTTATGGGAAATTCCTAGACTTCCTGGTATTCTTGATGATCCTTTGTCCTTTATTATTCTCGTGCATCTAGACAGGGATGTTACACTGCCACAGAGCAAGGTCGTTAGCTTAGGGTTACGAGAACATGGATAGATGAAACTCTGTTGATTGCTCTACCAGCCTCTCCTAAAATGCAGCTTGAATGGGGCTAAACTACTGTGTACTCCCAAGTTACATACACATCCAGAAAGATTACCTGCTAGTATCCGTCTTTCTGATCGTGAGGCTCTTACACGTCCGCCTTTTCCACGGCCTACCACTTCTATTTCCCGTCATTCTCCTTCACAGGCTTCATCTCAGGCCCCTTCTTAAGCTACCTCTGTATCTTTGATTTCTAAGGAGATAGGTTACCATGTCTAGTGGATGAACCAAGATCGCATGGCCATAGCATGATTAACGACTCTCTGTTCCTTGGATCATTTGAGCCATAGACGATTGTTCTTAGCCAGGGCTCCTAACTGGGGTGGCCATGCAGTTGTCTGATAGAAACAATAATAATTCTTTTTTTTGGGTTGGCAGACATTGGGTGGTATCGGCGGTTGTAGTGACAAGGGTATTATTGGCCTGAAATGAAGAAAGAGACGGAGGAATTGCAACAACGATATCTTTTTGTGCCAATAATACCCTGGGGAAGAAGAGCGTGCCTTTATAAATGACATAGAGGATTGACGGGTTTTGTATGCGGAGTTCTTACAGAGTGGCATTTCGGATGAATAGGCCCTATGAGATCTATTCCCCATGTATGAAAAGGCCAAGGTGTTGCTATAGTTCTCAGGTCTACGGTAGGGGCATGTATTAGATTCTAGTGAATTTGACAAACATGGCACTTCTTTACGAATTCTAAGCAATCTCCTTCCATCTTTGGCCAGTAGTACCCATGATCTATCAGCTATTTATACAACTTAGCTCCTCTTGGTACTCATCTCAATGTATCTGATAAACCAAGTCATTAACTTCTCCCAAGTCTAAACACCGTAAAGGCTTGCTATTGAATCCCCTATACCACTCTCCCCCTTGCAGGTAAAATCTTTGTAACTTCTTTTGTATTATACTTGTGTCCTTCTTTTCGGCAGGGAGAATGCCACTCTGTAAGAACTCCACATACGGAACCCACCAATCCTCTATGTCATTTATAAAGGTGCACTACGCTTCCCCAGGATATTCTTGGCACGAAAGACATCATCGTTGCAATTCCTCCGCCTATTTCTTCATTTTGGGCCAATAATACCTTTGTCGCTGCAACCGCCAATATAACCCAATGTCTGCCAACCCACAACTATCTTCATGTACCTGATGCAATACCCTCTTCGATTCAATCCTCCCTAAGCACCTTGCCAAAACTCCATCCGTTTCCCGATGATAAAGTATCCCTTTGATGATTCTATATTTTTGAAGTTCTGCCAATGGTATTATCCCTTATTTTGTCTGTAATTGGTAGGAAATCGGATACCTCTAATCATCTGTCAACTCTTTGGGGAATGATTCCAATACTGTGGTTAAGATAGTTCTCTTTATCATTTTCACACTCATGTCCTCTCCGGTAACATACACTCGAGATGCTACTATTGCTAAGGCATTAGGCTGCTTGTTTTGTTCCCTTGGCACATACTCGATCACCACCTTCCTGAAGGCCTCCATAACCTTTTGCGCCACGGTTCTATAAGGTGCCAAAATTGGCTGTTTAATTATGAATTTCCCCCGTATTTGCTATACTATCAAGTTGGAATCACCCCTTACTTTGAGACGTTTCGCTCCTAATTCTCGAACCGCTATTAAACCTAATATAAACGCCTTATACTCTGCTTTTTTGTTTGTGCATGAGAAATCTAACTTGTAAAAAAGTGCTACTTCTTTTCCTTTCCTAGTAGTTAACACCACTCATGCTCCTCCTTTTCCTTCAGTTGATGACTCGTCAAATGCTAAATTTCACCATTCTGAATCTTCATTCTCTGCTTTAAGTAACTCTACTTCTTTTCTGAGGAGATCTTCAGCTGGGGGTTCAAACTTTTCGTTTAGGAACTGAGCAAACAAATTTACCAAAGCTTGACATCTAATTACTTTCAGCGTCACACACTTGATGTCATATTCGGAAAGAATCATCATCCACCATGCAAGCCTCCTTACTAGTGCAGGTCTAGTCAATAAGTATTTGATTGGATCGATTTTAGTCACAAGTTGAACTTCATACGCTAGAAAGTAGTGTCTCATTTTTTGCGTAATAAACACTAATGCCAAACAATGTCGCTCAAACTGTGAATACCGGGTCTTTAGTCCTCTAACTATTCGCCTAATGTAGTACACAGGCTTCTCCGCCTTTTCCACTTCTCGTGTAATCACTCTGCCTATAGATTTCGACGTTGACATGATGTATAATTGTAGTGGGATTCCCCTTGTTAGTACTACCATCGTTTTTGATGAGGTCAGTATCTCTTTCACTTTTTTAAAGGCCCGTTGTTATTTTTGCCCCCATTCCCATTTTGCTTTTCCTTTTAGTAGCCTCCTGAATGGCTCTGTCACTTCTGTTAATGCTGGCATAAACCTCCTCAAGTAAGAAACCTTTCCTAGAAAGCTCTTCAATTGTTTATGTGTTTTTGGTCGGGGCATCTCTGTGATCGCTTTGGCCTTGCTAGGATCAACCTCCAAGCCTCTATTATGTATGAGAAAACCCAAAAACTTCTCTACTGTCATTCCAAATGCACACTTTTTTGGTTTCATTTTCAACTTATACTTTCGACACCGTTCGAACACCTTCCTTAAGTCCCCCACATGAGTTGTTGCTTTCTTTGACTTTACCACTACATCATCTACATGATCTTCCATAATGTCGTGAATTATATCATGAAAGATAACATTCATCGCTCGTTGGTAAGTTGCCCCGACATTCTTTAACCCAAATGGCATTACAACATAGTAAAAATTCCTAAAAGGTGTTCGAAAAGTTGTCATCTCAGCATCTTTTATCTATATCTTTATTTGATTGCACCCTACAAACCCATCCATGAATGACATCATTTCATGATTTACAATCGCATCCACCAAGATATCTATATTGGGTAACGAATACATATCTTTTGGACACGCCTTGTTCAGATCCCTGAAATCCACACATATACGCACTTGCCCATTAGACTTCTTCACCGATATAATGCTAGATAACCAAACCAGGTGCTGTATTGGTTTAATGAATCCCACATCCAATAACTTTCTGATCTCCTCCTTAATCTGTGTTTCTACTTCAGGGACATAATTTTGAGGTGCCTGCTTCATTGGTTTTACTCCCAGACTTATGTTCAGTTCATGCTTTACTAATTCTGCATCAATTCCTGACATCTCATCATAACTTCATGCAAACACATTTCTATATTCTCGCAGCAGCTTGATTAATTCTTTTTTTTTTTATCAACATCTAATTCCTTATTAACATAGATCGGCCTCGTCATCCCTTCCTCCATTGATAGTTGTACTTCCTTCAATTTGTTCTGTTGGGGTCTAGGTCGATCTTCAAAGCATTATAGAGCTGTCTCTATATTTTGTTGTACTAATTCAGCTTTCCCACTACTGCTGGAGTGGGGGTCTCTTCTTAAGTCCTCGGGCCTGAGTATACCCTCATACTCATCCCCTTCACCTCGTCATAAGTGAAACACAATTTTTTCATCGAGTCTTATAGCCCTTTTCCAACTTATATTTTTCTCATCCTTCCTATTGGTCCCTGTCAGCTTCTGATTTCCACTCTCTTCTCACTTGGTATTAATTATATTTCTGACATCATCGGGACTCAATTCCTTCTTCTCTTGCTCTTTTCTTTCCTTCTCTAAGTCTACCACTGTTGAGTGCTTCCCCTTAGAGCTCTCACCCCGTTCTGTATTTGTCTTCTTCTTTTCTTTATTTTCGATCACGAACTTATCTACCTATACATCTTCCCAACTTGCTAACTTTAAGGCGTAGGGTTTAGCAATAGTATTTTCTCATTCCTCAGTAATATCATCAAAAAAAGCTGCTTCAATAATGTGTGCCTCCTCTGGTGCAAAAGAGTTTTTTGTTGCCGGTACTCGAACCTCTTTCCCTTTCCATATAGCCTTTATACATTGATGAAATACCGACGGCACAACCCCATAATCATTCTGCCATGCCCTTTCTAACAACATATAATAAGTAGCATCTATCTCCTCCACATAGAACATCAAGGGTCCCCTTATCTTCCCTACCTACATCTCCACCCTTATATGGCCAAGGGTTTTAGTATACTGGTTTGCGAACCCTGTGATACTTTTTTTTTCTCTTTGATGAGCTTCTTATATGATAAACCCAATAACTTGAAAACACTGTAGGGCATGATGTTCACAGATACCCCATTGTCAACGAATGCCCTTTTTACTTCCATTCCGTTAATAACTGCCGTCATATACAATGGTCTATTATGCGGATATTTTACTTTCTTATCTGCCTTGGAGAAGGAAATTTTAACCTCTTTTTGCTCTAATATTCTGCCAAAACTCTTGTTCACTGCCATACATGTCTTTTATGTCTCTGCAACTTTGATCAATGCATTGGTTGCATTAATCCTCACTTCCTTGGATAACCCAATCAGATCAAAGAAGTTTATGAACTTTACTTCATTCATTAATGCCGTCATTTGCATCCCTGGCTCAGGAACCTCCATCCATTCTGGTACTTCCCCACTTTCTGTCATTGCAACTTCTCTAGCTCCTGATATTCCGACATAAATAATAGTGTTACATGTCTCTTTGCCTTTATGGTTGGGTAACGGCTTATCATGTACACTACTTACTTGACCCAACTCAATCTCTTCCATTGCTAGTTTCCCATGGTAAATTCTTCTCAAACTGTAACAATCCATGGTAGAGTGCCCCACATATCTATGGTAGACAAAAAAATTTGGATTTTTCTTCATTTCTTCTGTTATCGAAAATCTAGCTTTTTGTGGCTTGACTACCCCGTGTTCTATCCACTGTTCATACAAACTTCAAAATGCCTTTTCATTGCAAATAATTACTCCTGGAACAGGTAAACCCGAATACTTTTCTCCTAGTTTGTCTTTTCTTCCATCATTTTTCTCTATCTTCTCCTTGCCCCTTTATGGCTTTGTGACTGAGAATCTGCCAAAGCCACAGTTGTTGTTTGCTTTCCCTTCCATGTAGCAGTTGGATGATTCGCTGATACTATAACAATTCCTCCAATGTCTTATGCAAAGGTAGACAGCGTTGCAAATGAATCACATGCCTTGGTGATCAGGTGGGGTTTGACGGTATCCATTGCAACATTGTTGCATATATTTACTAGGTTCTTTTCTTTAATCGGCTCTATACACTTCTGTGTCTGAGCTCGAAATCTATCAACCTAATTAGACAATTCTTCATTCTGTTTTTGTTAAATCCTCATCAATTCCATAATTGTCACCTATTTTTGAACATAAAAGAACTTCTTAAAGAACTGAAGTTTCATATCATCCCAATCTCTGACCTACCCTTTTTCCAAATTATAATACCAACTGAATGCACCATCAGTAAGCATTTTATTAAACTCCCTCAGTAAAATATTTTGATTTCTTACTTCATCAATACCCAACCACAGGGACATCGACTCTATGAATCGTGCAATATGTTCCCTTGTATTTCTTTTTTCTCCACTGTACTTGGGGAATTGTGGGGGATTCTTGATGTATCCTACGGGATACTGCTGTTTTCTTATGTACACTAGTTACGGTGGGGTAAAATCTAACTTTGCAGGTCTAGATGCCTTCCTCTTCATCTGATTAATTAGATCCATTATATCTTACTTTGTCATATATTGACCTGTCCTTGGTGCCTTCTGGGACATGGTCGTATATTGATTCATCTGAAGTATGGAAACAGGTTGATGCACACTTGCGTCTGGTTGTGAGTTCGTAATAAGAGTTATGGGTGGAACAATAGACATTTGTAGCTGTGTGAATGATTGTGGGTTGATTGGTATAATGAGCTGTTGTGTGGGACTTACTTCTACCCTTTTTTGCACTCCTTCGCCACTATTTTGTGCCTCAAGGTTTATCACGGGTATCGGTGGGGCTTCTGTCACAGGGGTAACATTATGGTGGTTCTTATTGCTATCATCTTTCTCTGTTGACTGATTCTGACGTGAACTTCCCGGCAGCATCGCTTTTAAGGCAGGGATTTGCATCATCTGTTGTCGAAAATTGGTCATCTCCTCTTGTTGCTTTTGCATGTCCAACATCATGTTCATCATCATCCCCTGTCCTTCTTGCGCCTCTTTTAGTGCCCTTAACATTTCCATTTGCACATTCATTGTCACTGTCTGTTCTCCGGTAGCCTCCGTATTTGGCCTTTCGCCTCTTCCTTACGCATTGTCGGTCTGTCTTTACTCAGTCATCGGAGAAGCAAAACTACTATTTGATACTTCCTCAATAATCGGTTGATCAAGATCCACCAATCTCTCCTCAAACTTTGGTGAAGTAATACTTGCTGTTGGCGAAACTCTTCTTGTAGCTCTCCAACTCCGAGTCATGGGCATACCCTTCTCAAATTCTCACCTCCCTAGCAGAGTCGCCAAAATAATGTAGGCACAAAAATTACGTACCTTGCTAGGGTTAGGGTTCGTAGTTATGGTGGAGGTGAGAAATTTACAAAAGATACATAATCGGTTGAAAGATTGGAGAGAGAAGAAGAGCTAGTGAGCAACTGCCAAAGTAACACGTGGTAGAACTCTCAGGATCACGGCGTAACCGCGGGTGTTCGAGAGCCGTGACAAGTATTTTGAGTGAATTCAAGATAGGCAAGTCAACACTTTCGTTCACTCGATTCAGAGTCGATCACAAGTTCCCAATTCGTTCCAACTTATTTCTTGTTTCGAGAGAGAGAAAAGCGTTTAGATGGCCAGAGTTCTCAAAATATCAAAAGTCCCTTCACTTGTCAAGTGAAATGATATTTATCGGCCCCAGGTCATGTGCCAGGCACATGTCAAAAGGGAAAATTTCAAAAATACCCTTAATAACAGAAAAATACCTTCAGTGACCCGGGTAATGCCCAAATCATCCAATTCTTCTAGCCACCAATCCAATTCCTCAACCGATTCCCAACCACGAGTTATTCTCATGAGCCTTTTGCCTCGGGACTCATGACAACTCCTCTTAAATTATACTTTTAAAGTTAAATAATATTAAGTTTAAAAAGATCGAATAAAATCAATTTTATGGTCAAAGAAGACAAAGAAACGCATCATGGAGAGGGATAAGACCACCCCCAAAGGGCCCACCCTAGGGGCGAACCCTATGGGGCCCGTCTCCAGTCCGATGCATTTTGCTCGTTTTGTGCTTTTTTTATTGGTTCTTTGTCTATTTCTCTTGGTTCTTGTTTCTATGAGAAGTTTATCTTTTAGACCTTCATAAGTCTTTTCAATTTTGAATTCATTATTTATTCTTTACACCGCTTAAAACTTGTTCGGAAAGAAATTCGGGAAATAGAACATTAAACAGCCCCCAAGTGCTTCACCCCTAGGGGTGAATCCTAGGGGGAAACATTTCGTATTTTTTGGTCTTTATTCCTTTGTTGTCCGTTATTCGTTATTTGTTTTTTTTGTTTTTTTTTGTTTTAGGTCATTCAATGTGAATCTTAATTTTATTAATGGGCTCATAGAATTATTCTCAAATTAATGATGGATAGTGATGGAATTCACAAAATTATGTGGTAGCATTTAAGAATTATAAAATTTGTGATAACAATTCCACATATTTATATAAACTTTCTAAATTTAGCAAATGGATACTAAAATTTTTTAAATCCTAGGAGGGGCGGCTGCCTCCACTTGCTACCCCTGGGTCCCTGTCTCTGCGCCTAATAGATTCTTCATATATGCATATGCCAAAAAATTTAGAATTCTCTTTCAAAAGGATTTAAAGATGAAATCTAACACATAGTAAGACCAATTCAAAATATTATACACAAGAATATTGACAATTTGAATAAGTTCTCCAGAATCTGAAAGAATATCAATTCATATAGTGTATATTCCAAAGGAACTGCGTGAATTGAAAATATAGTTTCTCAAATTTTTAAATCGTAGTGCTTGTGTAAATGATAAAATAAATCAAAAATTTTCAAATAAATTATATAAAAGAAGAGTCAAATTATGATTTTTTTTTTCAATTTTTTTGTAATACAATAACTAAAATACACAAAAGCATATAAACCATTCAAAAACCAAGATTTTGGATTATCTCTCCTTCATTAAATAGCCGCATATAGATTTAGCACCAAAGCGTGGCTCACAAACACATCATATATATTGATGATGCACATCAACTGATGAGAATCAAATTAAATAATCGATTATGACGAAAGATAATTAAGGGTATAATTTGTTATCATTAAGGGTATGATTTGTTATCATTATTTGTAGCGATAGAGTTCAACGCGTCCGGCTACCTCATCAAAAATGGTGTGGTGCCTTTGAGCTCAGATTAAAACTGCTTTTGTAAATTAATAAGTTCCGTTAATAATAAGTTGCTTGTAAACGAACAACGATTAATAATAAGCCGATGGTAAACGAACAAGATTTTCAAATGTATTTAGAATTTCAGACGTACTAAATGCTATATAAATTGGTAGACGTACATGAACAAAATAGAAATTTCTCTCGTATGATTGCCACTGAAAACTCGTTAATTTCCGGCTTCTTGATATAGTCATTGATTGCCGATGCAGCATCATCAAGATTCTCATTGTATAGTATGATATAGTATATATAGCATTACCACGTGAATCTTGATGATGCCACAGCAACAAACAACAACTCTAAAATATCTACGGATCGATCGATAACAATAATATGGAGAAGAAGGAGGAGGAGAGTTATCAAGATTAAATTAAACAAATTAAGTTACTTAGATTCTTTATAGTAAGAAAAACTACTAAAGAAGGTTAAAAGGCTGGAAATAAAGTAAAGCTTATGTGAAGTGAGAAGAATTGACCAATAAACCCTATATAAGACACTCATGTTATGCAGGTCAGAATCAAAAGCAGAAACTGAAATAAACAAAATTTATAAGAAAAAATAAATAAATAAGGGAAAAAATTTCCGATGCATAAAATCCCAAACCCCGATTGAGTTTTTTAGAAGCTACAAATTAATTTGAGGCTTTGGGGATCAGATCTATTAGAAGATGAAAGAAACATGGTCTTCTGTATATATAGTGGAAAAGCTAGAAATCTAAAAAACTGAATAATTTTATTTAATCACAACAAATAGGAAAACTTTACCAAGTTTATATAGGAGAAAAAATATGACTTCTCCGGCCATGAGAGAAAGACGGAGAAGAGAGGAGAGGAGGGGAGAGAAGGGAAAAGCAAGGAGAGAAATGTAGGTGAAGGAAAGGGTTTATGGGAACACATATATACACAAATTGAAGGACTTTTTAGAAAGCCGGGGTATGAAAAATTTGTACTCTTATCCTTTCTTTTTTCAAGTGCTACTTTTTCAAAAGCAACAAAGAATTTTAAACAAAAGTTAAAATTTAAAAATCAAAAAGTAAAATGTTTTATAATCAAAGAATATTAATACTTAAATATTTCCCTAATTTAAGAGTATACTTGTCATTATGTAAGTTTTATATATTCTCAAAAAATATTGTAAAATGTTTTTAGAATTTAATCCCATACTATTTTTCTGTGCATTAACAAAGGGAAAAGAGAGTACGAGTCATTTACTCATACTCTCTAAATTGAACTTATGTACGTTCTCCGTTTCATAATACAATATAATTATTAATTTAAAAAAAATAATTTAAAATATTTTTATATTCAAAATAGGCATAATTTTTTTAATTTTAGTCAATATAATGATAAATATTATAAATTATTTAACAAATATTATTTATTATAAAATTTATTATTTCATAATTTTAAATAAATTATCTCAATTTTGAGTTTGAGAATATTTTATTTATTAATTTTAAAAAATTATTAATAATATTATAATTTAAAATAGATGATGTATTTTTTTTTTAAATGTTAATACATAGTGTACAACTATATTTAGTTCACATAAAAGTACTCTCGTGACCTTGTCTAAAATTCTTGATCCATTGTTATGAATAAACCCCACATTTTTATAGTGGGACACTAATGATTAAAGACTAGTTTTTGCTGCCAATATTTATAGAAAATTGATATTTTTATAGAGTTTTTTTGATACTTTCACATAAAAAGTATTGCTATAAGTCTTAACAATAGTTTATATATAAAAATATCAAAAAATTATATAAATATCAAAAAACTAAGTAAAAATATCACTTCCCTATTTTAAATAATGACTCAATATGTTGCGTTCTCACAGTTGAATTAGTTTGGCCAAACTTTAGACTGGTCAAATCAATGATTCAAACTATAAAACTGATTAAATTGATCTAATAAATCGGGTTTTATTTTTTTTTTGGTACCTTTTTTTTATATTAATATCTACGACTTTTAGTACTATTTTTATAAAAATTCATTATATTTTAGTTTATTAAAAATGAGATGCTTTAATATTTTATTAATTAATAATAATATATATTTTATATATTTATAATGTCATAGATCCAATAACGATTTGATCACTAATTGAACCGATAACCCATCTACCTTACAACTTTTTGGTTCGATGACCGATTTAGATGTGAAAACATTGGATAAAACTCTAGTTACCCCAAACCCTAACTCTATGTTTTTTTAATTTTTTAAGAAAAACAAAGAACGGAAAATTATGATTGGAAAAAAAATAAAATAAAAAATTTACTATTATGATTGAATATTTATTTATAGAAAAAGTAAAATTTTTATTTCATGTTGTTACACTTAACTATTTTACAATTATGTTATTATTTTACTCTCATATTAATTTTGATGTTATTTAGTTTTTCTAATCGACTATTTTTTGATGCAAAAATATGGTAAGAAAAATGACAAATTTTTCCATATAAGATTTTCTTTTCTTTTATATTTATTAAAAAACTCATAAGTAAAATAGTTTAATGTCCTTTTTCTCTTTTCCATTCATTTTAAAACTCGGAAACACAGTGCAATGATCAGTTTTGATTGTCTTTCAATCAAAGGAAAGACACGCCTCTAATTTTATTGTTTCTTCGTTGATAAAACAATAAAATTTTACACGCCTTCTAGACTTCTAGGAGTAGTTGGTATCCCAAATTTTATTTTTCTCATTCAACTCGTGCTAAATCACTTAATTGAATTTTATTTTCCTTTTGTAATGCTATCGATTAGTAATTTTTTAATTTGAGTTCTTCTAATTTTCTTCTTTCTAAGTCTCTATCTACATCACTGATTACGATTGAACGACATTTATAAATGTTAATCCGCCAAGTACCCGACTAATGATTTGATACATTTTTGTACTTAAACAAATTTTGATGAATTTGTGAAGTGTTATCAATGATATCTAACTTAATAGTTACGACGGTCTCTGTAATCGTTAGGCGCCTAATTTTTAAGGAGAAGAAATCTCGAGTGTAATTTTGCATTGGTTTTTATAGCGGTCTTACCTATATTTTTTGAATTTGCTACTTATGTACTGTTATTTAGTGTTCAATGAAATTTTCTTTTAGTTAATAAAAAAAAAATAATGTACTTTCCCCTTGTGGGACTTTCTTTTCCCTTTATTATAGAATTTTATTTTCTTTTTAATATGAGATTTGTATTTTCACCTATAAAGTGTCAATTATACTTAATATTTCTAAGATTATTATAATTATTTGTGTGGTGAGTTTGGTCTGTGATTCGGGGTACTGTGGAATTCTTGCTTAGCTTGGAGTATGAAGTAATTGCTAATCATGTCCTTAAAAATACATAGAGGAGAAAGCTCAAAGTCCTTTAAGGCATATAATAAGAAAAGATTTGTTGATATTTATGATATGTTAAAAATATGTTAAGGTATATATGAAAGCATAAATTGTATATATGTTATATGTTAGATTTGTTGAGCCGTCGTGCTTATTCTTTCAAATAAAACATTATTTACAGATTTAAAGATCAACGTTAAGAAGATCATGGACGTAAAAATGAAACGTATATTAGGTTTTCATGCTTTATAACTTGTATTTGTATAAAGTCATAATAATTGTTGTAATACGAACCAAGCAAACATGTAACCGAATATTGTATGAATAATATTATTTATTATCATAAGAATGTTGTTATATCTTTACTTTGATTAAATTTAGAATTGTTAATAATCTATTAATCTGAATGAGGATATTGGTAATATGGACTGATCATGTTATGCCAATACTATAAGACCACAAATTTTATGAAATATAAAATTTAATTTTTCTTCATATATATTTTTTCATGAAACAGTAAGTGGTTAAATTGGCAAAATTAAAAGTTACGGATGTTATGTGCAAATTTTATTATATCGGACAATATTCGTTTTGTCGGGGAATATTCAGGTCGTACGACGGCGCCGAAATAACTAATTATTGGGGAACCCCACAACGAAATATTTGTTGGATATAGAAAACGACAAAAGTAACATTTTTAAATAAAAATAGTCAACGGTGTTATCACTTTTAAACTGTTAAAATACCGGTGATAAAATAATAGTAGTATACAGTAATTCATGGTATTTTACTGTAGCACACGGTATTACACAGTGTCTCATATTATTGACCTGATAACGTGGTCATTGCACTGCATTCATCAATAATTGTTGTTGCACAGTATTTGCATTATTGATTTGATAATTGACACCGTAACTGTTGCACATCATTTCATCAATAATTGTCACTATATAATATTTTATGTTATTAATTCAATAATTGCTTTTACGCATTATTTTATTTAATTGAATCAGTAATTGTCATTACACGGGGTGTTACATTATTGAACCAAATAACTGTCACAATAGCAAATATACTGTATTAAATATTATTAAATTAATATTTTATCAGTAGTGTGTTCTTAAATTAGTGTTGAATTATTGTTATCATTATTATAGCATTACCCGAATTATTGTATAATTAATGAGTAGTTTGATTATAATAATAATTTAAAATATGAATAGTAAGAAACATGTGGACCCATTGATGGGGCGCCCACATGAGTTGGTGAAGTTGAAGAAATTTGCAGCACGAGGCTGTTGCTGTTGGCGAGCAACAGCCAGCCACCTACCCTCACATACCATGCATAGTGCCATTATTTCTCCTATAAATGGCTTGCTTAACTGAATAGAAAAATTACACCTAAAACATAAAAAATTTCTATAAGAATTTTATGAGTTTTCTCTGAGAATAGTAAGGTTATCTTGAGTGTTTGAAAGCCAAAATGAGTGTAAGAATTTTTCAAGTAAGTCTTTTATTAAAGAATAGTAATTTCATAAATTTCTATTTTTCACGGTATTCTCAAATCTTCTTCTTTAAGAAGATTCATTTTTAAAAGCTTTTTTTGGAAGATTTATTTTGGAATATTATTTTAAAAACTATTTTAAAGTTGTTATATTATACTACAAAAATTATGTTAAATATATATAATTTTGATAGTTCATATTATACGAGTTATCATACACTTTGAAATTTATATGTGGTAATTACTAATTATATTGTAAAGATATAGGTTGATCAACCTCATTTTTAATCAATATCCAGTCACGTGTTAAGGTAAGGGGTATCATTCTTTTCATCATCATAAATGATATTATTTTCTTACTTGTAAGGGATGTCATTTTCTTTCATACTCTTAAATATACTACGGTAAAGGATTATCATTCTTTGATTCACGAAAATAATATCGTTTCTTTCTTACTCATAAGATGTGTCATTTATTTCCATGTATTAAATTGTGGGAATAACCTTACGACGCGGATTATCGCCTGTTAGTGAATAACCTTTCGTATTAATTCCTTATTAATCTCTGAGAATAACCTTACGGCGCGGATTATCGCATAGAATAACTCTTCATATTTAAATTTTATTAAATTGTGGGAATAACCTTACTGCACGGACTATCGCCTGTTGGTGGTGGAAATAACTATTCACTCCACATCATGTTGACAATTTGGACATTATTTGAATCTGCACAAAGTAAACTTCCGATACACAGTATTTATCCTGTTTCTTCTATTCATCAATTATATCACTGTTATTTGTATTAATCATCAAGAATCAAGCTGTTGTAAATATCTGTGGCCGGGGTCACAAATGCGATATAATTGTTGAACAAATGATAGGTTAAAGGCGATACATCTGTTCGGTGTTTTTTATGACACGTGGTGAAAGTTCTCTTTGGCCCGTAGTGCAAAGATGAACTGCTGTTTGGTATGATTATAACCAAAGGCTGAATACTGGTATAATCATGACCGTTGGTGTTATATTAAATATCTTTGGCCTGTAGTGCAAAGATGAACTGTTGTTTGGTATGATTATGACCAAAGGCTGAATACTGGTATAATCATGACCATTAGTGTTATATTGAATATCTTTGGTCCGTAGTGCAAAGATAAACTGTTGATTTGCATGATTATGACCAGGAACTGTGAATTTGTATTATCATGACTAATGGTATTTCAGATGATAAAAGTTGATAATATTTTTCCTAAAAAGAGAAGCGAGTGGACATTATAGTCTGCATTATTCTTCTAATAGATTGCTCATTCCACTACTATTATTGATATGAACGTTGTTCAAGAATTTAACTACAGTTTTTGATATAAACCTTGTAGTCTATTGTATTCTATCAAGAACTCAACTGTTGAAGACTAACGATAATTTATTCGTCATTATCTTAGTCATGATATTTCTTACTGGGCTATTTGAGCTCACCATTTCTTTTCGTTCCATTGTTTTTTAACAGGAGATGAGAACGTAGCTGGGTCTAGCCGAGGAATGGAGTGAGAGTCCGAGGGATAGCTATCGTAGTCCTCACGTGTTGTAAAATAAGTGTGGCAATAATAGTGAAGACTTAGTTGTGTATTATTATACACTGTATTGTTAAACGTTATAATAATTTTGTTGTAGTCTTTTGACAACTCAAGTTTGGGCTGTGTGAGCCCAGATTTGGGGGTGTCACAGTTGGCATCAGAGCTTAGGGATATGGTCTTTAATGGAGATCTGGGGTAGAACTAGGAGGGGAGAGATGAATAGAATCAATCACTAGTGTGTCCTACCTAAATTAGATTTTATTATCTAATGAGTCGATTTGAATATAGGGACAGGAAGTAATGAGTCGGTTTGTTTAACTAACATTTATTTTGTGACCACAATTAAGTATCACATCTGAAAATCAGGAAGTTAACTATAAAGTGCTCGAAACCAATGTAGCTAAGAATCAAGTGGCCACAAACAATTCTTCTACAAACTCATAGTTGAATCTTTTGCCTAAGGCAAAATTTATTTGTGTTCTATCCAAGAAGGATGAAGGTGAAAGCTCTACTACAGTCGTTCCAGATCCGTTCTTAGAAGCAATTAAAGGATGTAATGAACTTGCAAAAAATATTGCCTTTAATCTGTTCACTAATTGGGAGAGTCATATCACCTGGTTATGCTCTATAACAAATGATCAGAATATATGGACTTTTCATATCAGTCTTTGGAATTTATGATGTTCTAGCTATGATTTTCAAGATTATTTAAAAATGATGTTCCTATATTTTTGGGCATTACAATTTATAGGAATTCAGGTTAAGTTAGTCACTATCATGGAAACTGCAGTCTATCGAAAATACTATTTTAATGAAAATCATTGGTGCGTTACTACTAATGAAGTTGATGAAATAGTTTGCTAGAAAATTATTCAGTGGTATTCCCATGGTTGAAATACGTGAAAATCCGAATGAAGTATTCAGGATTCAATTTGACGATAACAGTCAAGAAACCGAATGAGGTGATAACCGGTAAGCTATTCATAAATTCTCCTGAGGTCTATGCCCTGTTAGATACTTGCTCTATCCATTCTTTTATCTCACCTATATGTACTCAACGTTTAAATTTGACATTGTCTTATCAGTTGAAACCTCATTGGGAGAAATATCTATTACATCTACTGTCTATAAATTTTGCCTAGTTCAAATCAACAACCTCACATTACCTGTTGACCTTATTTATTTGGAGATGCATGAATTTGATGTGAATTTAGGAATTGATTTGATTTTAGGAATTGATTTGTTGACTACCCATCATGTTAAAATTGATTGTTTTCATAAGATTATTAGTTTTCATATTCCTAATCAACTTGTCATGTAAATTCAAGTAACTAAACCATTGAAATCTATAACTGTTACTTCTAGCCATAAAACCATTCGTTTATTAAAAAACGGATGTCAAGCCTTTTTAGCTCATGTCACTGATTTGAACAAAAACACGTCAAACTTGAATGATATTCACATTGTTAATGAGTTTCCTGACGTTTTTCCTGAGGAACTTCCTGGCTTACCCACAAACCGTGAAATTAAATTATGTATCGATCTTGAACCCGGTACTAAGCCCATTTCTAAAGCCTTATACCGAATGGCTCTCATTGAACTTCAAGAGTTAAAAGTCCAACTACAGGAATTGTTGGATACTGATTTCATTCGTCCGAGTGCATCACCATGGGGTACTCCTATTCTATTTGTGAAAAAGAAAGATGGGAGTATGAGATTTTGTATTGACTATCGAGAATTGAGCCATGTCACCATCAAAAACAGGTACCCGTTACCTCGGATCGATGACATGTTTGATCAATTACAAGGTGCTCAACATTTCTCAAAGATTGATCTCCATTCTGGATATCATCAGTTAAAAGGTTAAAGCTGAGGACATTCCAAAGACTGCTTTCAGAACTTGTTATGGGCATTATGAGTTCTTAGTCATGCCTTTTGGACTAACCAATGCTCCTGCAGCTTTCATGGACATGATGAACCGAATATTCAAAGAATATTTGGATCATTTTGTAGTTGTCTTTATTGATGACATCTTCCTATACTCCAAGAGTCGTGAGGATCATGAACAACACATGAGATTGATACTCCAAAAGCTTCGCGAGAACAAATTATATGCCAAGTTGAAGAAATGTGAGTTCTGACTCGAGGAAGTCACGTTTCTTAGGCATGTGATTTCTAGTCAGGGAATATCACTCGATCCTGCGAAGATTGAAACGGTACTAAATTGGGAACAACCCAAGACAGTAATCGAAGTCCGAAGTTTTCTGGGCTTAGCTGGTTATTATCAGAGATTCGTAGAAGAATTTTCTCGAATCGCCACTCCATTAACTCAGCTGACTCAAAAAAGTACAAAATTTGTATGGAACGAGGAATGCGAGAAAAGTTTTTAAGAATTCAAGAGGAGACTTGTTTCAACTCTTGTTCTGACCATTCCATCAGGATCAGGAGAATTCGTTATATATAGCGATGCTTCAGGCAAAGGTCTAGGTTGCGTTCTTATGCAACATGAAAATGTTATAGCCTATGCCTCTCGACAACTCAAAGATTATGATACTCATGATCTAGAGTTGGCAGCGGTCGTTTTCGCGTTGAAGATCTAGAGACACTACTTGTACGGAGAGAAAGTGGATATCTATATAGATCATAAAAGTCTCAAGTATTTCTTCACCCAGAAGGAGCTCAACATGCGACAACGACGTTGGCTTGAGATGTTGAAGGATTACGACCACACAATCCAGTATCACCCAGGAAAGGCGAACATTGTAGCTGACGCTTTGAACAGAATATCTTATGCGAGTACAAGTGCACTGCTGACAACACAAAAACGTATTTTGTACGACTTGCAAAAGATGGAGATAGAGCTAAAAACACCAATGACCCACTTGAAGATTGCGCACGTATGGGTAGAACCATCTTTAATCGATAAAATTAAAACTGCTCAAGTTACTGATCCAGAGCTGATGAATATGATGAAGAAAGTACAAGAAGGTGCTATTCCTGAGGCAAGAATCGACGAGAAAGAAATACTTCGAGTTAACTCTCGACTCTGTGTTCCTAACGATCCTGAATTGAAGCATAAAATCATGATGGAGGCACATAACACGCCGTTTGCAATCCACCTAGGAGGCACTAAGATGTATCGAGATCTTCGACATACATTTTGGTGGAACAATATGAAAATGGAGATTACAGAGTTTATTTCAAGGTGCCTAACTTGTCAACATGTCAAGGCATAGCATCAAGTACTTAAAGGTCCATTGCAATCACTTAAGGTTCCCGAATAAAAGTGGGAACACATCAATATGGACTTCGTGATGGGTCTTCCCAAAATTTCTCAAGGCTTAGATACAATTTGGGTGATCGCAGATAGATTGACCAAATCCGCTCATTTCTTGCCTATACGAGAAAACTTTTCACTTGAGCATCTTGCCGGCATATACATAAATGAGATTGTGAGATTGCATGGCATGCCGGTTTTCATAATTTCTGATCGAGATCCTAGATTCACTTCACGCTTTTGGATCAGTCTACAAAAAGCTATGGGCACTGAGCTACGATTCAGTTTTGCAAACCATCCTCAAACGGACGGACAATCGGAAAGGACGATCCAGACCCTCAAAGATCTTTTGAGACTTTGCATACTAGACTTCAAAGGAAGTTGGGATAAGTACTTGCCATTGGTTGAATTTTCCTACAACAACAGTTACCAAGCAAGTATAGGCATGACTCTATTCGAGGCTTTATATGGACGCAAGTGTCGCTCTCCAGTATGTTGAAATGAGGTAGGAGAAGTAAAACTGTTAGGACCCGAGTTGGTACGTTTGTCGACAGAAAAGATCCAAATGATCCGACAACGAATACAGGCTGAGCAAGAATGACAAAAGAGTTATGCTACTCTTCAATGGAGAGATGAGAGATTCAACGTCGGAGATCATGTATTCTAACGTATTTCTCCATGGAAAGGAGTTACGAGATTTGGAAAGAGAGGAAAGTTCAACCCTCGATTTATTGGCCCATTCGAAATCCTCGAACGAGTAGGAACCGTGGCCTACAGACTAGCCTTACCGCCAAGTATGTCCCGCATCCATAACGTTTTTCACATATCTATGTTATGTAAATATGTGAAGGACCTAAACCACGTCATTGAGTTAGAATCAGACGTTATAGCAGAGGATTTAACGTATGAAGAGGTACCTGTTAATATCCTAGATAAGAAGGAGCAGATCCTACGCTCAAAGGTTATACCTTACGTTAAGATTTTATAGAGGAACTAAGATATTGAGGAGATAACCTGGGAGCTAGAATCTGAGATAAAATCTAAGTATCCTTACCTCTTCGAAATGTCAGGTACGTCAATTTCGGGGACGAAATTTCATAAGGAGGGGAGGTTGTAAGACCCTAAATTTTATAAAATACAAAATTTAATTTTTCTTTATATATATTTTTTCATGAAACAGTAAGTGATTAAATTGAAAAAATTAAAAGTTAAGGATGTTATGTGCAAATTTTATTATGTCGGACAATATTTGTTTTGTCGGGGAATATTCGGGTCGTACGACGGTGCCGAAATAACTAATTATTGGTGGACCCCACAACGAAATATTTGTCGGATATAGAAAACGACAGAAGTAACATTGCTAAATAAAAATAGTCAACGTTGTTATCACTTTTAAACCATTAAAATATCGGTGATAACAAAATAGTCGCATACAGTAATTCATGATATTTTACTGTAGCACACGGTATTGCACAGTGTCTCATATTATTGATCTGATAACGTGGTCATTGCACTGTATTCATCAATAATTATTGTTGCACAGTATTTGCATTATTGATCTGATAATTGACATCGTAATTGTTACACATCATTTCATCAATAATTGTCACTATATAATATTTTATGTTATCAATTCAATAATTGCTTTTACACATTATTTTATTTAATTGAATTAGTAATTGTCATTACACGGGGTGTTACATTATTGAACCAAATAACTGTCACAATAACAAATATATTGTATTAAATATTATTAAATTAATATTTTATCAGTAGTGTGTTCTTAAATTATCGTTGAATTATTGTTATCATTATTATAACATTACCCGAATTATTATATAATTAATGAGTAGTTTGATTATAATAATAATTTAAATTGTGAATAGCAAGAAACATGTGGACCCATTGGTGGGGCCCACATGAGTTGGTGAAGTTGAAGAAATTTGCAGCACGAGGCTGTTGCTGCTGGCGAGAAATAGTCAGTCACCTACCCTCACTTACCATGCATAGTGCCCTTATTTCTCCTATAAATAGCTTGCTCAACTAAATAGAAAAATCACACCTAAAACAGAAAATTTTTCTATAAGAATTTTATGAGTTTTCTCTGAGAATAGTAAGGTTATCTTGAGTGTTTGAAAGCCAAAAGGAGTGCAAGAATTTTTCAAGTAAGTCTTTTATTAAAGAATAGTAATTTCATAAATTCTTATTTTTCACGATATTCACAAATCTTCCTTTAGAAAACTCTTCTTTAAGAAGATTCATTTTTAAAAGCTTTATTTGAAAGATTTATTTTGGAATATTATTTTTAAAACTACTTTAAAGTTTTTATATTATACTACAAAAATTATGTTAAATATATATAATTTTGATAGTTCATATTATACGAGTTATCATACACTTTAAAATTTATATGTGGTAATTACTAATTATATTATAAATATATAGGTTGATCAACCTTATTTTTAATCAATATCCAGTCACGTGTTAAGGTAAGGGGTATCATTCTTTTCATCATCATAAATGGTATTATTTTTTTACTTATAAGGGATGTCATTTTCTTTCATACTCTTAAACATACTACGGTAAGGGATTATCATTCTTTAATTCACGAAAATAATATCGTTTATTTCTTACTCATAAGATGTGTCATTTATTTCCATGTATTAAATTGTGGGAATAACTTTACGGCGCGGATTACCGCCTGTTGGTTAATAACCTTTCGTATTAATTCTTTATTAATCTCTGAGAATAACCTTACGGCGCGGATTATCGTCTTTTTGGTGAATAACTCTTAGTATTCAAATTTTATTAAATTGTGGGAATAACCTTACTGCGCGGACTACTGCCTGTTGGTGAATAACCCTTTGTAAATTTCTTATTTGTCTCTTGTGGAAATAAATTGTCTACACGAATTATCACATCACACTTTTATTCCATATTCGTTTGTAATATTATTTTCTTTCATATTCGTAAGTGATATTATTTTCCTTTATACTCATAAGGGATACCATCTTTTTCATCTTCTATTATTCAAACATACTATAGTAAGGGATATTATTTCTTTTATACTCTTAACTTACTATGGTAAGTAGTATTTGGTAAAGTTTTCTGAAATGATTATATGTTCCTTGATGGTTTGTGCTTCATCTAATATCATTTTAACTGAACCTTCCTATTTTTCTAAACAATTATATTGAACTGTAACCGTTTTTCTGAATTGTGGATCTTGAATATCATTTTTGAATTTCACTCCACATCATGTTGACAATTTGGACATTATTTGAATCTGCACAAAGTAAACTTCCGATACACATTATTTATCCTATTTCTTCTATTCATCAATTGTATCACTGTTATTTGTATTAATCATCAAGAATCAAGCTGTTGTAAATATCTGTGGTCGAGGGCACAGATGCGATATAATTGTTGAACAGATGATAGGTTAAAGGCGATATAATAGGTTAAAAGCGATACATCTGTCTGGTGTCTTTTATGACACGTGGTGAAAGTTCTTTTTGGCCCGTAGTGCAAAGATGAACTGTTATTTGGTATGATTATAACTTGATAGGGTTAAATTATACGATATTTTTATTCCCCAATACTTAGTTTTTATATTTACTGTATGCTTAAATGTTTAATTATTTAGTTTATTTCGGTTTTAATAGGTTTTATATGATTATAGTTAATTAATGTTAATTTAGGTAATTTTATAGTATTTTTATATTTCTTTTTATTTATGTGTTTTTATTTATTTTTAGTGTTTTAGGTATTTTATTAATTATTATGTGTTTTTATTATTTTTAGTATTTTTATATTATTTTTATTTATTTTAATTAATTTATATTTATTTTTGTAGGAAAATTAAACTTTGAGGGCAAATCTGTAATTTCAGCAAAACTCTGATGGCATTTTGGTAATTAAGCAGCGCGGTGGCATTTTGGTAAATTCCGAAAAAGTTGGGCTCGCGCAATGCGCGCGGAAGGATTGGCCGGCAAGTGAAACGACGTCGTTTCATCAGTGCGTCCGCGCAATGCGTGCGGTAGCGGAACAGTGGCAGGAAAAGGAGCAGAAACGACGTCGTTTTGGGCTAAAGGGCGCGCAATGCGCGGATGCGCGTGAGTTGACCGGGTACTTTAGCGAAGACCTTGTTTGTTTTGCGCGTTAATTCCAGAAATCAAATTATTCGCGAATTTTGCTACTTTTTGATTCCAAATTGGATTTTTATTCCAATTAGGGTTAGGAAAATAATTATTTTACTTTTCTTTTATTTTTAATTGTAAATCCTATTAGGGTTTGGACAAGTTAGGAGGTTTATGGAGTCTATAAATAGAGGGCTTGAGACACATTGTAAGAGACAACTCTTATTAGAATAAAAATTCTTTCTAGTATTCTTTAGTGTTCTTTACAATTATGAGTAGTTAATTTATTTTTCTTGGTTTAAGTGATTGAAGCCATCAAGATTTATACGCTGTGAGATCTAATTTATTTTAATTGTTCAATTTATATTTTAATTATTGAATATTCTTCTATGCTTAATTTTATGATTAGTTTGTTTAATTGCTAGGAGCGCTACTAGTTTATTATTCATATTAATCTACCGCTATTTGTGAAGCAACTAAGTTTAATAATTATTTTGCAGATCAAAATATTATTTTATCTTAGGAAGAATATTCATCTAAATTAAATGCAAACACGTGGCTTGTGTTGTTTAGTTCAACGATCTCTCTAATTCTTTATGCTTCTATTAAATTAAATCTTTAGCACGTGCCGGGGGTTGTTTAATAGTAAGGGTATTTAGATCGCGTGACTCTACTTATCTAAAATTAAGGAGAGAGGAGAAAAATTATTCCACCTGCGAGTAGTTCTTTTCTACGGTGAATCTTCAAAATATTAATTGATTTATTTTTGCATAAGTGATCAGTTGTAAATTCTTGATGGTGGATATTAACTTAAACCAATGCTTTTTATTTTTATTTATTTCTTGCATATTTATTTCAGTTAATTTTATTTAAATTATTTCTTTAATTAAAAACCCCCCAATTTTGGATTACAAAATACAAAATTAAATAATCATTCTTTGTGGGATCGACTCTTACTTACACTAATACATATTTATTTTTTCCAAAGTAAGATTTTATTTTTTGGTGCTTGCGACATCACACCAAATTTTGGCACCGTTGCCGGGGAATGATTTTAATTTAATTTTGTGCTTTTGTAAATATTTATTTAATTTAGTAATTTTTCTTAGATTTTATTATTTTAGTTTTTCATAGTTTAATTGAGTTGTGCAGGTAAGAATGGAAGCCATGGATAATTATGTCAATGAGGTAACTATTTCTTCTCTTAAGCAACAAATTGATACCTTAACTTCTCTTATTTATCAAATGGTTGCAGATCGTACACAACCAATGGAAGCTAGTAGGATTTGTGCGGTGCTAGGACATCCGACTAATATGTGCCCCATTATTCGCGAAGAGTCCTATGAGCAAGTCGATATAGCAAGTGGTTTCTCTGGTCAACCCCAATGGAGATATGATCCCTATTCAAACGCGTATAATTCAGGATGGAGGGATCATCCTAATTTTGGCTATGAGAATCCACACATAAATCCGCCCACAAATTAGAATTTTTCAAGCTATCAACAATATATGCAGTCATATCCCTAACAACAACAGAGTCAATCAAATAATTCTGATATGTCTTTTGAGGATATGATTCAACAACTTACCGCTAACACTTTACAATCACAACAGAGCCAATCATTTTATTCTGATATTTTTTTAGAAGATATGCTTAAATTAATTGAAGCTAACACTTTACAATTTTAACAGGATAATTTGCAATATCAACAAGACATGCAGTCTCGTATTCAAGAAAATAATGCAATTATTCAGCGTTTGGGTACTCCAATGGGACAAATCACAATCGATCAATTGGAGGAGCAAAGTTCTGAGCAAGTACCTTCTCAAACGGTGGATAATCTCACGGAGAATACAAGTGCACAAGTGTTAAAAAATGCTAATGATGTAGAAGATCCAAAAAAGACAGTCTCTCCATCACAGAAGCAAGAGAAAGCAAACAACATCAATGAAGCGGACAATGTTAATAACCAATGATGTTATTTTTGATGATGACATGCCTAAGGTGTTGGAAGTTGTTGAGGAAATAAACAAACAAAAGTTAGAGATAACAATTACCAACAATTTGGAGTTAAAGGAAGAAAAAACAATTGAGCTGAAACAAAATTTGAAGGAGGATGAAGCTCCATTAAATTCGTTGCCAATGATTATTGATAATAATGCAATAATTTCCATTCCATTGCCTGTTACTCATAATAAATTTTTATCTTTTATTTTGCAGGATCCCATTCCGAATATACAAACTCTCTTCAATCATATTAAATATCTATTCGTTGAAAATGGAGTAAAACGTTCATGTCACGTGCAAGGAAGACTGAATCTACCAATGAAAAATAACGTGATGGATGGAGTACTCAAAATTCATGGAATTGGAGTGACGTGATGATTTATCACGCTGTCAAGCCAATGACAATAAATAAAGGCGCTGCTTGGGAGGCAACAAAAAAAAAAAAAAAACAGATTTGCATTTCTTTTTCTTTTTCTTTTTATATTTATTTGTGCCTTTTTCTTTGCATTTTATTTTACATTGGGGACAATGTAAATTTTAAGTGTGGGGGAAGGGATTTAGGATATTTATTTTATTTTTAGGGAATTTTAAAATTTTGTTTTATTTTTTTTAACAAAAAAATTTGTTTTATTTTTAGGGAATTTTAAAAAAAATTAAAAATTTGAATTTTGTGGGTATATTCACTGCAAACCCTCACGAGACAAAACTCGTCCACTTGGGATAACCTTGGGGTTTAAAGGCTTGTTACACATGCTAAGTGTAATCGTGTTTCCTACAAAAATGGGGTATTTTTTTATTTTATTTTTAGGATGTGTCACTTGAGCAATAAGTTAATTGAATTTTTAATTTTTAGCCAATGATAAAATTTTGATTTTATTTTAATAACTCTTGAAAAAATGATAAATTTTTGCTTAGTTTGAATTTTTGACTTTTTATTGATTATTACTTTGTTTAAGATCTTTTAAATTTTGATGCACTTATATCCATTTGTTTGAGCTAGTTTTAATAAAGAGAAAATTTATTTGGTTAAATGCTTATGAAAGATATTTTTGAACTCTATATCTTATTTGATTATTATTTGAAGTGAAATATAAGGCAAAATATAATTTGGAGGAGATGATTTAGGTAATTTTTCTAGGATTGTTAAAAGAAAAAAATCTTGTGCTGGGTTGAGATGGAGCGTAAAACGCACTCACTCATAAACACATGAAAAAGTGAGATGGAGCGTAAAACGCACTCGCTGGTGAGATTGAGCATAAAATGCACTCACCGTGAAAAAAAAATGAAGAAAAAAAATGGATGGAGCATAAAATGCACCCATTAAAAAGAAAAAAAATAGAAAAATATTTGAAAAAATTGATATTAATAATCCTAGTGTGTTTCATTAATTAAAAACATTTTGATCTTCTGCTTTATATTTGTTTGTATTAGCTAAAAGTGGTGAGAAAAATAAGTATATTAAGTTTTATTGTATATCTTTTATAAGGTAATTAATAATCTAGACTTATCTGAGTTTTAATTAGTTTCATACATTTGAATTTACACACACACACAAGGTCTTGAGTAAAGTAGAATTGATAAATATGTCAAAGTTATAGATTTTGCATGATTTTGAAATTTTCTTTGAGTTATCATTTAAAAAATCTTTGAGGATGATGTTGAAATTTATATTGATCTGTTGCTCAAGTAAGTTGTTTGGTTATTAGTTTTAATTTTATAATTTTTATTTTTGTTTTGCCCGAGGACGAGCAAAAAACTAAGTGTGGGGGTATTTGATAGGGTTAAATTATACGATATTTTTATTCCCCAATACTTAGTTTTTATATTTATTGTATGCTTAAATGTTTAATTATTTAGTTTATTTTGGTTTTAATAGGTTTTGTAAGATTTTAGTTAATTAATGTTAATTTAGGTAATTTTATAGTATTTTTATATTTCTTTTTATTTATGTGTTTTTATTTATTTTTAGTGTTTTAGGTATTTTATTAATTATTATGTGTTTTTATTATTTTTATTATTTTTAGTATTTTTATATTATTTTTATTTATTTTTAATTAATTTATGTTTATTTTTGTAGGAAAATTAAACTTTGAGGGCAAATCTGTAATTTCAGCAAAACTCTGATGGCATTTTGGTAATTAAGCAGTGCGGTGGCATTTTGGTAAATTCCAGAAAAGTTGGGCTCGCGCAATGCGTGCGGAAGGATTGGCCGGCAAGTGAAACGACGTCGTTTCATCAGTGCGTCCGCGCAATGCGCGCAGTAGCGAAACAGTGGCAGGAAAAGGACCAGAAACGAAGTCGTTTTGGGCTAAAGGGCGCGCAATGCGCGGATACGCGTGAGTTGACCGGGTACTTTAGCGAAGGCCTTGTTTGTTTTGCGCGTTAATTCCAGAAATCAGATTATTCGCGAATTTTGCTACTTTTTGATTCCAAATTGGATTTTTATTCCAATTAGGGTTAGGAAAATAATTATTTTACATTTTTCTTTTATTTTTAATTGTAAATCCTATTAGGGTTTGGACAAGTTAGGAGGTTTATGGAGCCTATAAATAGAGGGCTTGAGACACATTGTAAGAGACAACTCTTATTAGAATAAAAATTCTTTCTAGTATTCTTTAGTGTTCTTTACAATTATGAGTAGTTAATTTATTTTTCTTGGTTTAAGTGATTGAAGCCATCAAGATTTATACGCTGTGAGATCTAATTTATTTTAATTGTTCAATTTATATTTTGATTATTGAATATTCTTCTATCCTTAATTTTATGATTAGTTTGTTTAATTGCTAGGAGCGCTACTAGTTTATTATTCATATTAATCTACTGCTATTTGTGAAGCAACTAAGTTTAATAATTGTTTTGCAGATCAAAATATTATTTTATCTTAGGAAGAATATTCATCTAAATTAAATGCAAACACGTGGTTTGTGTTGTTTAGTTCAACGATCTCTTTAATTCTTTATGCTGCTATTAAATTAAATCTTTAGCACGTGCCGGGGGTTGTTTAATAGTAAGGGTATTTAGATCGCGTGACTCTACTTATCTAAAATTAAGGAGAGAGGAGAAAAATTATTCCACCTGCGAGTAGTTCTTTCTACGGTGAATCTTCAAAATATTAATTGATTTATTTTTGCATAAGTGATCAGTTGTAAATTCTTGATGGTGGATATTAACTTAAACCAATGCTTTTTATTTTTATTTATTTCTTGCATATTTATTTCAGTTAATTTTATTTAAATTATTTCTTTAATTAAAAACCCCCCAATTTTGGTTTACAAAATACAAAATTAAATAATTATTCTCTGTAGGATCGACTCTTGCTTACACTAATACATATTTATTTTTTTCAAAGTAAGATTTTATTTTTGGGTGCTTGCGACATCACACCATAACCAAAGGCTGAATACTGGTATAATTATGACCGTTGGTGTTATATTGAATATCTTTGGCCCGTAATGCAAAGATGAACTGTTGTTTGGTATGATTATGACCAAATGTTGAATACTGGCATAATCATGACCGTTGGTGTTATATTGAATATCTTTGGTTCGTAGTGCAAAGATAAACTGTTGATTTGCATGATTATGACCAGGAACTGTGAATTTGTATTATCATGACTAATGGCATTTCAGATGATAAAAGTTGATGATGTTTTTCCTAAAAAGTGAAGCGAGTGAACATTATAGTCTGCATTATTCTTCTAATAGATTGCTCATTCCGCTGCAATTATTGATCTGAATATTGTTCAAGAATTTAACTACAGTTTTTGATATAAACCTTGTAGTCTATTGTATTCTATCAAGAAGTCAACTGTTGAAGGCTAATGATAATTTATTCGTCATTATCTTAGTCATGATATTTCTTACTAGGCTATTTGAGCTCACCCTTTCTTTTCGTTCCATTGTTTTTCAGCAGGAGATGAGAACGTAGCTGGATCTAGCTGGGGGATGGAGTGAGAGTCCGAGGGATAGCTATCGTAGTCTTCACGTGTTGTAAAATAAGTGTGACAATAATAGTGAAGACTTAGTTGTGTATTATTATGCACTGTATTGTTAAACGTTGTAATAATTTTATTGTAGTCTTTTGACAACTCAAGTTTGGACTGTGTGGGCCCAGATTTGAGGGTGTGACAAATACATACTCTGAACTTCAGATAGATAGTTAAAAATGTTAATACAGTATTGAAAATGATCTATTTATCTAGATGAGGATTAGTAAATGACTTGTGAGTACTGTAGGCATCCGAGACAAGACTAATCGATGCTAACTGGTCAAATTCATCGTTAGGTTCCTCAGACCCAAGTACAAACTTGTTATTACTATTCTGAATGTCAGATAAGTAGGATTATTGATATGAAGAGATATCACTATAACCAAATGTGTTTCGAGTGAGGGTTTTAACTAGTTGGGTATGTTCTGTACGGAAAGAGAATTTTGCACCGGACAAAGATACAAATATTTGTCATAGATAAAATTACAAACATTTATCACGGATGAAGATACAAACATTCCTCGTGAGATTCTCTATTCCCAAGAACCGTCCTAATGGTTTAATGCCATGAATCTTAGAATATGTAAAGTTATAGAATATTTAAATCTTAAGGTTAAAATTGAACCGTTATATATGGCGTTATCCATTTATACGGATGAACTACAAGTTGATACTTGAATAAATAATGAGATCGAGATCAAGTTAAGATCCAGAGAATAAGTAAGAGAAAATTTTAATATATAGTATGAAATAGACTAATTTAACCAATATGATTAAGCAATCATTGGTTAAGTTGGTAAATGTATGAAGTTTAACGCACAAGGTCCGCCGTAGCTAGTGCGGGGATTTTGGGGGCATTACACTGTGTAAGACCCCGAATTTTATGAAATACAAAATTTAATTTTTCTTCATATATATATTTCTTCCTGAAACAGTGAGTGATTAAATTGATAAAGTTAAAAGTTAAGGACGTTATGTGCAAATTTTATTTTGTCGGATAATATTCGTTTTGTCGAGGAATATTCGATCGTACGACAATGCCAAACTAACTAATCATTGGTGGACCCCACAACATAATATTTGTCGGATATAGAAAACGACAGAAGTAACCCTTTTAAATAAAAATAGTCAATTGTGTTATCACTTTTAACTGTTAAAATACCGGTGATAAAAGAATAGTAGCATACGGTAATTCATGGTATTTTAATGTAGCACACGGTATTCTACAGTAATACACGGTATTGCACAGTGTCTCATATTATTGATCTGATAACGTGGTCATTGCACAGTATTCATCAATAATTGTTGTTGCACAATATTTTGCATTATTGATGCAATAATTGTCATTATACTGTATTCTATATCATTGAATCAATAATTATTATTGCACTATATTTTAAAATTATTAAACTTAATAATTGTCACAATAGTAAATATACAGTAATTTATATTATTAAATTAATAATAATCTGTAACGTATTTCTTACATTATTGTTGAATTATTATTATAGCATTATTTTATTATATACATTGGACCCACAGGAAGAAATATTTATTAAAAAAAATTATTTTTACTATTTTGAATAGTAAACACGTGGGCCCTTTGTGGGGGCCACATGAGAATTATGCATGAAAGAATTGCTGGGTTGGTGAGAAAGCAGCCAGGCTGCTGCCCTGAATTTCTCAGGCTGGCGTGCAGCATCTCAGCCACCTACCACAACATAGTAGCTTCTTTTCTCTTATAAATAGCTTGCTCAGTTGAATAGAAAAATCACACCTAAAACATAAAATTTTTCTATAAGTATTTAGTGAGTTTTTTCTGAGAATAGTAAGGTTATCTTGAGTATTTGGAAATTAAAAGGAGTACATAAATTTTTCAAGTAAGTGTTTTATTAAAGTGTAGTAATTGCATAAATACATATTTCACACGGTAATCACAAATTTTTCTTTAGAAGACTCTTCTTTGAGAAGATTTATTTTTAAAAAGCTTTATTTGGAAGATTTATTTTGAAATATTATTTCAAAAATTATTTGTAAAGTTATTATTTTACACTATAAAAATTTATATTATATAAATAATTTTGATAGTTTATAATATATGAGTTATCATACACCTTAAAATTTATATGTGGTAATTACTAATTATATTATAAATATATAGGTTGATCAACCTCATTTTTATCAATATTCAGTCACGTGATAAGGTAAGGAGTATTATTCTTTTCATCATCATAAATGGTATTATTTTTTTACTTGTAAGGGATACCATCTTTTTTATCTTCCATTATTCAAAGTTACTACGGTAAGGGATATCATTTCTTTTATACTCTTAAATTTACTATGGTAAGTATTGTTCGGTAAAACTTCTGAAATAATTATAATTTTTTTAACAGTTTGTGCTTCATTTAATATCATTTCAATTGCTCCTTCCTATTTACGCGAACCTTTCTATTGAACTATAACCGTTATTCTATGGATCTTGAATATCATTTTTAAATTTCACTCCACATCATGTTGACAATTTAGATATTATTTGAATCTGCACAAAGTAAAACTATAAACTTTCGATATTTATTGTTTACCCTGTTTCTTCTGTTCATTGTTAATAACTCTGTTATTTTTCTAATAATCATGAATCAAATTGTTGTGGATAACTGTGGCATGGGGCACATATTGGATAAATGTGTTGATAAGTTAAAGGCGTTGATAGATTAAAGACAATATATTTGATGATGTGTCTTTTAAGGCACGTGGTGAATGTTCTCTTTAGCCTTGGGCAAAGATGAACTGTTGTTTGATATGATTATGACCAAAGGCTGTAGACTGGTATAATCATGACCGGTGGTGCTATATTGAATATCTTTGACCCGTAGTGCAAAGGTGAATTGTTGACTTGCATGATTATGACTAGGAACTGTGAAATTGTACAATCATGGCCAGTGGTGTTTCAGATGATAAAAGTTAATAATGTTTTCTTAAAAAGAGACGTAAGTGGACATCATGGTCCATATGATTTTTTTCTAATGGTTGTTATTCTGCTGCAGTTATTGATCTGAACTTTGTTTAAAAACTTAACTGCAGTTGTTGAATTAAAACTTGCTGTTTAAATTATTCTATCAAAAACTTAACTGTTGAAGGCTAATGATAATTTATTTATCATTATCTTAGTTATGATATTCTTTACTGGGCTATTTGAGCTCACCTTTTCCTTTTATTCCATTGTTTTTCAACAGGAGATGATAGAGTAGTTGGGTCTAGTCGGGCGATTGAGTGATGGTCCGAGTTATAGCTGTATTAGTTTTCATAAGTTGTAAAGTAGCGTGACAATAATAATGAAGACTTAGTTGTGTATTTTTTGAATACTGTACGGTGATACGTTGTATGTTGTATTGTAATAGTTGTTATGTATTTGAACAACTCAAGTTTGGATTATGTGGGCCCAGATTTTGGGGTGTCACACACTGGGCCTACTAGTTGACTACAAATATGACAAGTGTATAAATATATTAATCATGCAAATGAATACTAAAAAAATAATCGTAAATCATAAACATAAATAAAGTAAATTTAACGAACTTCTTACCTTCCTATCAATGAAATATTGCGCTTGTGATATACTACTGCATTTGTATGTGCCCTTTGCCTTTTCTACTTCAGCTATACATGCGGATCTATTTCTAGCAGCAGTCCTACCTTTCCTCGCCCATTCGTCACTCCACCACTACTCCACCACTACTGGCAAGCTTATTTTTTGATTTTTTTTTTTATAAGTATAGAGTTAATATAGAAAAGTGGAACCCCCTCCTAAAAAAAATTGAAACACTTATCAACAATTGAATATTTCTAATGTTCTTTTTCAAATTCAAATATTAATTTTTGTTTTTACGAGTTCATTTAATTTTTTCAATATTTTAGGGTTACGGTTAAATATCATTAATTTTTTTTCTATTTTTTATTAATTATCTATGAGTAGTTAATTATTTAATTTTGATTATTATTTATTTTTATTCATTCATGCTAATTACTACATCCGTATCCGAATGTACTCTTTAATTTTACAACATAAATATTTAAGTTTTTGACATATTTGTCATTTGATATTGTATTTAAATCAATAAAGACATAAATTGTGAAAATATAATTTTGTTTTTAAGACTACTAGTGAGTGTTTGATTTGTTCATATTATTAATTTGTGTATTTATATTTGATATTTTGAATCAAAATGAATAGATATATGAATAATTTTTTTTTGTAATATCTAGTGCTTTATATTAAATGTCATTGATTAGATTTATTTTTTTTGATGAACTTGCTCAAAAGTCAAATAATTATGTTTTAATTCAAAAAATAAAGTATTGAAAAATAATTTTATACTAATTTTTATATATTTTTAATTAAAATTTAATAAATTTTATTATTTTTTATTTATTTATAAGAGTGTCTAATCTTATCGAAAATTTTGCGTCCGCCCTGTAATATTATCATAGCAGATTTTGTGACAATATTGACTCGATGCCATTATAAGAAACAGGCAAAGCACTTGACAACAATTAAACATAATCATATCATTATTTTATCTTCATTTACATCATTTTTGTTTAAAAGCCCACCTTTGTTTAAGTAAAAATGTAATCATTATGGTTATCATCTTTATTTAATTTAATATAAACCGGTCAATATATACTTGTTCCAAGCATATCTGGTAAATTAAGTTGTCCACATAAAGTTTATTCTTTCGTTTTTTTGTTCACTTTCCCCGAGAAATCCGCATCAATTGGACATTTTTTTTTTTTATATCATTTAATGAACATATATACATATTTGATCTCAATATGACGAACAATCTATAAATAAATTTAGATCATACTAAAAAAGCATTATTAATAAATATTGACTAAAATACAAATTGAACTCTAAAATTTACATGTCAAAATACTATCACACCCCAAATTTCAATAGATGTCTACTTACACTCTTTAATTATAGTGTCAAGTTACATATTTAGAACTTTTATTTAGTCAAATTTGATCGGATGAGCTAATTTTTCAATATAAAATTAGTAAATAAGAAAAATATAAATATAATATAAATAAAAAGATTAAAAGAGAAGTTCCAATTTTAGTAGCTATAAGCAATTTTGTCTGCTAGGGTTTGAATTTCCTTTTTAAAGATTTATTGCATCTCATGGATTTGTCGCACTCCGAAACGAATCACTCTCAAGGTTTTCTCTCTTATTGAACGAACGACTCAATCACGTTACATATTGATTCGAAATCAGTTCCATTGATTCCTTTGTAATTGATGAAGTGATGGATGGAGGAGAACGAGGAAGAAGGAGAAAGTGGTGGTGAAGAGACGGAGGTCAAGGAGTTTCGAATTTTAAGGCAATCTATGAAGAGATGAAGATTCCATCACGTTCCAGATTGATTCCAAATTAGTTTCATTGATTCCTCTGCAATTGATGGAGCGGCAGACGAAGGAGAACGAGGAAGAGGGAAAAAGTGGTGGTGAAGAGAAGGAGGACGAGGAGTTTTGGATTTTAAGACATTCTATGTCCTTGAAGAGGCGAAGACTCAAATAATTGCGTTCCAGATTGATTCCAAATCAATTCCATCGATTCCTCTATAATTGATGGAGCGACAGACGGAGGAGAATGAGGAGGAGGGAGAAAGTGGTGGTGAAGAGAAGGAGGTCAAGGAATTTCAAAATTTAGGACATTTTATGTGCTTGAAAAGGCAAAGGGATAATAAATCCTCTTTATTGTTTTCATCATCTTCTAAGAGTTGTGCCTTGATTAATCAACTGCTAGGGGTTGAATCTCAACAGATGCGATGAGAGTTTAGAGTTTGGGGTAATCAGTCACTGCGTGTGGCGGATCCTAATAAGAGATATTTCAATTTCAATTTTTTCTTTTTTATTTATATTATATTTTATATTTTTCATATTTTATATTAAAAAACTGGTGCATCTGTTCACATTTGATTGGATAAAAGTTCAGAGTGTGCAATTTGACTCGGGTGCAAGTAAACACCTTTTAAAGTTTGAGGTGTGATAGTGTTCTGACAGATAAATTTTGAGATACAATTTGTTCTTTAGTCATAAATAATTGATATATTAAATAAATTGAAATAAAAATGAGATGAAGAGAAGCCAAACTAAATTTGAGCATTGTGGGACGACGCATGCCTTAGTCCTATTATTTGGTACGAATTAATATTTGTGGCTTTCATGCAGAGACACTCATAGAATAGAAACTCAATCTTTCTTTACTTCAGTTGTGTTTTTCTTTCTAAAATATATATCACCGAAAAAATAATAATACATATGTATCACCGAATGAATTTTATTTTTACTTTTAAAGTTACTTTATGAAATATTGAAATTTAAAATTATTATGAATTCATTCAATTTTAGTTAATTTAAACATAACTATTATAAACCATCTATTAATACTTTAATTTATAAAATTTCTTCCTTTTAAAACTTAAATATAAAAAAATTACAACATTTTCAAATATGGGATTTTATGAATTGATTTAAAATAGTCAAAATGAAACTTTTTTTATAAACAAAATCAGTAATTGGCGGGAAAAAACAAAAAACAAAAGAAAAGGTGGGGTGCAAAGGCAACTTGCAGATTCCTTACGCAACCACCAGTCCACGATCCCAAATTATCTGCATCTAATATATGTTACAAGTCTTTATTATTAGAGATAAGCAACAGAAAGATATATATATATATATATATATATATATATATATATATATATATATATATATCTTTCTGTTGTTTATCTCTAATAATAAAAATTTACAACAAATATTAAATACAAATAATTTGGCCCCCAATCCACCACCTTAAATGGGGCCCCAATCCGTACATTCTGATGTGAACCCTCATCTTGAATCAGAGACGCATACACATTGGCTTTCTCCTGCACGAGGCCTCATGAATATAATGCATTCCTTACTTTTTTTTCCTTTTTTTGTTGTTGTCATTTTTGAGGTGTACGTATCGCGTGATAGAAAGAAAAATTAAGAATATATATATTTTAATAAATCATAAATTTAATAAGTTTAGATTTTTAGTTAAAATATGATTTTATATATATATATATATATATATGCCGAATATTTCCGCCACCCATTTATCTTTTGCTCTATATATAAATATATAAAGATTCTTAGATTCTAAAGCCGATAATCCAGATCAACTAATTCAAGAATTAGATAATCCAGTCCTAAAATCGATTGTGTTAGGATATATTTTTTGTCAGGTCTGATCCGGAAATTCATATTGGGTTAGGCCCAATGGACCGTCAGCCTGATAGTCTTCCATGAGGATTTCTGAGTACGATAGGTTTGGGTTAGGTCTCTAAACCAGTCTGGACTGTGACTATTTACTATATCTAATCCGAATTAGAATAGTAGTCAGGTTCCTAGATGATTTAGGATATTACCTTTCTATTCAAATTATAACACGTTGATAGACAATCATAAGAGGAATCAGTAAGAGTCAGGTATGCACTATAAATACCCAGTCAATGATGGAGGTAAATGTTATGCACACATACACATTATTCTACTATACTAGATACTCAAACCTCTATTGTTGACCAATCTTGAAACCTTCACTAACACTCACACCAGAGGAGTCCATCAACGGCCCAAACCGTTAGGACTTTTGTGCAGGTATTCTTCCCGGACGGCCAACAGGACAGCCGGACAGAATCAGGCGTTAACATTGGCGCTAGAAGGAGGGGTTCTAGTAACGAGTGAGTTTTTCATCAATAATAATTGACATGGAGACATCACAGTCAACACATAGTCAAAATAACTCACGGAGGTCACCTCCCACTCAGTCTCATCAGGAGACAATAGCGAAAAAAGAGCATCATCTCCAGACGCTCCTCGAAAAGAAGAAAGCTCTAGATGCCAAGTAGAAAGAGATAGATAAACAATACTAAGAATTAATCGAGGCCGGTGATGACCTTCTGAGCCAGGGAGGCTCGGTCTCTCGCTCGAGTCGCCGTGATCGACGAGACGATAGGCACCCAAGACGACGTGAAGGTGGTGAACGTGATCGGGATAGGGGGCCGACCCGTTCTAAGTCGATATGGACAAGAGACTTGCAGAAGCGAGCCCGATCGCCTTCCAAGAGAGATCAGGGAGATAAGCGAAGTCACGACAGCCATACTGGGGAATCCTCACCAAAGAAGACTTTAGATAAGTACTATGGATCCAAGAAGGCCCGGTTCTCCCCATTCTCAAAAGAGTTAAAAGAAGCTAAGATCGACCGAAGCCGCAAAGTACCCACTCTGGAGATGTATGACGGAATAAGAGACCCCCACGATCACACCTACTCCTTCAAGCAAGCCATGCACTTTCATGGACATGATGTCGTGGCGATGTGCCACCTATTTCTATCCACTCTGAAGAAGACTGCTAGAGATTGGTCACTTCTCTCTCATCCGGGTCTATTAAATCGTGGGAAGAGCTGCAAGAACAATTTCATACCCGCTTCGGGAGCAACAAAAGACGTGCCCGGATGATGACTTCCCTCCTACAAGTAAAACAGAGGCTGAATGAAACTCTTCGGCAGTACATCAAAAGATTCCGGGAGGCAGTGTCTGAAATCAATGGAATCGACCCAAAGCAGGTAATTCAATTTTTAACCATGGGATTGAATGTGGATAAATCCAGCAGGTTGACCGAGGAGCTCATCTCAAAGGCTCCCGAAACTTTGTCAGAAACTTACGAAAAAGTGGACAAGTTCGTGGAATTGGAAGAGGCTCTCGCCAATCTTCGGGGTTCTTCGAGAAACACATGTGATTTTCACCAGAGAGACCTCGGAGGCGATAGTGCCGAAAAGAAATCCAACGGTAACGACAAGAAGGGGAATGACATGAGAGATTCCAACAGAAATCGGCAGCAGAAGAACGATCCCCTGAGGGACAGAAGGGATAATGAAAAGGATTACACGCCCCTATATACCAATAAAAGCAATATCGTGAAAGCGATAAAAAATGAACCCTTCTATATATGAGAAACCCCTGAAGATACGAGTTTTTGCGAGACAGAAAAATGGGGATCGGTATTGTACCTATCATGAAGCCAAAGGACATGACACCGAAGAGTGTTACCAACTAAAAGATTTCTTGGAAAAACAAGTTCAGATGGGCAATCTAGATAGTTATGTTGCCGATTCTTAACGACCATCGGCCTTTGATCGACTCAAACCTCCACCACCGATCACGGAGGCAAGAGGTGTTGTTGATGTCATTTCTGGAGGATCAATCTCCGCCCTCTCCAACCGAAAACGAAAGGCATTTGGGCAAGAGGTCAATCAGGTGTCTGGCAAATCACCGAACACCAAGACCGATCCCATAACCTTTTCCGACGACGATTACCCTTCGGGAATGGTTACTCCCCACCAAGATGTACTGGTCATTACAGCTCAGGTCGGAACCATGGATATGAAGAGAATGCTTGTTGATAATGAGAGTTCAGTTGACGTACTCTATAGCCGAGCGTACAATCGACTGGACTTGGGGGGTAGGAAGCTGGAGATCTGCAATGAGTCCCTATTGTACGGGTTCGGGAATAACCCAGTCTGTATAGTGGGGACGATTGAATTGCCTGTGATCTTCGGGATGACCCCGAAGTAAGCTTCCATTATGGTCCGTTTCTACGTAGTTCAAATAGAAAGCAACTACAACTTCATCTTGGGAAGAACAACATTGTCGGCACTGAAAGCAATAACTTCAATCCCTCATTTGAAAATGAAATTTTCAACCAAAAATGGGATCGGGGAATCAGTCGGCAATCAGGATCTTTCCCAAAAATGTTACCTACAGACCATCTAGACATCCCCTATCAGCGACAATAAGCAGAAAGCTACTATGAAGATCGAGCTAGAACCTTTCACCGAGGGATGTACCGAACTAATAGCAACACCTACCGAAGACACGGTCGATGTTCCCTTATTTCAAGAAGATAATGAGAAAACCGTATAGATTGGGACATCAAAATCCGTCTGGTCGCCCTCTTGCAGAAGTATTCAGACATTTTTGCATGGGTCCTGGCTGACATGCCAAGCATTGATAAGACCATGGTCGTGCACCAACTAAGTGTGAACCCAAGCTCGAAACCCATCAAGCAGAAACGAAGGAATATAGCTCTCGAAAGACAAAATGTAATTGACGACGAAATTGATAAACTTTTGGCTGCTGACTTCATTTTTGAAATTACATATCTAGAATGGCTCGCCAATGTGGTGCTGGTTAAAAAACATAATGGGAAGTGGAGGATGTGTGTGGATTATACAGAACTGAATAAAGCGTGTCCTAAAGACTACTACCCTCTCTCGAGCATCGACCAGTTAATAGACTCTACATCGGGACATACAATAATGAGTTTCCTGGATGTTTTCTTGGGGTATAATCAAATCGCCATGCTTGAAAGCGATATACCGAAGACAACTTTCATCACCCACCGAGCTATTTATGCCTACAAAGTCATGTCCTTCGGCTTAATCAATGCCGGAGCCACTTACCAGCGAATGATGAATAGAGTATTCCACAGCCAGATCGGGAGGAACAAACATGGAATTTTATGTTGATGACATGATTGTCCGAAGCATGAAGGATGAAGATCACCTCTCCGACCTGAAAAAATGCTTCGAGAATGTCAGATCAAACAATATGAGACTTAACCCAACTAAATGCACGTTCGGTCTCGGGTCAGGCAAATTTTTGGGATATATGGTTAGCCGAAGAGGGATAGAGGCAAATCCCAAAAAAATATCGACTATCCTTGAAATGCAACAGTTGAAGAACTTCAAGGAAATTCAATGGTTGACTGGGAGATTGGCAGTTCTGCGACGGTTTGTGGGACGTTTAGCCGAGAAGTGTCTCCCTTTCTTCAGCACTTTGAAGGGAGCTCAGAATCAAAAGACATTTCTATGGACCAAAGACTGCCAAGAAGCTTTCGACCAGATTAAAAAAGGACCTACAACTATACTTGTCTACCACATCTTTGGCAATATGATCCGCTTTAATAAGGGAAGATTCACAAGGGCATAAATCTGTTTACTACGTAAGCCATGCTCTTCGGGATGCTGAAACCCGGTACCCAAATTTAGAGAAGTTGGCTTACACATTAGTTATCTCTAGTCGAAAGCTTCGACATTACTTCCAGGGTCGTACTATCCTCGTTCTCACAGATCAGCCTCTTCGAAAAATCCTCTACAAACCAGAGTCATCGGGTAGGCTGACAGCATTGGCTATAGAGCTGAATCAATTCAATATTGAGTTCCGCCCTTGGACGACCATCAAAGCTCAAGCACTCATCGACTTCATCATTGAGTTCTCCTTCCCCGAAGAGTCAGACAACAAGGACGCGAATGATACGGCTAATACAGAGGTTACCGAAGAATCGGCATAGACACTGTTCGTAGATGGGTCTGCTACCGGGACAAGGAGCGGTGCAGGTGTAATTCTCACTTCTCCCAAAGGTTTCAGAGTGCAGCAATCAATACGATTTGGGTTCATGACCACTAACAACATAGCTGAATATGAAGTATTAGTGGTAGGATTGAAACTGGCACAAAGTTTGGAAGTGAAAAACTTGGTAATTTACAGCGACTCTCAACTAGTGGTGAAACAAGTCTTGGGGGAGTATGAGGCGAAAGAGGTTCACTTACAGGCTTATCTCCAACTGGTACGGTCATTGTTCGCATTATTCCCGAGATATTAGATTATTGGCGTAATCAGATCGAAAAACACAATGGCCGATGCCCTCTCCAAATTGGCGACCACCGACCAAAGTGAGTTAGACGGACTGGTCTACTTGGAAGAACTTCAGCATCAAAGCACAATGGTTCAGACAGTTATGAACATTGAACAGGAAGGTTCTTGGATGACCCCAATCTGCAAATTCCTTCTGACCGGTGAACTGCTTGAGAATAAGTCTGAGGCCCGAAGAATAAAATATAAATATGCCAAATATTGCATCATTAATGATCAACTATACCGAAGATCTTACTCTTCCCCGCTACTCCGATGTCTCGACTCAAGATAATCCAATTATGCTCTTCGGGAGGTTCATGAAGGGATCTGCGGGGACCATGTGGGAACAAAGGCACTTGCCCATAAAATTCTACGACAAGGATATTTTTGGCCGACTATGCTCGAGGACGTCAAAGACTTCGTCAAAAGATGTCACAAGTGTCAACTTTTTGCATCTGTTCCACACCAACCTTCCGAAGATCTTTCACCAATACTTTCCCCGATAACTTTTGCTGTCTGGGGGATACACATCCTGGGCCCGCTTCCATAAGGTAAGGGACAAGTGAAGTTTGTGGTCGTCGCCATCGACTATTTCACCAAGTGGGTAGAAGCCAAACCACTCGCCAGAATGACCGATCAAACATGTCTCCAATTTTTCAAAGAACAAGTAGTTTACTGGTTTAACATTCCAATGATTCTGGTCTCGGATAATGGGCTTCAGTTTGTTGGCAAGATATTCGAAGGATTCTTAACCGAACTTAACATTCAGCATCGTTGGAATTCGGTAGCTCATCCACACGCAAATGGTCAAGTAGAAGTTACCAACAGAACACTTATTCATGACATAAAAAGAAGATTGGAAGACGCGAAAGGTGCATGGCCCGAGGAGCTTTAACATGTTCTTTGGGCCTACCGAACAACTCCTTGGACTACCACTAGGGAGACACCCTTTAAATTGGCCTATAGTTCCGAAGCCCTGATACCTATTGAGATCGGGGTGCCTCCACCCAGAGTCCTAAACTTCGACGATGTTCTTAATAACGAAGGACTTCGGCTGAACCTCGACTTACTGGAAGAGGAGCGCGATTCAGTGGTCCTCAGATTAGCTACCTATCAACAACGAACTGCTCGACACTTCAACAAAAAAGTCAACAACAGGTCCTTCAATGTGGGTGACCTGGTCCTTTGGCAAGCTGAGGCATCCACACCTCGGGAAACTGGTAAATTGATGCCTACTTGGGAAGGTCCATATTTAGTGATCAAAGTGTTGAGGCTAGAACTTACAAGCTTCAGTGCATGGATAGAAAATGTGTTTCAAATACTTGGCACGTTGTTCGGCTTCGTAAGTATTATCAGTAGTCCATATATTGTACCTAGTCAAATTTTGAGGCTAAATTTGAAGCCAATAGGATTTGTACTTAGATTACTCTTTCAAGAGGCTATATTTTTAGCCGATACATGATTATCTTTTCGATATTAATGAGACTCTTTTACATCTTCTTTTGGTATTACTGTTTTGATACAAGTTTCTTTAAAGTTCATTCCCTATCCTCCTCGGACTAACATCCGATTAGGCTAGTGGCGGGGTGAAGCAATATAAATAAACAGTTATGCACGTAGATGATAAAACTAAACTCATGAGAAAAGATAAAGTATAATAATTCAATTTCCAAAATCAAGATGGAATTAACGACGTCTTCAAGCATTACAAAAAAAAAAAACAAAAAATTGATGAAGTCTTTCAAAAGAAATCAGTCTTCGGGAAATACAATTCCCAGCTGATCGGGAACATGACCCTTTCCCCTGGCAAGCTCCCGAGCATACTCAAATCCATCGCTGAACTCATTCACAATGGAAGCATAGATGTCTGTTTGGAATTCATCCGAAGTTTTATACTCATCTATTACTTTCTGCCTGAGCCTTGGAGTTAGGACACTCGGGGAAGCAGTGCCTATCGGCCTTTTCAACCAATCAGTCTCTTTTGATGCCCAACCTTAAACGATCTGCTCGATGTTGTCCTTGAAGATTTTCATCCGATCTGTTTGAAGGTTGATGAAGTCTTTTGATTGTTCGAGTTGCTCTTTTAAGGATCGGACCTGAAACTCGAGCTCTTGTAGATTCCTTTCATATTGAGCTTTGTCAGCATCGGCTTGCTCAAGGACTTGCCTTCTCTACTTCTCGGCACCCAACAGTTGGGACTCGAGTCAGCTGATTTCCTTGTCCTTCTCAACCCTTACCTTCCGCATTTTCCCAGAGTCATTCTTCATGATGTGGAAGGCGTCGTGTTGATGCCTCAGTTGGTCTCGAATCTTCTGATGATTCTTCACCGCTTCGGCACGCTTCCGCTTGAGCACTTTTTGTTCATCAGACAATTTCAGGAGAATTACATTTCCCTAACAAAATGATGGTCAGCCGATGATGAGCAAGTTAGCACTTTAGTTAAATTAAACAAATAAAATCATAAGCAGATCCTTACCTTCACATGGAAGGAGAACAACATCTCCATCAATGTCTTTAGATCGGCTCCCTCGGTATCAACTGCAACAAATGGGATCATCGAGGAACCCAAAGCATCCGTGTTTGGTCCCTCCTCGGGTCTTGCACCTTCGGTTGTTGTTGGGGGGTCAGCCGGACCATCTTGTGTATTAGAGGGTTTTGAACCCTCAGTGGTTTCTTTTCTCTCAGCACTTGGAGGAGGAATAGTTGATTCCTCTGGCTGTCTAATAACGTCCAACTCGGTAGGAGGATTGGTTGGAGCCTTGGGGGGAAGTGGGACATGTTCGGTTCTTGCCTCTAATGAGGATTTCAATACCAACCTCCTCCTCTTTATTTTCGGTCTGCTGGATCTCGAATCCTTGGCAGCAGACGTTTGTCCTCCTGTGATCTTGATAATATCACCCGCTCGAAGAGGTCTCGTGGCTGCCTCTAGAGTGACAGCAGCCTGGTTTAAATCCTTGGGCTTTGCAGCGCTCAAGTTGCGGCTCGCCTTAAGCTTCTCGGCGGCACTCAATTTTCCCCTCGGGGCACCAGCTGCCTCTAGTATAGCTTCATTGTCAGGGTGCTTTCCTTGATCAGCCACTGCAGCATAATCAAAGCAGAAGAATCAATAACTTAAATAGTATCAGCATAAAGGAATAAGCATGACAGAGGACTTACGGCCGAAGGAGTACAACCAGTCTTGATCATTAAGGAGATCCTGGTCCCACTTCACAGACGGTCTCTTGAAATACAAGATCTCAAACTCTTCCAACCTCTTTCGGGATATCCTTTTCGGATTCAGCTGGTCTTTGTTCGGTTTAGCCCAAGGTCCGACCATCTCAGTGTCCGGTCCCTTAATGAAGAACCAGTCCCCGTGCCATCCCTTATTACTAGAGGGGGTATCCATCAGGGTATCTCTTCCGGGGTTCTTTACTATTTGGAAAAACCCAATTTTCTTGTTATTTGTGATGGAGAAGAATTGAAAAAAGAAGTCTCTGGCTGGGGGGGTTGATTCAGATGTACAAAAGGCGATGAAACTGTTCAGGTGGATGAAAGAATTGGGGGATAACTGATTCAGGCTAAGCCCTGTCGTATGCAATAACTTCAATACGAAGGAGCGGAGAGGGAATCGGACCCCGAAGATCAACGCCTGTCTATGAATGGGAATCCATCCCCCCTCGAGCTGATAATACATCCTCTCACTAGCCCCAGACCTCTTGATTTCATACGAATTGGGGATGTAAAATTTTGTTTGGGCTAGATCAAAGTATTGATTTTGGATGGAGGAAGGAATGTTGGCTACTCTATATTGGATGTTGAAATATTTACTCCTATTGTATTCCTCTACATCCCTCATCCGGATGATGACTACAGGTTTCCACGGTTGTCCCTCTGGTATCCCTGTTTCGGCGACAGTGACCTCGTCTTCAACCCGGGAAGACGAAGTTTGTGCTCTTGTGTTCTATGTACTCCTAACCATGGTGAAGTGTTTAGCAACAGAGGGTAAAAACATACTTGATTTAGAGAGGAGGATCGATGGAATGATGATCGGAGGACGGTAGAGCTTAAATGGTGGAATCTTGACTGGGAATGAGAGTTTTTCTCTCTCAAACGTCTTTTCTTCCGAGACAGCCGCTTCTGATAAAAATGACGATTGAAGTAACCCTTCTCATCTTATTCAGCATTGCAGCGGTCTGGATGAAAGTGATCTAACGGACAGGGCGTATTTGCTGTATTTACAGCAGCGTAATAAATGCTCCTTTCCGCGTGCACTTTGCCAACTGTTCAATACCATTGAATTCAAAAAAGGTTGTAACATGAAACGTCTGTGCAAGCTTGGGGCCAGATTTGTTGGGCTGAATAACAAAGCTTTGGGCTGGATTTGTTGGGATTAATATCAAAGCTTTGCGCTTAATTGGTATATGAGCTCCACAGCTTGAAACCTTGTTTAACTAAAGCCCAAGATCGTGTCAATGACTTTTTCCCATCGGTTTGATGCCTCCGGGCTCCCGAAGGAGCTTTCCCATTGGTTTGATGCCTTCGGGCTCCCAATGGAGCTTTCTCTTCGGTTTGATGCCTCCGAGCTCCCGAAGGACCTTTCCCATTGGCCTGTGGCGCCTCCGGGCTACCGATGGAATTTTCTTTTCGGTTTGACACCTCCGGGTTCCCGAATGACTTTCTCTTTGGACTGAGGCCTTTGGGTCCCCGAAAACTTTTCCCTTCGTTTAAGCACCTCTGTGTTCCCGAAGGAGCTCTCCATTTGGTTTGACGCTTCCAAGCTCCCGAAGGAGTTTTGTTCCTATAATTAACGTTGTCCCAGAACTCCTATGTAAAGTTCAAGGAAGGTATGCCTTCGGTATGATATCGCTTATGTTCATACATATGGAATCCCGAAGGGGTAGTTTCCTTCTGGATCTGCCTGCTTACATATGCTTTCAGAATGTTTATTCTACTCCCCCAACACATTCATATACTGGGAGAGTGAGGGGCAATGTTAGGATATATATTTCGTTAGGCCTGATCCGAGAATTCATATTGGGCTAGGCCCAATGGACCGTCAGCCTGGTAGTCTTCCATGAGGACTTCTGAGTCCGATAGGCTTGTGTTAGGTCTCTAAACCAGTCTGGACTGTGACTATTTACTATATCTAATCCAAATTTGAATAGGAGTCAGGTTCCTAGATGGTTTAGGATATTTACCTTCCTATTCAAATTATAACACATTGATAGACAATCCTAAGAAGAATCGGTAAGAGTCAGATATGCACTATAAATATCTAGTCAATGATAGAGGTAAATGTTACGCACACATACACATTATTCTACTATACTAGATACTCAAACCTCCATTATTGACCAATCTTGAAACCTTCACCAACATTTACACCGGAGGAGTGCATCAACGGCCCAAGCCGTTAGGACTTTTGTGCAGGTATTTTTTTCGGGCGGCCAACAGGACAGCTGGACAGAATCAGGCGTCAACAAATTGCATATCATTTCTATAAGAGAGTATTGAAATTACTTCTACCAATCTTCATTTGAAATTTAAATTAAAAACCAAATGCTAATTAGTGATGCTATTAGCATTATAATGGTTTTTTAAGCTGTGAAGTTTGAGACCGTCCTTCACGTTCACTTATATATATGCGCATTGGAATTGTTTCAGTGGTAGCATGTTTTTGGAGATGAAATCAATGACTTGCCTCCAAAATGAAAATTAAGTTCATTAAAGAATCATACTAATTGAGTTCATTAATAATTTAAAATTAATTTACTCCAGCTAGAAATTTACTGTATTACTATTCATTTCATGTGTGAATGTGGCTTTTAGGGTTTGGAAGTTTTTGGTTGACGTAGCAGAAAAAGAAATAATATAAATAAGTGAAGGTTTGAAAGAGAAATTAAGAAATCGTAGACGGCAAGTTTATTGTTATGACAGTGAATATGGCCTTTTTCTTAAAATTTGAAATTATTAAATTTTTTTTCTGTCTTATTCACGGTCTATCCCATGTATTAATATCAAGTAATACTTCTGAATTTTAAAGTTCCTGTAAATAAGTAATTACATTAAACTTGTAGCGGTGCATATCATGGGATATGAAATGAGGTAGAGAATGAGACAAAAAAAAAAAAAAAAATTTGAAAACATAAGTTTTATCAAGTATAAAGCCAAATGTAATTTATTTATTTTTAAACCTTTTCTCACCACTTAATTCTGTGAATATAAATAAGAGCTTAAACGAATAAATCATGGGATTAAAGTTGGTTGAAAGATGAGAAAAGGTTCATTATTAATTTACCTTCTAATTGTCTTTATGTGCAATAATTCTTGACTATCTAACAAAAGGTCAAGATTCAAGAACCTAGATAAATGAAGACTAAAGACTCATTACTATCTTCATAGAAAATGCCTTGGCTTTGTCCCACGTTGATCATCAAGTTAAGCGTGTGAAGGGAAAATGAAAAACCTTAATTAAAAAAATGCTCAAACAGAAAGTGGGGCTTCATGCCTTAATCATGGCCAACAACCTTGTACCATCTGATGCAACTCCAATGTCATCTCTCTCTCTCTCTCTCTCTCTCTCTCTCTCTCTCTTTGTGTGTACACACACATGTATGTAAAAAAATGATCCATAATAAATAGTTATTATGTTATTATTATAATAAATTGATCTTACATTGTCTATATGAAGATCTAATGGTGGGAAAAAAAATAATTTTACCCAGATGCTAAATTTTGGCTCAACCGCTAGTAGAAGTAGTTGTTAGAACAGAATAAAAAATGACAATGTTTTGGCAATTTTTTTTTTACCACCGTTATATCTTTATATAGACAGTGTAAGATTAGCTTGTTGAAATAGTGTACATATCAACCATTTGCTATGTATTATTATTATATATATATAAGTTGATCTATAATAAATATTGACTATAAAATCATCTTATGTGACTACTACCTCTTCCACCATTCGTTATAAAATTTGCTAATCACGATTTAAGAATATAATTCTCCAACCGCAACACAATATTACGGTAGGTAAGTTTCCTCCTGCAATACTCTGTTGCAGTATTTTTTTTTTTTTTTTTTTTTTTTTTTTTTTTTTTAAATCACGCATGTAAAGTTTATAAATAAATGGTGTAAACATGATGGTCAAAAATAAATTCATAATCACCATTTGCCTATTTATCACACTTAGACATTAGATTTTAAAATTTTGATAAATAAAAAAAGTAAAAATAGTTTAGCAAAATTTATGACTTTGATGCTTTAAGTAAAGTGGATAAACAATATTATCACATCCATCCAATTAAGCCTTCCAAGTGCGAAAACATCTGTGATATCGAGAAACTTTACATCGTCAGCCTTTGGATAATTAATTCATTCTTAAAGTAGGATAAAAGGTTTGGGACGAATAAACTAAACATCCACATTATTGCAAAAATCAATCATGAAGTTTAATTTATGACATCAAACTATAAATATCATATGTTAATAGTTTGATGTAACATGAATTAGTAACCAGCTAATATTGTACTTAGAGATGCTTGTTTAAAAATTCAACAATTTTTCATACACTACGTACCAAAACACATATTCATATAAAATCGATTAGTAGGGGCAGATATAGGAAGGGACCAGGGGGGGTCTAAAGCCCCCACTCAAATTTTGGCAATTTTCTTTTTATATCAAGTATTTGTTAAATTTTAGAATTAATGTCTAGTTACTTAAGATGTTAAAATTAATTTAGTACATAGACTTATTATTACTCACATTTGAGGAATTGATATTGTATATTACTCTCTCCATTCTAAAATCACTACAAAAAAAAGCCTATCTGCGATCGCCTATCACTGATCATATTCAATCGCTGATACCTATAAGCGACCACACTCGGTGGCTCATATCAGTCGCAGATTATCTGGTCACTGGCTGCACATTAGCGACCGAATTATTAGTGACCGACTCCGCCACTAAAATAACTCAGCTTCAGGTTGACATGGTTGCCACGTGGTTTCACATTCAGTGACCCACATTAGCGACCGCATGCAGTCATTGATATTATCGGTCGCTGAAAATATATTAGCGACCCTATGCGGTCACTGATGTGAGGTAAAAATTATGGTCATTGAAATACATCAGCGGTTGCATGCGGTCGCTGATACCAAGGAATTTTTTTTTACCCATTTTCTGAATTTCCCAAAAAAATTGTAGCTATTTATACCTACTTTATATCTCAACACACAGCGGTTCATATATATACTGTAAGTCCCACGCGCATTCATAATATCACACGCATTCATTATATATATCTAAAAAGAATATATCAAATACAATCCATTCGAATTAAAATATAAATCAACCAATGTAAAGTTTATATACAAAAATGATTAGAATATAAATACTATATCCATGCATAAACTAATAAAAACGTAGAAAAAGACGAATAGGAGAATAAAAAAACGTCTTCATGCATCCTCATCCAAACAGGCCTGTAAAACAAAAGAATAAACAATGTTAAATATATATTAATTAAGTAATTTGAGTCATTATAAGTACCAAGTACTAAGATTACCTCGGAGTCATTATGCTGTTGTGCTGTAGCTGCCACTGCATCTGTTAACTCATCAGGTCCCAGAGACTGCAGTTATGCGCCCAGTGTACAAAGAAGCTTACTATCTTGACAAATAGCTCTGACACAATCAGCAGCAATATGCATCGTGTTCGTGTGGCCTGATGTTTGAGTAGATTGCGTAGCAGAACTGCCTGTGCCACTGATAGGCGGTCGACGTCGTTGTCATTGGCCTTTGACGTAATTTTTCTTCACAACCGATGCCATCTCCCATAATTCTTGATCTATTAGTGGCCGCGGGGTGCTAGCAGAATATCGTTCGTTCATTAATGCATTATAGTTATCCTATCATCAGGTTAAAAAATAAATAAGTTATAATTAAATAATTAATTAAGCTAAAGAACGACTGACGTTAAAAATTATAAACAACGTATCAATATACAAAAACTTACACGTATCTGGAGCGCCTCTGGTAGACCATCGCGGGTGGCCACGTACACATCCAGCCAATGGATAGGCTGACTAGGACTATGCCTCCTATAAATATAACTCGGAATCCATACATAACATATATTAATCACATGCTATCATACTAATATAATGATTGTGATTAATATATTTTACAAAATACGTACCTTGGCAGCAATATGCTGCAGCTATGAGATATTACCGCCCCAATAGGTGCCTTTTGCCTTGTTACCTTCAGGTGCACCTTAGGCTCTATTTGTGGTGGCAGTCCTACGTTGCTTAGCCCAGCTCTCAGATTTCCACTGTTCACACATGTCAGTTCATATGGGTTGTGTATAGACCTGGCAAACGGGCGGGGCCGGCCCAAACGGGCCGAGCTAAAAATGGCCCAGATTTTTGCGAGCTGGGATATGTTAGCCTGTGACCAGCCCATGGCCTACAGGCCAATTTATATTTTTTTTAAAATATTTTTTTATACAATTATGTAACAAAGAATTTGAAACATTTGTACTCATATATATTTAAAAGGAAGATTTCAGCAATCAACATTTGTGTTTCCGTTAGAAGTACAAATATCTATTTCTTGAAGGTGTACAAATAACATGGATTACAAGGCATCCAAAATGCAATTCCTGAACCTGAAGACAGATTTCTTGAAGAGTGAAGACATATTGAGTAACCTATTTAGCTGTAAACATTGTTCTTCTATAAACATTGTTCTTCCACAATGCTTGAGTAACCTATTTAGCATTAAAAGTTTAAAATTATCCACTTGTTAACAAAAAACATTACAGTTAATAACTTAATATTAACTAGCATTAACTTGTGCTTCCTGTTGGAGTCAAATGATTGAGGCATGCCAAATCTGGATTACCTCTAAGTATTACAAAATTAAAGCAAGCAAGTGAACGCACTTAATGACTTAAAAGATCATTTATGCCTATAATAACATTTTACAAACAAAACAGTACAACTTGGCAAGCATAAAGTAGAAATTATATAGGACCATCATTTGCAACCACTTTTTAAGGAACAATGCAACCATTAAATTTATGTTTAACAAAGTATTCAATTCTACTACACAATTACAGCACAAGATTACCCTTTCTTAGTACTTGAAAAATCACACAGAAAAATCAAAGAAATAGTCCAAGAAAAGCAAAGTACTTACTAGTGAATAGTGAGTAATGTCTAGTCACTCCTAACACTTATAATTTCGGCCACGTTAGAACCTTTTGACTCTTGATTTGCATCTAGCGGCACCAAAAGTTGGTCATCCATAGGCCCATCATCTATATTAAACATACCAATTTTAAATATCAATACCCAAAATTAAACTAAAAAACTACAATTAAAGTTTAAAAAAAAACTATAATTAAAGTTAAAAAAAAAACTAGAACAAACCTTGTATTTCATATCCACAAATCTAATTACGTCCACAAATTAATGCTTGTGCATTATCCGGTAGAAGCGAATTACGATATTTTGTGAGAACTTTTGCTTCAATGCTAAAAGCTGACTCCGAAGCAACCGTTGTAATTGGAATGGATAAAATATCATATGCCATCTTCGCCAGTATTGGATATCTATAATATCATAATATTTGAAAGTACTAAATAATCATTAGTCATGTGTAAAATAAAGGTATAAAACTAGAATAACAAATAAGGATTGGGTACCTCTCGAAAGCTTTGTCCACTCTTCTAGAATATCAAAAGAAGATTTGTTTGTGACCATTTTCTCCTCTAAGTATTGTTCTAATTCCGTTCTTGTTGATGTAGTACCTTGCACTTCCCTCACAAACTCCTATTTAAAATTTGAAACAAAATTCCATCAACATAAATATGTAATAATAGATAAATATGCAAAAAATTAAAAAATATATAATACATAAAAACTTTACTTACATCAAACTCATCATCACTATGTTCACTCGTGTTAGTGGTGGAAATAGTTGAAGTCCCTACACCATCTTGACGTTGTTGTGTACCATCTTTTGAGAACTCCATTACATATTCCATGTACAAAGATTTCATAGCATCCACAATTTTCTCAACTTTTTTATTTATCACATGCTCATCCGTCTCAACTTTTTTCAATTTAAATTTTACAAATTGCACCTTATACCGAGGGTCAAGAATAGTAGCTATGGACAAGATAACAGCATAGTCATTCCAATATTTTTCAAACTTCGGCAACATCTCATTTGCCATGTTTCTAATTACCTCAATCTCACAAGACTTATTAAACATTAAAAATTCCTTGATCCTCAACGCATGTAAGAAATACAGATTTGCTGTTGGATAACTCGTACCCGAAAAAAGTTCTGTAATTTTCCAAAATGGTTTCTAGAAGGTAGTAATAGCTTGTGTTATTTCCCACTCATCATTTAATGGACAAGTTGTGTACGCTAATTCAACCATAGAATATTGAAAGAATACGTCTTTAAATTTTAGAACACTATCAAGCATCTCCCATGTAGAATTCCATCTAGTTACACAATCCAAACGCAAACCCGATTCTACTGACACATTCAATTGTTCACAACATGCAACAAACTTTAATAATCGACTTTCAGACCCCTTAAATGATACTCTCTCTAATCTTGCATAAAGGTTCACTTGCAATTTTCAAACCATCTTGAACAATGAGATTTAATATGTGAGCAGAACACCAAACATGGAAAAATGTACCATTGCAAAGCAAGTTTCCTCTTAAATGATCCTTCAAGAAATTTTACATGTTGGAGTTGTTTGTTGCATTATCTAAAGTGAGAGAAAAGATCTTCTTTTCAATTCCCCAATCCTTCAAAAACTCAAATATTTTTTTTGATAAAAGAGTACCAGTATGTGGTGGGGGGAAATGACATAAATTTATAATCCTACTATGCAAAACAAAATCACGATCAATAAAGTGAGCGGTTAAACAAATATAACCCTCACTAGTGTCAGACGACCACAAATCGGAAGTAAGACAAATTCTACCGCGTATGTTCTCAAATGCACGTTTCAATTTCACTTTCTCAAGCTTATAAATTTTAATACAATCCTCTTTGGCAGTGTTTCTAGTATAAGATTTCGCATCCGAATTCAAATAATTATGCACTCTTCGTAATCCTTCATGTTCAACAATCAAGAATGGATAGTTATGCATCATGATTGCTTCAGCCATTCTATCCCTATAAATGAGCTGACTAAATTTTCTATATTTTTCCTTCATGATCTAGATGCATTTCAATCACATTTTGGTTAACTAAGTCGGGATATACCTTTTCATGTGTGTGTAAATTTCTAGTCCCATGAGAACTACCACAATCTCCAATAGTATAGCTTTTAGTGCATGTTTTGCAAAATGCTTTCAACTTTTTGGTTATTGGATCTAGCTTTTTTTCATAGTGTTCCCAAATTGAACTTTCTTCCCTTTTTACACGTTTTGACTTCGAACCGTCAATTGGTTGTGTCAAATTATCCGAGCTTTCCACATCCCCATCAATCAAATCAAATGTTACACGATCCATAATAACTCTGCAAAAAAAAAAAAATATATATAGAAGAAATAAAATAAGTACATACTCACTCACCGACTCATAAACCATAGCCGTAGAAGTTCCAACAAGGTACACATTCAATTTAGGCTCCGTTAAGCATAAAAGAACTAATATGCACCTAGAAATTTAATATGAAAAGAAACATCTTCAAATTCACAATAATATTTATAATAATAATAAGCTTCATCCACCAATGTACCAATCCCATCAAATTCTTCCTCAGCAGGGAAAGGAAAGGAATAAAGGAGAACATTAGAAACATTAAACAAGAAATTGCATTATTTTAAACACATTTTAAAACGAAGTTCAGATGAAGTAATTGAATAAAAGCAATACCTCTTTTAATCCTTTATTCACAACTAAAGACCCCCTCCTCTAAACAAATCCAAAAGATCAACGGACACATAAAAACGACAATTAGAAGAGTCAACTGTTAGTTGTTACACAATGAGACGGTTTATACGTCTGACAGTATATTTTTATAGGTTCCATTTGCAATATTAATAATGGAGTCATATGTAATGTATTATGTATGTATTTTTCTATTTGTCTAAACCTTTCAATGGAAGAACATTTGAATGCACTTTTCTCAAATAAATTTTTTAGTAGTTGTCTACAGAAAACAAATTAGTTATTTTTTGGCATATCATTTGACTATGTGCTTTGCACATATGCAACCATCAATTAATATTAATTTATACTTATTATTATAGCTTAGTAAACTTAGTATACTTATCCTAAAATGCTAACGCCAAACAAAAGAATCAAGTCCATACCATGAATTTAGTGATCTGACTTCTGAGCGTATAAAACTATAATTTCCAAAGTTAAGGCAGAAAATAAATCCTAGGAATCCAAAGTTCCAAATGTTTGATGTTTGGCAGTTGACTATACAAGATAACTCACTAACTCAGATAAGAGACATCTTGAATTTAGAGAGAGAGAGAGAGAGAGAGAGAGAGCAATTACTAGAGATTCTTATGTGTCTATGTCCAGAAACCAAATCGATTCGTTGTTTGGTGAAGTTTGGAATGGAGAAGAGTATGAAGATGAAACAAATGCACGGAGATCTTGTGGGTGTGACTGCCGAATTAGAGTTTGCTGTTTGGAAGATTTTGGATTTAGGAATAGGCGACTTAAGTAGAAAGAGATGGTGGACTGGTGGATTTTACTGGGTTACTTACTGAAGCAGTGAAGGGAAAGAAATAACAAATATGGTTGAAAATTGGATTTAAAACAACAAGTGGTTGTAGCTTAGTTGGTTTAAATGCTTATTTAATAACTTGGAGCCTTGGAGGTCTTGAGTTCTATCCCCACTCGCAGCATTGTTTTTATAAAAAAAAAAAAAAATTACTAACTCGCGGGCGGGCCGGGCCAAAAACAGCCCACCTCTACATGGGTTAGAATTATTAAGCCCACGACCCACATTTTACGGGCTGGCCTGGCCTGGCCCGGCCCGCGGGCTGAGCCTTTTTTGCCAGGTCTAGTTGTGTACACCACCAGGGGCAATACTCATGCATGTACTGCTCAGCCTCTCTTGGATGGTTAATCTGAGCAATTTGTAGGACTTTCTGTCTTTTTTTGTTTAAATTATCTTTAGTTTGGATGGCGCATTTTTGCTAAAAAAATGTCTGTATTATTGTTGCATGCGCGTCATCCCATCTATACCATTTCTGCAAATAAAAATACAATAATAATAATATTTAACAACACTATAAAATAATATTAGTTCATTAATTAAACTATCTTACAGAATAAAAAAAAATATACCTGAAATTTAGCCCATATTACATCTTTGTGGGTAAGAGGTGTGCTCGCCCACATAATCACTGGCGTAGGTTAGTTCTGTAAACATAATTGTGAAATGTACTTCACAATCTTATGATCTACAAAATCACAAAAATATATAACAATTTACATTAAAGATAAGTATTTTTATTTTAATATCTAAAATAATTTAAAGAAGGTATCTACAACACTTCTAATATGATAGCTATATAACTTATATGCTGTTAAAAGGAGGTCGAATCTGGACGAAAATTCGCTCATCCGGATTAGCCGGGGCCTTCGGGATTTGATTCGGACCCCGACCCAAGCGCGCGTTTTCTTGGCTCTAAAGTGGACATCTATAAATAAAATTGTCAGGATATTATTATGAGTTATATAATAAAACAGGCATAAATAAAATGACAATAATGACATGTAATTGTAAATGGAATGAAAATGACAAGAATATAGAGAACATGCATATATTGACCTATATACGTAATACAAGTAAAACTAAACATATAGTTAATGAAAATCGCTGTCTAAGTCAGAATCATTTTGAACATCATGTGGAGATTCATAACTATCATCTTCTTCAGATTCAGTGTCAGTGTCAGTTAATAACTTTTCCTCCTCATTATCAACGTCATCTGGCACATGTACTAACTTGGGATCCAATTCATCAAGTACATCTCCACCCTCTAATTGGTGCACTTTATTGTTGTCTTCCACATTTATTATAGAAAGTCTATGTAACATATCCTCTTGGTAGACCTCCCTGACTACTAATTGGACTCGACTACGCGCGGGAGTATTAATTACAACTTGCCAATCTGAATGTGGTATATCCCTTTTCCTAATAGGGGACTAGGAGTGTAGTATACTTATACTATTTGAGTTGGCAACACAAATGGTGTGTTGATGTACGTGGACCTATGGAGGTCAATATCGACGATTCCATGTCAATCAACACGTAAACCTCTTTCTGAATCAAACCAACGTCACTTAAAAATTAATCTGACCCCCATAAATACCTTTGTATGATAACTCTATGATTTTCTCCAACTCCCCATAAAAGGCACGACCAAGCTCATTGTAATAATCTCATTGAACACACACTTCAGTATTAGTTGTTCTTTTACCTCAACAACCATTTACTTTGTAACCATTGCGACTGATTTGGTCCCTATCTGGGCCAATGGCTAGGACTTGTACATTTGAAGGAATCGTTCCATTATTAAAAGCCTACAACAATTTTATAAATTGTGAATTATCATTTCATAAATTCTATTAAATTAAATAAATGCATAAGTGAATATGTGAAAAGTCGTGCTTAATTAGCTTAATTAACTTAACTAACTTACTTTGTTCTTTAGCCAAAGTGCAAAATTTTGATCACGACTGAGTTGAATATCTTTATCAGTGATGCAGTTTTGATTTGCTTTTAACTTGTCATCGCATGATCTATACATGTATTATAAACATTAACATATAAATATATGAGATTGCAGGTTAATATATAAAGTTAAATATTAGTTTTACATGTATACCTCACAAATTCGTCAATCTCCGCGCAATTGAGAAGAATGTAAGTATGTGCAGCATGTAATTCTCGCTCAGAGAGGAATATGGACGTTCCTTTTCCATAAGCACAACCCGGTAAACCAAATACAGAAAGTCGACCATTTAGTTCAACATTTCCCCCATCGTCGTGTCTAGGGACTCGATTGGCCTTTGTTAAGACTTCGTCGGGAAAATAATCTATTACAAACGTAGATATCTCATCGAAACTGTATGTCACACATATCGACCCCTCGACGTAAGCTTTATTTTTTACCTTCCTCTTAAGATTTTCCAACATCCTCTCGGAAGGGTACATCCATCTATATTGAACTGGACCACCAACACGAGCTTCATAGGGTAGATGGATTTGCAAATGCTCCATAGAGTCTAAAAACTTGGTGGAAATATTTTTTCAAGCTCACACGTGATCTCAATGATGTTCTTCTCAAGTATAGACATGTATTTTGCATTTAATGTTTTTGAACATATGTCTCTGAAGAAACGACTAAGATCAGTCAAAGCATCCCATATTGGTTTATCAAGTTCGTCCCGAAATGCTATAGGCATGAGTCTCCCCATGAAGACATGATAGTCATGACTCTTCATCCCTAGTAATTTCCCACCTGTAACACACCTGGCAATATTTGACGCATATTCATCTGGTAGTTTCAGAGACTTAATCTACGTGCATACATCTTCAACCTGCTTTTTGGGCAATATATACCTTACATGCAGTTTTACCATCTTACCATTAGGAGATTCATAAAGTTCTAATCCAAGACGCTTACAAATATCTTTCATGTCCAACCGTGCCTTATCATTATCTTTCGTCTTCCCCGTAACACCCACGACAATGTTAAACACATTGTTGAACACATTCTTCTCAATATGAATCACATCTAGATTATGACGAATCAAATTAGTAAACCAATAAGGCAGTTCCCAAAAGATTCTTCTCTGAACCCAATTATAAGATTCGCCAAACCCATCGATTATGTCTGAGGAAACAATCTTACCAAATGGAATGACCGACAATCTTGTTATACGGTCACGTATCCCCGTTTCTGACAGTCACGGTGCAGGCATATAATTATCTAATTTCCCTTTTCGAAAGTTTTCTTTATTTCTTTGAAACGAGTGATATGCCGGCAGGAAACAACGATGACAGTCAAACCAGCATGACGTTCGACTATTTGATAGATTGAAAGACTTCATATGCTCCATATAATATGGACAAGCTAACTTCTCGTGTGTACTCCATCCAGATAATATACCATAAGTAGGGAAGTCACTTATAGTCCACATAACCGCTGCCATAAGGTTGAAATTTGTTTTCGTGGACACATTCCAAGTCTGTACTCCATCCTCCCACAATACCTTCATCTCATCTATAAGAGGTCTCAAGTAAACATCTAGTTTCTTTCCAAGACTCTTGGGACTGGGAATCACGAGTGAAAGAAACAAGTATGACTGTTTTATACACATCCAAGGAGGCAAGTTATACGGAGTAATAATCACAGGTCAACAGGAGTATAAAATAGCTGAATGACCGAAAGGGTTGTAACCATCAGTGGACAATCCAAGCCTAACATTTCTGGGTTTCGATGTAAACCTAGGATGTGCTAATTTAAAATCTTTTCAAGCCTACCCATCTACAGGATGGTTAAGTTCCCCATCTTTAGCTGGAGATCTCGCATGCCAAGTCATATGTTCGGTTGTTCTTGAAGACATGTATAATCTTTTTAGCTGATGTGTAATTGGAAAATACCTTAAAATCTTAAAAGGTATATGTTTCTTTTTTGTAGTCACACCCTCTTTATTAGGCTTGAACCGTTCATGACTGTATAACATGCACTTTGTCTTCTGTTCATTTTCCTTATAAAATAACATGTAATTGTTCAGACATGTATCGATCTTTTAGTATCCAAGACCCAACTTCTTCACTATTTTCTTAAAAAAATAGTAGTTATCGGGCAACTTTTCATCGTCAGGCAACATACTCTTAATGGCCTTCAACAACGACTCAAAACACTTAGCCTTGATGTTAAGTAACGTAGCCACTACAGACAATGTGGTTTGCTTGGTGCAACCAGGCCATAATGGTTCACTACCCTCATCCAACAACTTAAAGAATGCTTTGGCATCAGAATTCATAGGTTGTTCTCTCGATTGTTCCCAATTAAAATCAAGGCCTGCAATATCTTGCGCCATGTCATTCATACGATGGGTACTATTGCCTAGAGTATGTACTTATGTGTAGCCACTATCTCTTTTCTGCTCATGTGCCCACCAGTATTCTTCGTAATTTCTCATGAACCCTGAAACAAGTAAATGCTAGTTGACCATGTCTATATCCATATAATTTGCATTCTTACACTTCAAGCAAGGGCATCTTATATTGTTCTGACTATTGACACATTCCGAGTGACTATATGCATAATCTAGAAATACTTGCCAACTAGTTCTAAATTCAGTTGTAGCACTTATCTGGGCACTTAACTTTCGCCGTCTCATCCAACTATGGTTTGAATAAAAATCCATGATACTACAGTAGCTATTTTGACAACAATTACTGTATTAAACTGTGTCATCTTTAGGTATAATTAATGCATATATAGTTCTTATCTAAATATTTCTCCACCCTTATTACACCGGTTAGACTTTTATCCCATTATTGTATATGACGTCCCACTAATATCAACAACTCAAACAAATGAATCTGTTGTTCGTTGAAATTTCGACAACATCTCCCATTGGTATCAAAGTACACGAAATAGACTATAATTTGTACAATCTAAGTATGCACCTAGAGAATAATAGAAGATAAAAAAAACCAAAATTTCTTTAGAACAAATAGATACATTTGTTTCAGTCGTTGACACCAGCCTAAGTGGGAGCTTAAGATACAAGAACAGTCCCAAACTGGGGACTATTCAAAATTCACTCATAATAAGTAAATTTTGAACGGGTTTCTAAGCTGAATATGATACTATTATTTTAAATTATATCATTAACAGAGACCTTATTCTAACAGTCTGAGCTCGGGCAATCTCGGATGAATTAGTGTCCGTTATATTATATTATTGTATAAAATGTGGTATAATTTAAAATTAAATTTGATTATATATTATTTTATTCCATTTTAAATTATATTATTTTATTTTATTTTAAATAATATTATTTTATTTTATTTTTAATTATATCATATTATATTATATTATTTATTTTTATTTAGTCTTTCATTGTAATTTTATTATATTATATTATAGAATTAAATATCATATGATATATAAAATAAAATTAGATTAGATTATTTTATTCTATTTTAAATTATATTATATTATTTTTAATTTATATCATATTATATTATTTATTTGTTTTTATTTAGTCTTTCATTGTAATTTTATTATATTATAATATTATATTAAATATCATATGATATAAAAAATTAAATATCATATGATATATAAAATAAAATTAGATTATATTATTTTATTCTATTTTAAATTATATTATATTATTTTTAATTTATATCATATTATATTATTTATTTATTTTTATTTGGTCTTTCGTTTCAAGTATGTTATATTATATTATTATATTAAATATCATATGATATATAAAATTAAATTAGATTGTATTATTTTCTTGTATTTTAAATTATTTTATTTTATTTTATTATTAATTATATCATATTATATTATTTGCATTTTTTTATTTGATCTTTCATTTTAATTTTATTATATTATATTATTGCTTAATGTTAAAATTTCACATTGAACCAATCAATTCATTTAAGACACTAATTCTCTTGTCTGATATAATTTGCAACAATGCCAACAATTCAATCTTGCAATTGCTATACACATACACATTAATATCTAAAACACATAATACAATCACAATGCATAAATATGAATACAAATCTTTGAAAAAACTAACAGTTAACTAGTTAATTCCAAGTCCTTTAAATTCCTTTCATAATTCTTAAGCCTATTCCAAACAAACAAATTGGGATATACTAGCTAAATCAACATTTTAGATAATGGTTAATCTGTTAAGTCCCAAATTCCAAATGAATGATTCGGGTGAACACATATTCTACTATTAGCATAGCTCACGTCAAATACCCATATTAATTTTTCGAATACCGAACAATAAACTCATCAAAAAATAAAAGAAATCAACAAAACATATATTGTAGTTTTATATATATACATACTTGTATCAAGAGCAAAAATCTGTTAACTTACAAGAAAATGGGGGCGACGTGGGATGGTCTGATGGTCTTTTATGGCGATTTCAAGCAGCGACGGTCGTGCTCTCTTCTTTCTTCTTCTCCCTTTTTTCTCTCTTCTTCTTTTTTTCTTTTTGATTTCGTCTGCCCGAGAGTCTGGGTTCTGATGGAGATTAAAAAGCATCAGCGACCACTTTTTGTGACCGCATACCGTTGCTGAAATGGTCAGATTTACCATCATCAACGATAGCTTTTAGCGACCGCATGTGGTCCCTGATATAGTTTACATGAAACTATTAGCGACCAACCTGCGGTCGCTGTTACTTATTGGTCGCATAAATTTTGGTGCCAAAGATCACGCCAATTATTTAGGCGGGAATAAAATTTATAGTGACTGGTCAGCGACCGCATGGCGATCGCTAATACCAATAACGACCAAACACATACGGGTCGCTATAGTCAGTCGCTATTAATACCTTTAGCGACCGAATATTGCGGTCACTGATGTGTTTGGTCGCTGTTGAGCCTTTTTCTTATAGTGAATTAGACATATATTTTTTGTTTGTTTGTTTCAAAATTAGAAATACATTTCTAATTATAAACTATAAAGTAGTATGAAGTTTTGCTATTAATTATTCTAAGTAGATTGAGTAATATCATATTACCACTATTGCATGTAAGCTAATGTTAGAAATCTATCAAGAAAGTTGTTGTTTTGAAAATGCATCTCTAATTTTTAAAAATAACTGCATAAGAATATATAATTAATAATAAGTCTCACATCAAAAATTAAATAATTATTACTTTTTTCATTCTATAAAAAAGTCTTATTTTGACTTTTTAAAGTAAATTAACGGCATTTAAAACTTTAAAATTTGATGTGAATTTCATTGATTTTAGTTGATAAAAGTATTATAATTGTATAATTTGTTAAAAGTACTAATAATCACAAAATTTTTTGTTTTCTAATATTTCATGCATGACATTAATTTTAAAGGTTAATATGCCGTCAATTGATCTTTAAAAGTCAAAATGGAAAAACAAATTTGAAATAGAGGGAGTATTATTTAGCGCCCGTTGGAGAAAAATCTTGCATCCACCATTGTCAATTAGCAAGGTAAAATTAGATAAATTCATCAAAATTTTATGTATGCCCATACACAATTCACGTTATTAAAGTTTTCAAATCAAAATCTAAGTTTAATTAATATCTCATCACACAGTGACACATAAATGGCCTTAGTTTTGATATCATATTTAATTTTTTTATTCAAAACTAGTTGATAGTAAGTAAGGAGACCCTTGAACTATGTACAATATATTGTATCTAGTCTAATTCATCCAATGTAAGATTATTAACACTAAAAGAAAATAGAGTAATTTCGAGAGGATTATTTTCGATGGACTAAATTCTCTCGGAGTTATGTTATTATCAGCGGAATATTCTCTCGAAAATAATTCCATCAAACATACGTTAGTAATACCCAAGGGCATGCACAGTTCCTGCCAGCGCACACCATAAGATCAATAGAAATAATAATAACTCCGACCAAAATTTTGTCAGAAATAACATTATTTTTGAAAAAAAAATTTTTGGCGGAATTCCATCGAAAATAAATGCTTTGTTTTATAGAGCGAACTAGGCAACTAGTAGTGGCCTATTATTTCATTCCTTTCTTTTACAGCGGCTGCAACGGTCACTTCTTTGATCGTCTTATATCCTCAACTCCTCAACTCATCTCCTCTTCTCATCTAGCCTTAAACTCCCAATTTCTCTCCATAGATGAGTGATAAGGTCTACGTTACGCTTGCGTAAGATGAATGTTGCCCGGATCATTTTTAGAAAAGTTATTTGGTGAAACACTCATAACACCTCAACCCATTACTTATATTGAAGTGAGAACCTTGGTACGTACAATTGTTCGTGTAAGAAAATCTGCGTTGAATGAACACCAACGACCACACCTCAACCCGTTGTCTATGAAGAGACAAGAACCTTGATACAATCGATGATTGATGCAGTAGAAAATGCAACACACAACTATGAATTGTTATATGATAAGTTAGATTGAACCTTAAGAAAAAAAAAACGGTTAGAAATTCTCAAAGAACCAAAAGATGAAGAATAATCCTCTTAGAAAATATATATTAAATAATGATATTATGTTTATAAAAGCCTTTGATATTTATTTATACTAATTCTATGAATCATAATCCTTAAATCAAAAGAAAATATCATTACAAAAGAAATCTAATCTAAAAAGGTAATAAATCATAAACCAAATTGGAAAAATAAATAAAAAAATGCATCAAAAATAATTTGTTGGTTTGCGACCATGCACTGGGGTGCAGCCCTCTCTGCCAATCTTCGCTAGGGCACAACTTTGTTCTACCTAGGTGCACAACTCTATGATGTTTTGAGCCGGGGTGCATCCTTCTAGTTCAATTCTGTGCGTCGGGGTGCATACCTAGATTTCCAAATTTTGATTTTTCATTTTTGGCTTGTTTTGACTCGGGCATGCTTACAACACTTGAACTAACTTTGGATCATCGTCATGACTTGTACTGCTTGCAATTTCTCTAGCCCAAACTTCTTGAATTAATTCAACAAGTCATTCCTTGAATCTTTTAGCTCGTGCTCGCGTAACCGGTCCAATTAGAACTTGAACTGGATCTCCTCAAGCCTTAACTCCTTGATTCCCATCCAAGCTAGACATGCCATCACCGCCTAAGATTTTCAAATCTAGTGATGGTGGTGTGCAACAGTGGTGTGCGATGGCTATTGTCTTCCTCTTCCTCCATTGTTACCTTCTAAAGGTTATGTGTAATTTTTTTTGTAGTTAAGAAATTCTAATTTTTTTTAGCCCTAAATTGAAGAAATTATTCATTGCTATATTATTTAGGATGTATAAATGCATTTATTATTAGGTGTTAGCCAAATAACCATACAATGAGCAATATTAGTTTTCCTAGAAATGAACAAGGGATTGAAGGAATTTTTCAGTTATTTTGTTTAAGTTTTTGATTTCATACTTCATTGTATTCTTAGGTGTTAAATTTAGAGCTTGTTTATATTTAGTTACTGTTAGTGTAATTTGAATCCGTTAGGTGTTCATGTTAGTGAATCTATTACGTGTTCATGTTATTGTTGTTTGAATGTTTAGACCTTGTTACCTTCAATTTAAAGGTTAGGTGTTACTGTAATTAATTCTAAAATTTAGTAAATACATATCAAAAGGGGCTTGTTGGTCGATTGTCGGGCAGCGAGCTATTGGGTTGCCTGGATGATTTGAAATTTGCACCAACAAGAAAGGAGCACAGTAATGTGAGAGCAATAGTTTACGTGAAGACTCATAACTGGACACACGCGTTCATGTGGTTTGGGTTGCCATACTGGGTCACGCTGATAGTCCGTCACTGAATAGATGTCATGTATTTAGAAAAAAATGTGTATAGCAACTTATTTTACACCGTGTTAGATGCGAGTGGTAGAATAAAAGATAATGACAAGTCACAATTAGCTTTGGAGGCATTGAACATAAGGAGGGAACTATGACTCTAACCTAACAAGTCCAAACCTAAAGCTTCATTTTCTCTTACCAAGCAATAGGTTGAAGACATTTGCAAGTGGGTAAGTACGTTAAAGCTCCTTCCTAGATGGATATGCTTTTAACATATCACGTTGCAGTAAGGTTGACCATTTAAAAATTAATGTGTTCAAGAGTCACGATTTTCATGTATTTATGCAGAAGTTGATGACAGTTGCATTTCGTGAGATGTTACCTAGGAAAGTTGTAGATGTCATGACTGAACTTTCAAATTTCTTTCGGGATCTATATTCAACGGTTATAAAGTACAGTGATGTGGAGCAGATGAAGAAAAATATTGTAACGCCCCTAAATCTTAATATTTGCTACTACAGATATGATGCATCACGATACACAACTTCCATAATACCTACCAATATTTTTATTGATTTAACTAGTCTATTACATACATTACAACACATACCTCATCCCCGAATCTTAACTTAGGCATTACACTTCACCTTATCACTGATACCAACTTGTAACCTTGACAGGGTTTCTCTTTCTCTTACTTTTTAACTCCTAACCCTTCTGGTTTGTATTTCCTTTTTTCCTACAATGTGTTAATGTTTGCAAGAAGAAGCATCAAATATACTCAACAAGTATAAAGTTGAAATGAATCTCTTCAAGAAATTAATATGAATTAATATATTTGAATTGAAAGGAATATAACTTTTTTGTTACTTGGATGGTCATAAAAGACCAATAATTCTTTCAAATTGTAATGCAGGTTATCAGCCTAGTAGTATTGCTATGACCTGTAACAATGAATACTTGAAACAAATGGAATCATCTTAATTAATTAATTTCACAGTAGAATAACCAAAACAAATGGAATCATCTTTAATTCAAATAAATTCATGAATATCAAGAACTTGCAAATTTAGAAATATTGCACCATTCACAGAACTTGCCATAAATTATGAGTTCGAGAACTTCCCTAATAATATGAGTTCCAGAACTCGCTATAATAATATGAGTTCAAGAACTCATCATTAACTTACCATAATACTATAGGTTCAAGAACCCACCATACTAATATGAGTTCAAGAACCTAACATAACAATAGAAGTTCGAGACTCGCATATACCTCTAAAACTTGAAACTAATTAGCTCAATTATAGGAGTTCACATAAATTATAGAATTTATAACAAGTTAAATAAGAATTTGCAATAATAAAAAGCTTCCTTAAAATAAAGGACTTGGATAAATTACAAAACTTGCTCAAAGTGAGGGAATTTACCTCTGTCCGTAGTTCATCATCTATATCATTCACATCAAATATTTCTTTCTCATGTACTCAATTTTGAGTCACCTATACGTCATGTTATATTTTTCATTAACATAATAATCTTCTCATAATAAGAGATTAACTTTCACCAATTACTTCTCGTAGTTATATTTTAACATTTTTGTGAACTTTTTTAATAATTTCCATAATTCGAAATTAAATCCAAAAATTCTTAAAATTTTGAAAAATATCTTATTCGCATTAAAATACGTTATTACATGCCAAAATATATCATTATCCAAAATTTTATATCAAACTAAGTTATAAAAATCGTTTTAACTTCTTAATGAACACTATTTTTGTTTTAATCATAACTCTGTTACTTATCCATTTTTGCTCATTCTTGAGTGAAATTAAAGCTTATACAGTTTAGTTTAACACAATCTAAGCCATGATTTCATCCTTCTCTTCAAACAAAATAGATTTTGAATTTTTCCAGCTAGGTCAAAATGTTATAATTTCTGGTCAGTCTTGGTAAAGAATTTTCCAAAAATAATTTACTATATATAAATTGTTCAAACTCATGGGGCTTGGTAAATAACTTCAATATCTACAACTTTTCTTTTTATTCCATCTTCAAATTCCCAACATATTATTTTATATGCATTTTACAAAAACCCGAACAAAATCTGACTTTTCTATGTTTCAGCTTTACTCTGTGGTGTGATGTCGCAAGCACCCAAAAATAAAATCTTACTTTTGAAAAATATTAATGTAGTAGTGTAAGCAAGAGTCGATCCCACAGAGAATGATTAATTTAATTTTATGTTTTTGTAAACTAAAATTGGGGGGTTTTTAATTGAATAAATAATTTAAATAAAATTAACTAAAATAAATATGCAAGAAATAAATAAGAAGAAAAAGCCTTGGTTTAAGTTAACATCCACCATTAAGAATTTACAACTGATCACTGATGCAAGAATAAATCAATTCATATTTTAAATATTCAACGTGGAATAATTACTCCCATTCGAATAATTTTCCTATCTCTCCTTAATTTTAGTTAAGCAGAAACAAGCGATCTAAATAACCCTTACTACTAAATAATCTCAGACAAGCGCTAAAGATTTAACCTAGTAGCAGCATAAAGAAATAGAGAGATCGTTGAACTAAACAACACAATCCAAGCGTCTGCATTTAATTTAGATGAATATTTTTCCTAAGATAAAATAATATTTTGATAAGCAAAATAATTATTAATCTTAGTTGCTTCGCAAATTAAAGTGACCAAACAATTACGGATTTGATATTTAATTTAGCAGTAGATTTCAACGAATAATAAACTAGTATGCATCCTAGCAATTAAACAAATTAATCATAAAATTAAATACAGAAAAATATCCAATACTCAAAATATAAATTGAACAATTAAAATAAATTAGATCTCACAGTGTATAAATCTTGATGGCTTCAATCACTTAAACCAAGAAAAACAAATTAACTACTCATAATAATAGAGAACATTAAAGAATAGAAGAGAGAATTTTTTATTCTAAGAAAAGTTGTATCTTACAATGTGTCTCAAGCCCTCTATTTATAGGCTCCATAAACCTCCTAACTTGTCCAAACCCTAATAGGATTTACAATTAAAAATAAAAGAAAAGTAAAATAATTATTTTCCTAACCCTAATTGGAATTAAAATCCAATTTGGAATCAAAAAGGAGCAAAATTCGCGAAATAATCTGTTTTGGGCAATTAACGCGTCAAACAAACACGCCTTACGCCCGCTTGACCGGTCAACTCACGCGCGCCCGCGTATTGCGCAGTAATTAGCCCGAAACGACGTCGTCTGGTTCCCTTTCTTGCCATTGTTCCGCCCAACCGCGCGCATTGCGGGAAGGAGCTGATGAAACGACGTCGTTTACCTGCTCGACCATCCATCCGCGCGCCATGCGCGCTCCGAACTTTTGCGTTAATTACATAATTGCCACCGATCTTTGCTATTTTGACCGTTTTATCCCTCAAACTTTGCTGAAATTACAAAAATGCCATTAGACTTTTATTTCCCTATAAAATCAAATATAAAATAAATAAAAATAATATAAAAATACTAAAAATCCTAAAAACACATAATAATAAATAAAATACCTAAAACACTAAAAATAAATAAAAACACATAAATAAAAATAAATATAAAAATACTATAAAATTACCTAAAATTAACATAAATTAACTAAAACCCTATAAAACCTATTAAAATCAAAATAAGCTAAATAATTAAACATTTAAGCACACAATAAATATAAAAACTAAGTATTAGGGAATAAAAATATCGTATAAATTAACCCTATCAAATACCCCCACACTTAGCTTTTTGCTCGTCCTCGGGCAAAACAAAAATAAAAACTATAAAATTAAATCTAATAACCAAACAACTTACTTGAGCAACAGATCAATATAAATTTCAACATCAGTCTCAAAGATTTTTTAAATGATAACTCAAAGAAAATTTCAAAATTATGCAAAATCTAGAATTTTAACATATTTATCAATTCTACTTTACTCAAGACCTTTTGTGTGTGTGTGTGTATCTAAATGTATCAAACTAATCAAAATTCAGATAAGTTTCGGTTATTAATTACCTTATAAAAAACATACAATAAAACTCAATATACCTGTTTTTCTCATTACTCTCTGCTTATATAGACAAATATAACTCAGAAGATCAAAAGGTTTCAAACAATTATAAACACTAGGATTAATATGCATTTTTTTCCCATATATTTTTTTTCATTTTTTTTCTTTTAATGGGTGCATTTTATGCTACATCCCATTTTTTCTTTCTCTATTTTTTTTTTGTTTCACGGTGAGTGCATTTTATGCTCCATCTCACCAGCGAGTGCGTTTTACGCTCCATCTCGCTTTTTCATATGTTTATGAGTGAGTACGTTTTACGCTCCATCTCAACCCACCACAAGATTTTTCTTTTTCAATAATAATCCTAGAAAAATTACCTAAATCATCTCTTCCAAATTATATTTTGCCTTATATTTTACTTCAAATAATGATCAAATAAGATATAGAGTTCAAAAATATCTTTTATAAGCATTTAACCATATAAACTTTTTCTTCATTAAAACTAGCTCAAATAAATGGATATAAGTGCATAAAAATTTAAAAGGATCTCAAACAAAGTAATAATCAATAAAAAGTTAAAAATTCTAACTAAGTAAAAATTTATCATTTTTCCAAGAGTTATTAAATAAAAATCAAAATTTTTATCATTGGCTAAAAATTTAAAATTCAATTAACTCATTGCTCAAGTGACACATCCTAAAAATAAAAAAAATAAAAAATAAAAAACTGCCCTATTTTCGTAGGAAACACGGTTACACTTAGCATGTGCAACAAGCCTTTAAACCCCAAGTGGACAAGTTTTGTCTCGTGAGGGTTTGCAGTGAATATACCCACAAAATTCAAATTTTCAAAATTTTTTAAAATTTCCAAAAAAAATTTTTTTTTATTATTTTTTTTTATTTTTAAAAAATAAAAATTTAAAATTCCCTAAAAATAAAATAAATATCATAAATCCCTTCCCCCACACTTAAAATTTATATTGTCCCCAATGTAAAATAAAATGCAAAGAAACAGGCATAAATAACTATAAAAAGAAAAAGGAAAAGAAATGCAAATCTGTTTTCATGGGTTGCCTCCCAAGCAGCGCCTTTGTTTATCGTCATTGGCTCGACAGCAGGCCAAAGTACTACGTTACTCCAACTTCATGAATTTTGAGTACCCCATCTATTACGTTATTCTTCATCGGTAGATTCAGTCTCCCTTGCACGTGACATGAACGTTTGACTCCCTCTTCAGCGAATAGATACTTAATATGATTGGAGAGAGTCTTTATATTCGGAATGGGATCCTGCAAAACAAAAGATGCAAATTTGTTGTGAGTAACAGGCAATGGAATGAAAATAATTGCATTATTATCAAAAATAATTGGCAACGAATTTAATGGAGCTTCATCCTCCTCCAAATCTTGTGACAGCTCAATCGTTACTTCTTCCTTTAACTCCAAATTGTTGGTAATTGTCATCTCTAACTTTTTCTTATATATCTCCTCAACAACTGCCCTCACCTTAGGCATGTCATCTTCAAACATAACATCATTATCTACATTAATATTGTCCACTTCGTTGATGTTGTTTGCTTCTTCTTGCTTCGGTGATGGAGGGACCGTCTTTTCTGGATCTTCACTTCTTAACACTTGTGCACTTGTATTCTTCATTGGATTATTCATCGTTTGAGAATGTACTTCTTCAGAATCTAGTTCCTCCAAGTGACTGAGTGCAATTGCCATTTGGCCCATTTGTTTTTCCAAATTCTGTATATTTTTCTTCGTTTCCTGTTGAAATTGCAAAGTGTTAGTTTCAATTAATTTAATCATATCCTCTAAAGACATATCAGAATTAAATGATTGGCCCTGTTGTTGTTGGGGATATGGCTGCATGTATTGTTGATAGCTTGAAAAATTCTGATGTGCGGGCAGAGTCATTTGTGGATTCTCATAGCCAAAATTAGGATGATCCCTCCATCCTGAATTATACGCGTTTAAATAGGGATCATATCTCCATTGGGGTTGACCAGGGAAACCACTTGCTACATTGACTTGGTCATAGGACTCCTCGCGAAGAATGGGGCACATATTAGTTGGATGTCCTACCACCGCACAAATCCTACAAGCTTCCATTGGTTGTGTAAGATCTGCAACCATTTGATAAACAAGAGAAGTTAGATCATTAATTTGTTGCGTAAGAGAAGAAATTTCTACCTCCTCAATATAATTAGAGGCTGCCATGACTTCCTTCCTTAACCTGCACAACTAAATTAAATTATGAAAATCTAAAAAAATAAAAATAAAAAATTACTAAATTAAATACATATTTACAAAAGCACAAAATTAAATTAAAAATCATTCCCCGGCAACGGCGCCAAAATTTGTTGTGATGTCGCAAGCACCCAAAAATAAAATCTTACTTTTGAAAAATATTAATGTAGTAGTGTAAGCAAGAGTCGATCCCACAAAGAATGATTAATTTAATTTTATGTTTTTGTAAACTAAAATTGGGGGGTTTTTAATTGAATAAATAATTTAAATAAAATTAACTAAAATAAATATGCAAGAAATAAATAAGAAGAAAAAGCCTTGGTTTAAGTTAACATCCACCATTAAGAATTTACAACTGATCACTGATGCAAGAATAAATCAATTCATATTTTAAATATTCAACGTGGAATAATTACTCCCATTCGAATAATTTTCCTATCTCTCCTTAATTTTAGTTAAGCAGAAACAAGCGATCTAAATAACCCTTACTACTAAATAATCTCAGACAAGCGCTAAAGATTTAACCTAGTAGCAGCATAAAGAAATAGAGAGATCGTTGAACTAAACAACACAATCCAAGCGTCTGCATTTAATTTAGATGAATATTTTTCCTAAGATAAAATAATATTTTGATAAGCAAAATAATTATTAATCTTAGTTGCTTCGCAAATTAAAGTGACCAAACAATTACGGATTTGATATTTAATTTAGCAGTAGATTTCAACGAATAATAAACTAGTATGCATCCTAGCAATTAAACAAATTAATCATAAAATTAAATACAGAAAAATATCCAATACTCAAAATATAAATTGAACAATTAAAATAAATTAGATCTCACAGTGTATAAATCTTGATGGCTTCAATCACTTAAACCAAGAAAAATAAATTAACTACTCATAATAATAGAGAACATTAAAGAATAGAAGAGAGAATTTTTTATTCTAAGAAAAGTTGTATCATACAATGTGTCTCAAGCCCTCTATTTATAGGCTCCATAAACCTCCTAACTTGTCCAAACCCTAATAGGATTTACAATTAAAAATAAAAGAAAAGTAAAATAATTATTTTCCTAACCCTAATTGGAATTAAAATCCAATTTGGAATCAAAAAGGAGCAAAATTCGCGAAATAATCTGTTTTGGGCAATTAACGCGTCAAACAAACACGCCTTACGCCCGCTTGACCGGTCAACTCACGCGCGCCCGCGTATTGCGCGGTAATTTGCCCGAAACGACGTCGTCTGGTTCCCTTTCTTGCCATTGTTCCGCCCAACCGCGCGCATTGCGGGAAGGCGCTGATGAAACGACGTCGTTTACCTGCTCGACCATCCATCCGCGCGCCATGCGCGCTCCGAACATTTCCGTTAATTACATAATTGCCACCGATCTTTGCTGTTTTGACAGTTTTATCCCTCAAACTTTGCTGAAATTACAAAAATGCCATTAGACTTTTATTTCCCTATAAAATCAAATATAAAATAAATAAAAATACTAAAAATCCTAAAAACACATAATAATAAATAAAATACCTAAAACACTAAAAATAAATAAAAACACATAAATAAAAATAAATATAAAATTACTATAAAATTACCTAAAATTAACATAAATTAACTAAAACTCTATAAAACCTATTAAAATCAAAATAAGCTAAATAATTAAACATTTAAGCACACAATAAATATAAAAACTAAGTATTAGGGAATAAAAATATCGTATAAATTAACCATATCACTCTGTTGTACTAGAAAAATCATAACAATTAATCTAATCAATAAAATTTGATGAAACTCATAGGGCTATTTAGATAACTTCTGGGGATATAGGTTTGTTTTTAAACTATGTTCAAATTATGTACTTATAGCCCTGCACAAGTTTCACAAAAACATGGACAATATTTGACATGTTCCAGTTTTTCAGCCATACCTTGTCTTGCTAGAAAAATTATAACAAATAATCCTTAAGGAATTTTGGGGTGATTCTGGTGTCTACGCGTAGCTAACTTCCTGGGCTACAACTTCTCTTTTTATATCATGTTCAAATTTTGAACACACAAGCACAAAAAATTTGCACAAGATGCTCGTCAGAATTTGTACAGATTCTAGTAGTGCAGTTTTCCTCGAACCAACCTATTTTAAAAATTTACCAAAAATAATTTATTAAATTTTTTTGAGTGATTCTTATTTCTGTACGTAGTTGACTTCTCAAGCTATTTTTAGACATAAATATCTTATCTTAACTCCTTATATACAATGAGATATGACTTTTACAAATATAGAGTAGCAAACTAACTTTTTTGAAAATTTCCAGATTTTGTTCTTTGTTTGACTTATTAATTTCTCTTGTTTAATTCTTGTTTATACAAGTTTAATCCATCACAAACAATTATAAACATGTCCTCTTCACAAACAATCCATAAAACTTAACATCCATGTACGAATAACAAAAGTTTTATCAAAGGTTAGTACATACCTCTTTGTTTTCTTTCCTTATTTGCTTGACTCACCCCCAATCTTTATCTTTCTAGCACTTCTTGCTCCTTCCAACAGGTTATAGGCCTAGGTGGGTCCCACATCTAGCTATCTCATTTTGCTTGTTTGGTTCGCCTTTGACTTTTTGACCTGAAAAATTAAATTTGTATGTTTATGATCGTTTCCTACTAAATTTGACGTCCCCGTCATCATGGTGATGTTCGTTTCTTAAAGTCAACTGTTGACTTTGACCAAAAAATCAACTCCAAAACTGTATCGTATTTATAGTCCTTAGTTACTAATTTCGATGTTCCAAACGAAACGGTGCAATCTATTTCTTAAAATTTCTTTCCGAACTTAAATTTAAATTTTGAACTGTGTATATTCTTCATTACCTTTGCATCTCCATGCATTACTTTATTTTTCAATCATGAATAATCTCTTCAACTTCATTTATAATCTTTATTTTATTATTTAAAATTTTCAGGTATGACAAATATAGTGCTGACGATGTGTAAACCCGAAATGATCTTCCCTCTAGGGTCCTTTGACTCGATGAAGCATTTGCCTATTCATCTACCACATAAACTTATTAAGCTTGGAGGACCAGTGCAATATCGATGGATGTATCCTTTTGAGAGGTAATATAATTTATATCTTCATTTGATGGTATTTATAACTTATCTTCTTAATTAATTCCGTTCAGTCATCGTATTTCAGAAATATGTGTTAATTAAAGCATAAAGTAAAAAACAAAGCTCGTGTAAAGGGTTCTATTGTTGAATGCTATACAAAGGAAGATCTTGTCAACTTTTACTCATTATACTTTGAGGATGTTGTCTCAACAAAGCACAACCTTTTAAGTTAGAATAAGGTCGTTGGACTCCAATGTTGTGGTGATGAGTTAGTTGTATTCACTTATTCGGCTAAACCATTTGGACATGAGACGATGACTTGAGCGACAAAGATTTGAAGACTATATCTACATGTGTGCTTCTAAATGTGCCTAAAGTATCATCATACATTAAGTATGTATTTGTATTTGTAGAAATTTAAGATTTAAGCGCGTTTATGGTATTAAACTGTGTTATTAATTTTTTAGTTCATTCAAAGACGAAATGTATGCTTCTAACCCAAGGTTAAATGCAACACTGTTGGAAGCATTCATTACAGAAAAATTTCAATAGTGGTTTAAGAGAAGGGTTAAAAAAGATAACAGTTATCAGTGTTTTATAGATGTCATTCAAAGTCCTTACAAACTTATTAGTTCATTTCTCGGATGCATCGAGAATGGATACAGATTCAAGGTCGATGACTTGAATGAACTGACATCGGTCAATTCTAGGGTTGTCGTGTTGGGAATTTATTATCAAGATTCCAAGTCCAATTATTATAGAATTTTAGAAGAAGTGGTTGTGCTCAATTATCCTGTGGGTAAAAAGGTAATTACATTTAAATGTCGCTGATTTGATACTAGCAATGGTGTTTGTAATGACCAAGAAATTGTAAAGAATATTATATTAAGAAAATGAGAGATTATTTGAAACTTTATTATGTGCACTTATGAGTGTATATGTGATTATGTAATAAAAAAAAAGGGTATAAGTTAGTTAATTCAATGAATTTAAATTAATTATGAATTAAAGGAAGAGTTAAAAATGAATAATTGAATTATGAAATTATGTAACAAGCTTGAGTTATGAATTAACTAAGCTTGTGAGAATAAGTCTTGTGTGGCATGATGAATAATAAAAATATGTGTGAGACAGTGAGTTAATCAAGTATTGAATTAATTCATGAAAAGAAGATTAATGTAAATCTAAGATGAGGATTTATTAATTTGTGAATTAGTTTTATGGTGAAGACTAATTAAGCCCAAATTATGTGTACAAGTCGAGTGAGGAATTAGTATTGGTTAGTCAAATAAATGTGTGCAATATAACAACTATTTTGGCCCAATCCTTAATTATATTAATGGAGGTTGTGGGAGTATTATTGAAGCCCAAATTTTTGTTCATGTTAAAGTTTAGACAAGCCCAACAAGTAGCTAAGATAAGTCCAACGTATTGACCCAATGTAGGAAACCAAACTCCAAAGTTGGTATATATATATATATAACCATTGGGGTTGGCAATCTTGAGCCTTATAAAATTTTGAGAAATGCAACCCTTAAAATACTCCAAGGTGCCCCCACTTTTTCCTTAAATTATGGAACAATGTTGACCTTAATTAAATTAGCCTTAATTGACTAGTGTTAGATGACTAGGGAAGCTTAAACATGATTAGTATGACTCTATAAACATAGTTTTTCTCCACCATTTTATAAGGTTAATCATTTTAGCTAAGTGTTGGTGGAGAGAAAAAGAGAGGAGAAAGAGAGAAAGAGAGAAAATAAAGAGAATGGTAGAAAAATATTAAGTGTTGGGAAATTCTTGACAAATAGAGTCAAATAAGGAAGGAGAATAAGATCATTGTGGGGCATCCAAGTTTATCAAAGTTTTTATCAAGGAGAAAAAGGGCCACTAAAAGGTATAAAACCCTCTTAACCTAAATCTTTACATTTTATGATAGATCTAGTTATTTATGTTCAATATTATGCTTGGTTGTGGGTGGTTGTGTATTGTGGGTAACCATGGTGGGTTCCGAAGGTATAATGATGGATGTTAATGGAGATTATGTGTTTAAAATATGATTTGGTATGTAAAATATGCATATAGGATAAACATGTATGTAAACCTTAAGTAATGTGCTTGATGTTCAAGTAAATGAATTAAGATGCATATGAAAACCTTAAGATCTAAAACTTGTATATGATAGATCTATGAGTTACAAAGCTAATCCAAGTGGAATATGCAAAAACAGAGCTAAAATGGATTTATAGTGGAATTTTTAGAAACATGCCTTTTTGCTAAACCCTAGCATGGGAACCAATATTTTGGCTAATAAATATTTTTGGAAATTGATCAAAACTTTTGAATATGGTAGATATATAAGTTTACTAAGCAATGAACTTGGTTTGAACCCATTTGGATGTAAAATGATTAAGATATGAAGATTGGAATAAAAAAGGGTAAGAAATAAAAAAAAACTAAAAAATCTGAGGGAAGCATTCTGCTAAGGAGCGTCGGGGCGCTGCTCTTTAGGCTAAATCTAGCACCGAGGCGCTGGTCTAATTTTTGAAAAATTCAAAGGACTGCACTGGGGCATTGCCTACAATTTAAAAGGGAGTGTAGGGGTGCTAGTCCAGAAGATCCTTGACCCGGATCCGAGTCGGGTCGGGTCTTGGTCAACGGGTCAATCGGGTTGACCAACCCCAAATAATAATAATAATAAATAAATAAATAATAAAAGATTAAAAAAATAAAATAATAATTAATATTATTTTATTTATAAAATAAGAGAGAATTAAACAAATAAAATAATAAATGATATTATTTTATTTGTGAGGTAAGAAAGAATTAAACAAATAAATAATAAATAAAGATTATTTTATTTGGAAGAATGTGACATAATTGAACAAATAAAATAATAAGTCAAATTATTTTATTCGTGAAGATTAGTGGGAAAATAAAATTTCTTAAAAGATAAATAAAAGATGATTAAACAAATAAAATAATAATAATTATTATTTTATTTGTGAAAAATAAGAATGATAATTGAGAAATAAGATTAAGTAATTGGAATTACTTAATTAAGGGAGCTTAGTTGAAGAAAAGGAAGTTATTAAGTAAACAAAAATAATAAAGCTATTATTTTATTTGTGAAAGGTAATGCGAAAGAATGATAAATATTTAAAATGAAAGTTAATTAATTAGACAAATAAAATAAGGAGATAATAATGATTAATAATAATACATCATGAGAAGTGTATAAACAAATAAAATAATAACGATAAGATTATTTTATTTGTAAGGATAATAATAAAGATTATTAAAAAATTTATATAGAGAATGATTAAGAAAATAAAATAATAACAAATATTATTTTATTGTAGACGACGAGCATAAAATGTAATAATAAACCATTAACAGTAAATATTAGTTGAAGTTATGAATAAAAATGATATTTATTAAACAAATAATGTACCACCAAGGGTTGTTTTATTTGTAGAAAATGAACACAGATATAACTGAATAATAATAGTAAGAAGTGAAGAACGTAGTAGAGGAAGTAAGAAATGAGATATTAAGGAAGGAAGTGGGGTGAAATGATGAATGCGTAAGAGTTGGTTAGGCTGATGTAAATTTTATTAATGATCTGATAGAGGCTAATCGTTAGACCCAAATCCCGATTCATGTAGGTCAACCGAAGGCCGATGAACTAAAGGAGAAGGAAGCTAATGTATCAAGCAAGTACATTTTACTTGTACACCTTAATTACGTCATATAAGTTCTATAGATACAGTATATGTTTTAACTTAACTGTCATAACTTGAATGCTCCTATTCATATGTATACGCTTAGGAAGATTTCACAAATATGAAATTATAAATGTTAAGAACCTTGAATACAGACAAGTTGTTTGAAATATGAGTCTATGCCACTTGATTCGGCTAGAAAGATGATGACATGAATTCTCGGTAAATCTTAATTTTTTGAGAAAGCTATCCAAGCCAATTGCTTTGGTGCGGAACTCTACCATGTTGAGATGAACAATCCTAATAAAGGAGAATTATTTTATGTCAGTGAATCTGACATGTGCGCGTATAAAGACTAAACGTTATGCATAATGTAGGGTACTAAAAGACTGATCACCTTATGTACTTGTTTCCTAGAGGTTTCTCAGTTAATCAATGCTAACCCTCTGTAGAGTTCAATGGTCATTAGCGATCACTCAGTAATAAAAGACATTCATGCTTTGAAGGATCGAAATTCTTCTTTTTCTAAATAAATAATGATTGGTTATTCCTAAAAATTACTTTGACTTTGCGAATTCTAAACTTGAGACCTTTAATGTATTATTCCTTCACGATTCATTGATGTATATCCTGACTTTGTATAAACTATTGAATCCTATGAAACCATGCTGAAGGTAATATGCCCTCAAGTCAATCACATTTGATGTGATAAGCATATACTTTGTAATCTTGTTCATTTATTAATAAAAGAATCAAGACATTTCTTTATTCATGATTAATTACTTGAATTAATCAAATGGATAAACCCATAGTTTTTTAGCAATGCTTTTAGAACCATGATGAGGATCATGCTAATGAGATCTAAATTCAAGATAGCTCAAAACTAAAATTGTTCCTAATCGTTGGATCACTAAAAAGGGGATTAGTAGATCCGGATAGATTGGTACATACTATGTTTGCTCTTATGAAGAGGATGATTGATCTCATAATCATTTGTGTAGAGACACTAAAGCAAGTATGTAGGTGCTTATTAGAGAATAAGTTCACTGAACGTTACTTGCTCAAGGAACACCTAATGGAGTTTTACTTGTCTGTCAATAGGAGTTCCTTATGTGATAGTCGTACAAGTGATCCTTAGACTTGAGATCATCTTAGTATCTTGTGTGTACTAAGTTATACTTTGACATATTCCTTAAGACTTGTTGGTATATTAAAGGATATGATTGGGTATAATAAGGTACACATGGAGATAGATGAATAATCAATAAAGGATCTACCACTTCCAGTAAAGGGAGAGAATGTCCTATGTGATTCAATAAGTGATAACTCAGAAATCCCTGACCAGGGTTGAATGGAATTAGAAAGGAGTTTCTAATTTACATTAACTAGAGTTGTGTATTTGTGAATTGAAATGCATATAATCAAATAAATAAGACTTGACAGAAATTTCGTGTCTTATATTTGATTGAGACTTTTTTTATAGTAGAATGATTGAATTGTACGGTAACTATTTGCTGAAAGGTTCTTTTACGATCAAATGTTAAAATCTATATTATCTGGAAAGTCGACTAATCGCTAAGGGGGCTTACCCTTATTGTGAAATAATTATTTATTCTGAATTAAAGAGTTAATTCGTAATAAATGAATTAGAATTGTTCTAATTTATTTATTATATAACCGGTTTAATATGGAGAACCTAAAGGGTCACACCGGAAAAGAGTAATATTTATTTTAGAAGTGGATGGCATAATTGTAATAATAAATTAAGTATATTTAATTTATACTATGGTGATAGAATAAATTAAATAGCTTAATATTTATAATTTAGTATTTTAGAAATACTAATTATAAATTAATAAAAGGAGTCTTATTATTATTATTATTACTATTATTATTATTACTAGTATTATTATTTAGTTCGTAAATAGTTTAGGAATTATAATTATAATAATTAATTAAGTTACTAAATGGTTTAGTAATTAATTAATAAGAAGTACTCTCATTATTAAATAATTAAGTTCTTAAATGGTTTAGGAATTGTAATCAATTAATTTAGTTCCTAATTAAATTGGGAATTAAATTAAAATTAATATCCTAAATAGTTTAGGAGGGTTTACTAGATCTATAAATAAGAGGAGTCTTATCATAGATCAATGTTACACACTTTTTAATTAGATGAGAGAGAGTACTCCATAATTCTCTACATCTAAGGAGTTAGAGAGAGAGAGAGAGAATTAGGGCTAGCCACCCATGGTTTGGAGAAACCATAATCCACTTCTTTAATTCATAGATCTCTTGGTGGATCACCTCTAGAGGCTTCACACTTGGGAAGCTAACATTGATCCGTGGAATCTAATCGGTGAATTTGAAGAAGAACGTGAACAATTAAAAGGAGATGAACTTGTACCCGTGGAAGATTGGTTATATAAAGGTATAAATTCTTTTATCCTTCCTCAATTAATAATAGTCGCATAAGAAAGATTCGGGTTATTGGTTTGTACAAAAAATTTTAAAATATGATTTTCTTGCTTCCGTTGCGCTTATATAATTAGATTATATGTATGTCATATTTTTGCAAACCAACACATGCACCCTTAATCTCGATTAATGTTTATATTTATTATATACTTGGTGACCAAACTCGTTGCTTATACTTGTTTCATAACTCTATTTATAGTGAAGACAGAGAAAACCGATAATTCTAAAAAAGATAAAGGCTAAGCCAATGCTACTGAGTAGTCTAATATTTGATGATGTATTTGCATTTATACACTTAACAATGAACGATGTTTGTCTTTGTAGTTAAGATTATGATGTATTAGTAAATGTTAGTGAAACCTGGGATGTTTGTAAGATAATTATTATATGATGTGGTTATTTATACTATTATGTTTCGATTAAGTAGTTATATGTATGATGTATGGATGGTATTGTGAGCACTGAATTCGAGGTAAGAATACCCAAATTTGGGGGCGTTACAGTGTTAAAGTTGATCGTAACTGAATCGTCATAGTAGGTATATAGTCAAAGTTAAAGTCTGATGACATATTCATGTTAGTCAGGCAAGCGACTAAAGTGTACTATGTATCTAATATCGTTAATGGTAGAAGCCCATGGTATACCCATGGTATACAGTTGTCACAAAGAAGACTTGGGCATTTGATGATGCTCATCTATTTGGGACTGATGAGCCATTACTAGAAAATATTAGCAATCCTAGCCAGATAGTGCTAAATGATGACGATGTGCTGGTATATGATGTCGTTAACGTACCCGATGATGAGGAAGCTGAAGAAGATGTGATCGTCAATGACTATATCGTCACTAAAAATGATAACGATGAAGAAACCAATAATGCAGAGGAAGAGACAGAATCAGAGGATGACAATGATATTGATTTTGATGGGTTTAATGACGTAGTTTAGAATATCTTATCATATCAATGTAGTAAGTGTTAATATATTTATGTATTAAAAATAATTCACACTATTAATATTGGTTATTTAATTAAATTAACTCTAATGAATTACTTTCTTTTGGTTATTTCAGTAGTATATATATGGCTAGACATAGTGGTTGTGGTCCCGCAGTGGTGGTCGTACAGGACCCGTTGATGGTAGTCAGGGCGGATCATCATCATCTAGTAAGTTTTCGTCGTGATTAATTTGATTTTGTTTTGTAAATGTTATATATATTTACATATTGTATGTATTATACCTACAGATACTGGTCATCGACGGTACTGAGGGACTAACCTCGATTTATTTGGTCATTCACCGTCAGTTCCACTCACTTACCTTATAGATGTCGGCTCTTCGCAGTATGTGTCATTAATGACTAAATTACAAATTTGTTAATTTATTTGATGACACATTGTATAACAGAAGGGTTTTAATTTTATTATAGTATATTGGACTATATGACTAAGTCGATCATCCACGACATCTGCTTGGCACACCTCCTCACTGATTACATGCATAATAACCAATATGCACAGTGCGATGCCTCCTTTATGGAGAATGTGTCGCGAGAGTTTTACGTAAGTTAAATTTACATAAGTTAAATCATATAAATAAATAGTAGTTACACAATATTCTACTTTTTTCTTATATGTTATTATTTTTGTATATATTTATTATAGATATGAAGAGGGCGTATCTTAGCCGACTGACGACTCTGTTATTACATCTCATGTTACGAAGAACTAGCCGTGTGCGCCTTCATCAGCTTGTTCAGGATATTGTAACTGGGGACACCACCGAAAGTACGGGTATTCCTCAGGAGTAATTCGTCACGATACACGACAAGGTGATACAGATGGCGGTTACCCTACTGTTGGAGGAATTTGGGCTGATATTGAGTTAGTCCCTGACTACTTAATTAGGTATTTTATTCATTCTAAGTTGTCTATTCCAATGTTTTGAAAATCAATTCAGATCCGATGGTTTAACTGGTTAAACCGGGAACCGACCGGATAAACGAACTGGTTTAGCCCAGGAACCATTTTTTTATCGAACCGGTGGTTCAACTGGTAAAATCGGTTCATTGACCCATGAACCGATTTTAAAGTATTTTTTAATATATTTTTGGTATAAAAATATTTTTTTTAAAATTTAGATATTTTTAGTAATATTATAACATAATTTCATAATATTTTAGCTTACAAAAAATTAAATGTTTTAAAAATGTATTAATTATTAATAATATATATATATATATATATATATATATATATTATGTATTTATGACATCACTGGTTCAATAACAGTTCAACCACTGGTTGAACAAGTGATTGTGACGACCCCAGATCCGAGTTCCATAACCTCGAGTTTGGTTATCACTATTCAACACATTACTAACAATTAAATACATACATTGCATTTAAATATCGCGGAATAATACATATTGGTTCCCTTACAAAAAGGTTACAATACCAGGGTCTATTAACCTTAACATAAACAGTTCCTATCTTAAGGAATTACAAAAGGTTTAACAACAGTAAACACAAATTTAAGCATCTAATTAGCATGCATAAACTAAATTAAGCTCTGGCCTTTCCTTTTCCCTTATCCTTCTTTGAGTAGTCAGGTCTATCTGAAAAATGGTTCATGATATAGCAAGAATGAGCAACTAGTTTGCTCAGTAAGTTAAGAACAATCATAGAGATTTAATATATCATGAATGAATGGGAAATGTCATCAATGGTTTCAACAATAGATATAACAATTGTGAATGGAACAAGACTCAAATTTTAAATAAACAGAATATTTGAATCTTAAAATGATGAGTGGTCACTAAGGACCCTAAACTAACGAGGGTATAATAGAGTTTCCTCTGACCTTTTGAGTAGTTTGGTTTTCAAGGGGATCAGCCTATTCAACCCGCTGTATATGCATTACATTTTGTCAACTGGCGCCAAAGTCGGTTTCCCGACATAAAATCCCCTAAATTTAGGGTTGTTCAATTCTCAGACTTAATATAAGAAATCTGCACCCAACAATGGTTTGGATAAGCTTTTAAAAGTATTCAAGTTATTGAATTTAGAAACGCAATGTCTAGCTGAACTATTAGCTTTAGACATTTTTAATACAGTTCATGAATCAAGAACTAATAAGCTTCAAATGCACTAAGTGCGATTTTATAAACAATAAGGATGTGGGATAATTTTAAATAATTAAACCATTTCAAGCTTTGACAATAAATACAAATATAAAAACTTGTTCAACAATAAATGAGTAGGGTTAGAGAACTTGCATTGTTTGCGACGTACAGCTAACAAATTCAACTAATTCCCTTTGAATAGACCTAACAATTTAACCACGTTTGATCTTTAAATTAGTATCATATACACGTAGGTATGATGACCTTTATAACTCTTTCGAATCATATAAATAATTATGGGTATTTACACACTTAGAAAATATTATCTTCACTTGATAATATTTCACACACAAAGAACCTATATTAACTATTTAATATAGTTCATACACTTATCGAATATTATTAACAATTTAATAATATTTTATTAGTCTTGTAATATTATTATTCATTAAATAATATTTAATTAATTATTTAATAATATTTATTAACCTTATAATATTATTAATCCTTTAATAATATTTTATTCATCTTATAATATTATTAATTATTCAATAATATTTATTAACCTTATAATATTATTAATCCTTTTAATAATATTTTATTCATTTTATAATATTATTAATCACTTAATAATAGTTATTAACCTTATAATATTATTAATCCTTTTAATAATATTTTATTCATCCAATAATATTATTAATCATTTAATAATATTTTATAAATTTTATAATATTATTATTCATTTAATAATATTTTAATTACAATTTAATATTATTAACTATTTAATAATATTTTAATCCTTATTGAATATTATTAACCATGTAATAATATTTTATTAATTATCTAATATTATTAATTATTTAACAATATTTTATACGTCTTATAATATTATTAATCATTTAATAATATTTTATTTATTTTATAATATTATTATTCATTTAATAATATTTTAATTATTTATTAATATTATTAATCATTTTAATAATATTTTATTAACTAATATTATTAATCATCTTAATAATATTTTATTTATATTATTTAACTCTTTAATAATATTTTATTCACTTCATAGTATTATTATACCCTTAATAATATTTTAATGATTTTCTAATATTATTATATTAATAATAATATTTTATTAACTTATTTATATTATTACACATTTAATAATATTTAACTCTTTTTACTTATTAAATCAATTATATTTTATTTTAAAAATTTATTTATTAAGTCCAAAAATACTAAAATGATTTTTTGGAACATTTTTCATTTTATGACCCGAACCAGACCCGACCCAACCTGATTCTGATTATTTATTTTTCTGGAAACAGGACACTACGCCGCGACGCAGTGTTTTATACTGCAACACGGCGCCTCGGCGCCGTACTGCAGTATGTTGCCATTTTTGCATTTTTTTGACAGTTTTGATACTTTTTGATCAAACATTGATAAAATGAAATCTACACATCCAAATAACACCAAATCAGTGTTGATGTGTTCCTAACTTCTTGTTTTACAATATTCCATGGTTCGATCGTCTTTTTGAAAACGTTTTACACAAAAATTACGGATCGAACCACTTAGGGTTTAAAAACGACATCCTTTGCGGTAATAGCTATAACTTCTTTGTTATTCAATATTTTTGAAAGGTTCAAAAAGGGTTTTTCTTTAAAACTTATAGATCTAACTTTCTAGCCATAAAAATCCAACTTTCGATTTGTACATTTCAAAATACAACATCAAGCCTAACATGTAGTGTTAGGGTTTTACCGAAAAAACTTGTTATGAACATTCTACATCTTTTATGCATTTTTCACATACCAAATCATGTTATAAACACATAGAGCTATGAATATACATATATTACATAGTTAAATACTTCTAGACTAGCAAAACGAGTTTTGATCGATTAAAAATAGATTTTAACCGATTAAAACGCATGTAGGCTATAAAAGTGAAATAAGAAATGGTTGGAGAACTTCTAAACCTTAATGTTTAGTGTGCTCTCCTTCTCCTCCTACCAAAGTATGTGATGAGGTTGTTGGACATCCACCAAGCACTAGCTCTGGCTTTTTCTCTCAACACTTAAGTGTTTTATCTCAAATGCTCTCTATTTTTCTCTAGGAATTCTCTAGCAATGAATTAGCCAACATAAAACAAGTGTGGAGTGCTTCTTTTATAGCACTTTACTAACACACCATTAAGCTTCCTAATTCACCAATGTTGGTGAAATTAAAGGCTAATCAAGCTTACTATTTGATGGAATGACATGGTGATTGACTAGTTGATTAACTAGAGTTGTTGGCCAACTTTGATATAGTGTGTAAGAGAAGCAATCTAGCAAATCAAGCAATCCAAGTGGGACCCTCAAAAAATCAGCAAAATGGGATTTTTCAAGTCATTTTTCCTTTAATTTTTCTACTTTAATTATATATATATATATATATATATATATATATATATATATATATATATATGTAACAATTTTGACCAATTTTGACTTCCTATTGGGCTCCACTTTGGACTCTAGGATTAAATATATTGGGCGCATCCATTTAATTAGCACATTGAGCTAGCATTAAATATTCTAGGTTACATTTAATTAAATCAAGCATTGAACTTTGTTTAATTAATTACATGGACTAGTAATTAAATTAATTAAATGGGCTACTAGGTTAATATCTTTGACCTAGTTTATCAACTCATTTGGATTTAAAATATAATCCAATTAAATTTGCTTTAATTAATTATACACCTTGCTTTAATTCTTTAAATAAATATACGCATATACAAGTACATCTATTTAATTATATAATGCACAATTCATTAGTACAAAAAGTTTAAATTCATTGCTAATTATATATTAATTATAATTACAATGTCTAATGGAATTCGTGGTCATTACATTCTCCCTCCCTTATAAGAATTCTGTCCCTGGAATTACAATTTAAACTACTCAAAAAACTTCGGATAGTTAGCCCTCATATTTTCTTCAAGCTCCCACGTAGCTTTCTCAGCGTTGTGGTTCCTCCAAAGGATTTTAACATAATGTATAACCTTATTCCGTAATTTCTGCTCTTTCATATCTAGTATCTGGACAGCAATTTCCTCGTACCATAAGTCTTTCTCAACTTGTATTGGCTCATAGGATATGACATGCTTGTAGTCTGGTTTGTATGGTCGCAACACTGACACGTGGAACACATTGTGATTATGCTCCAGTTCAGGAGGTAAAGCTACCTCGTACGCCACTTCACCCACTCTCTTTAATATCTCGAACGGTCCTATGAACTTTGGACTCTATTTCCCCTTCTTTCCAAATCTGATCTTCCCTTTCCAGGGAGATACCTTCATGAATACAAAACTCCCCACTTCGAAGTCTCGCTTCTGTCGATGTAAATCGAAGTATTTCTTTTGACGGTCTTGAGCTGCTACTAGCCGAGCTCTTATTACCTTGATAATTTCTACCATTTGTTGAACCAATCCCGACCCCAACAGTCGACCTTCTCCTACCTCATCCCAACATAGCGGTGTTTTGCATTTTCTGCCATATAAGGCTTCGTAAGGCGGCATGCCTATGCTCGCATGATAACTATTGTTGTATGCAAACTCAACTAGTGGTAGATGGTTTTCCCAACTGCCCTTGAAATCCATCACGCAAGCCCTGAGCATATCTTCCAGTGTTTGAATTGTTCTCTCACTTTGCCCATCGGTCTGCGGATGATACGTTGTACTCATTCTTAATTGTGTCCCCAATCTCTCTTAAAGACTTCTCCAAAATTTTGACGTGAAGCGCGGATCTCTGTCTGACACAATCGATACCGGCACCCCATGTCTCGAAACTATCTCCTTGATGTACAATTTGGCCAACTGATCCAAACTGAACCTAATCTTGATCGGTAAAAAGTGCGCTGACTTTGTTAATTGATCCACAATCACCCATATTGCGTCATATTCCTTCTGTGTTGCTGGAAGTCCTACCATAAAATCCATTGTGATATGCTCCCATTTCCACTCAGAAATTTCTAACGACTGTAATAGTCCACTCGGTCTCTGATGTTCGGCCTTTACCCTCTGACTAGTTAGGCATCGACTGACACATTCTGTAACCTCCCTTTTTAAATTCGGCCACCAAAAATGCTGACGTAGATCTTGATACATTTTCGTACTCCCCGGATGTATCGAGTATCTCGTACTGTGGGCCTCTTGCAAAATTTCCTCTCGTAATTCAGGCACTAGCGGTACCCAAACACGATTTTCAAATCTCAGCAATCCCATGCTATCAATTTTAAACTTGACCTCTTCCCCATCGATCATTCTCTCTCTTATTCTGACACATTCTCCATCCTTGTCTTGAGCCTCTTTTACCCTATCTAACAAGCTTGGGCTCGCCTCCACTTCTATTGACTCATTTGGATTTCTCACCTCCAACTCCATTCGAGCCATCTCTTGAACCAATTGTTCCTGATCTACTGTCAGGTTAGCACATTGGGCTAGTATTAAATATTCTAGGTTACATTTAATTAAATCAAGCATTGGGCTTTCTTTAATTAATTACACGGATTAGTAATTAAATTAATTACATGGGCTCCTAGGTTAATATCTTTGACCTAGTTTATCAACTCATTTGGATTTAAAATATAATCCAATTAGATTTGTTTTAATTAATTATACACCTGGATTTAATTCTTTAAATAAATATACGCATATACAAGTACATCTATTTAATTATATAATGCACAATTCATTAGTACAAAAGTTTAAATTCATTGCTAATTATATATTAATTATAATTACAATGTCTAATGGAATTCGTGGTCATTACAGTGATGCATCTACTCGGTACTTTTTTCGGTTTAATAACTGGTCTAGGTATGAAAATATTGGTATATTCTACATGTTAGTTAAAATGATATTTAGTTGTTTCTATAATTCTCAATTATGGACTAAGTATATATTTTTAATTGTATCAACAGGGAGGCGATGCCGAGCGGGGTGAGGATGACGACCTTCCTGATGATGACAATGATTTTTAAACACCAGAGCAACACCGTCGACCCCCGCCCGATGATAGTGCGGAACAGATAATTGTAGCTAGCTATATTTAGTTATATTGCCAATTGTAGTTAGGCTTAGTTATGTTGTACATCATTGTGGATTATAGTTTTAGTTTAACTTATATTTGTTATTGTGATGCCCCCAAATTGGGCCCACACCACCCAATTTGAGTCGCCAAAAGACTACAACAAAATTATTACAATACAATATCGAATAATACACAACTAAGTCGTCACTATTATTATCACACTATTTTACAATATGGTGAAGACTACTATAACAACTATCTCGGACCATCACTACATTCATGTCTTATCCTCACTAGTTCCAACTACACTTTCATTTCCTGAACAATGGAACAAAAAGAAAAAGGGTGAACTCAAATAGCCCAGTAAAAAATATCATGACTAAGATAATGACGAATAAATTATCTTTAACCTTCAACAGTTGAGTACATGGTAGAATATAATAGACAATAGGTTTTAGATCAACGACAATAGTTGAGTTCTTGATAGAATATAATATAAAAAACAAGTTTTAAATCAATAACTGCAGTTAAATTATTAAACAAAGTTTAAATCAACAACTACAGCGGAATAACAACCATTAAGAGAGTCATGGAGACTATATTGTCTACTCGCTTCTCTTTTTAAGAAAATCATCATCAACTTTTATCTTCTGAAATACCACTGGTTATGATCATGCCAAACAACGGTTCTTCTTTACCCTAGGCCAAAAAGAATTTTCACCACCTGCCCTAAAAGACATACTGCCATTATATCGCCTTTATCCTATCATTTGTGCCCTAAGCTACAAATATTCACAACAACACGATTCTGATGATTAGAACAAATAATAGTGATATAAATGATAACAAAAGAAATAGGATAACAGGATAAACAATAACATTAGAAGTTAACAAATTTTACTTTGTTCAGAGTCAAATAATATCCAAATTGTCAACATGATATAGAGTAAAAAGTGTTCAAGTCCAAGAATAATGTCCAAGATTTACAGGGAAGAAGTTCAACAGTAAGGTTTACGGTACAATGAATCGGTCCAAAATGTTCATAGTTCAAATAAATGTCCATAGTTAAAAAGTTCAAGATAAGGTCCATAAGTTCACAGTTCAATATAGTAATGGAAATTTAATAGAAAGGTTCATGCCAAAGGATATTAGAAGAAGCACAAACTATTAATTATTTTAGAAATTTTACCGAACAATACTTACCATAGTAAGTTTAAGAGGATAAAAGAAAATGATATCCCTTATCAGTAAGAAAGAAAATGATATCCCTTTATGAGTATGAAAAGAATGATATTTCCTATCTTATCACGTGATTAAATACTAATTTCTATGGAGTTGATCAACCTATATGTATATTTATAATTTAATTATTAATTAACACATACCAATTTCATGTATACAGTATATATTATAAAATCATCAAAAATGACTATATAGTATAAATTTAAACTATAATATACTTCAAAATAGTTTTTGAAGAAAAATAATACTTTAAAGTAAAATCTTCCAAGGAAAGCTTTTCAAAATAAATCTTCTAATAGAAAAGTCTTCTAAAGGAAGAGTTGTAAACTGAAGTGTGTGTAAGTGTTTATATAACTTTTATAAAAACTTACTTGAAAAATACTCGTACTCTTACAGATCTTCAACGCTTTAGATAACCTTAATATGCTCAAAGAGACACTTATACTAAGAAATCTTCTGAGAGTGGAAGGAAGATTGAGTAAGAAAGGTTTAAAAACTCCTTATGATAAGTCACCTATTTATAGACAGAGCCTAACCATATTTTTCACACACACGTTACACATTTTAATATCATCTTTTAATCCATAGCATTCATCAACTAACATTTGTTTTCTTTCTTAGTTTAAAGTTGAAATATGTATTTTTGTGTTGTTTGGAGGATTAGCCATGTGTATGTGTCACATTTATATGTATGTATTATTGTTGTGATTTATATGTATTTGTTATTGGTTGGAAAAACTGGTTGAAAAAAGGAACAGGTACAAATTGGGTCTAAAAACCTGGAAATTGTAAAAACGTAAAAAATATTTTTAAAAAAGTAATATTTTCAATGGAATAAGCTAATTCTGACGAAAATTCCGTCGAAAATAATATTTTCATAATCAATATAAAACCAACACGTGGCAAGCTATTTCCGACGAATATTTTCATCGGAATTATATTCCGTTGAACTACCTTAACTTCGACGGAAATTTCGTCAGTCCTAAATCCATCAATAACGTATTACCGACGAAAGTCTCAATGGACTTATCCCCGATCGATTTATATTCGACTACATTTTCGACTGAATATTCTGTGGAGAATACTATTATTTTGACGGAATAAGGTTATTTTCGACAGAATATTCTAACAAAAATCAGTCATTTCCTTGTAGTGTTATACACGTGATGATCAAGGATTATATGTTTGATATGATCTTACTCAATATTAAATAAGTAGCCAATTCTCATCTGAATGTTTAAACTTTTATAAAGAGACATCAACAATATATATCATGCTAATACTTTTCTTCAAGTGTAATTTTATGAAACATGGACAAATTAAAGTGCATTTGCACTATCAATATGAAGGCAACGTACGGTCAAAAAGATTTGAATCTAAGATTTTGCATATCCAAAATTCTAATACCATGTTAAATAATGAATCAACTTATCTAAGTTTAAACTTTTAAAAATCGCCACCAACGACGATGATTGTTAATAAGTTGTCTGTTGTGATTTGAGTAGAGGTGATGATGGTTGGTTAGGTAGTTGATGTGTTAAAATTATGCACTATAAGTGCATAACATCTATTGAAGAACGGTAAGTACAGGTCAAATCACAGTGACTAAATTAAATATTAAATCCTTAATATGTATTCCATACAAATTAAAAATAAAACTGATGAATTATTAATTAACTAAATAATGCAAAATTAAAAATTAATAACGAACACTAATATTGAGAAAACTACTTAAAAATTCGAATCCACTAAATATTAATATAATAATTAAATTCCTTTTTTTTCTAAATTAATTTCCAAATTAATTTTCCTTCCCTTAAAAAAATACTAAATATTAACATAATAATTAAATTCATTCTTTTCCTAAATTAATTTCCAATTTAATTTTCCTTCCCATAAAAAAATAATGATTTATATAATTAATATGTGTAAGCATAGATTATGAAAAAATTACAGATTAATTATAACATATCAAAACTGTAAGACCCCGAATTTTATGAAATACTAAATTTAATTTCTCTTCATATATATTTTTCCTGAAACAGTAAGTGATTAAATTTATAAAGTTAAAAGTTAAAGATGTTATGTACAAATTTTATTATGTCGGATAATATTCGTTTGGTCGGGGAATATTCGTTTTGTCGGGGAATATTCGAGTCGTACGACGGCGCCGAAATAACTAATTATTGGTGGACCCCACAACGGAATATTTGTCGGATATAGAAAATGACAGAAGTAACCTTTTTAAATAAAAATAGTCAACGGTGTGATCACTTTTAATTGTTAAAATACCGGTGATAAAAGAATAGTAGCTTACGGTAATTTATAGTATTCTACTGTAGCACAAGGTATTGTGCGGTGTTTATATTATTGAACTGATAAATTGGTTATTACACAATATTTACATTATTGATCTGATAATTGACACCGTAACTGTTGCACATCATTTCATCAATAATTGTCACTGCATAATATTTTATGTTATCAATTCAATAATTGTTGTTACACAGTAGTTTGCATTATTGATTCAATAATTGTCATGACACTGTATTTCATATAATTGGGTCAATAATTATTGGTGCACTGTATTTTAAAATTATTGAACCAAATAATTGTCACAGTAGCAAATACACAGTAATTTATATTATTAAATTAATAATAATCTGTAACGTTTTTCTTACATTATTGTTGAATTATTATTACCACTGTTGTAATATTACCTTAATTATTGTATTGACAGTAGGTATTTTAATAATAATATATATTGGTGGGGGCCAGTGGAGGAAAATTGCGTAGGAAATGAAGAAAAGGGGGGGGGGGGGGAGAAGGAGAAGAAAATAGGAAAGAAAGGAAAGCACAGAAGAATAAAGAAAATGGGGAAGGAAAAGTCAGGAAAGGGGGGGGTGCTGGGAGAATGTGATAAATGAAGGAGAAGAAAATGAGAAAGTTAAGGAATTGTTAAATAAAAGTTAGGCAGAATAGTGAACCCGATAGGTGAAGGGTTCGCCTGTAAAAGGGAGCCTCTACTAAACATATTCCACACACCTTTCTTTTCTTCTATTTCTATATTGCGAGTATTTTATTTGGGTATTGTAAGGTTATTTTGAGTGTTTGAAAGCCAAAAGGAGTGTAGAAAATTTGCAAGTAAGTATTTTATTTAAAAGTAGTAATTGCACAAATACCCATTTTTCACAGTATTCATAAATCTTCCTTTAGAAGACTCTTCTTTGAGAAGATTCATTTTTAAAAACTTTCTTTGGAAGATTTATTTTAAAATATTATTTTAAAAACTATTTAAAAGTTGTTATATTATACTACAAAAATTATGTTAAATATATATAATTTTGATAGTTCATATTATACGAGTTATCATACACTTTAAAATTTATATGTGGTAATTACTAATTATATTATAAATATATAGGTTGATCAACCTCATTTAAATCAATATCCGGTCACGTATTAAGGTAAGGGGTATCATTATTTTCATCATCATAAATGGTATTATTTTCTTACTTGTAAGGGATGTCATTTTCTTTCATACTCTTAAACTTACTACGGTAAGGGATTATCATTATTTGATTCTCGAAAATAATATTGTTTCTTTCTTACTCATAAGATGTGTCATTTATATCCATGTATTAAATTGAGGAAATAACCTTACGGTGCGGATTACCGCATGTTGGTGAATAACCTTTCGTATTCATTCCTTATAAATTTTTGAGAAAAACCTTACGGCGTGGATTACCGTCGGTTTGGTGAATAACTCTTCGTATTCAAATTTTATTAAATTGTGGGAATAACCTTACTGCGCGGACTACCGCTTGTTGGTGAATAACCCTTTGTAAATTTCTTATTTGTCTCTTGTGGAAATAATTTGTTTACACGAATTATCATATGACACTTTTATTCCATATTCGTTTGTAATATCATTTTCTTTCATATTCGTAAGTGATATTATTTTCCTTTATACTCATAAGGGATACCATCTTTTTCATCTTCTATTATTCAAATTTACTATAGTAAGGGATATTATTTCTTTTATACTCTTAACTTACTATGGTAAGTATTATTTGGTAAAGTTTCAAAAATGATTATATGTTCCTTCATAATTTGTGCTTCATCTAATATCATTCAATTGAACCTTCCTATTTTTCTAAACATTTCTATTGAACTGTAACCATTATTCTGAACTGTGGATCTTGAATATCATTTTTAAATTTCACTCTACATCATGTTAACAATTTGGACATTATTTGTTTATCATTTGTATCATTGTTATTTGTACTAATCATCAAGAATCAAGTTGTTGTGAATATCTGTGGTCAGGGGCACAGATGCGATATAATTGTTGAACAGATGATAGTTAAAGGCGATACATATGTTCGGTGTCTTTTATGACATGTGGTGAAAGTTCTCTTTGGCCGGAAGTGCAAAGATGAACTGTTGTTTGGTATGATTATGACCAAAGGCTGAATACTGGTATAATCATGACCGTTGGTGTTATATTGAATATCTTTGGCCTGTAGTACAAAGATGAACTGTTGTTTGGTATGATTACGACCAAATACTGAATATTGGTATAATCATGACCGTTGGTGTTATATTGAATATCTTTAGCACGTAGTGCAAAGATGAACTGTTGATTTGCATGATTATGACTAGGAACTGTGAATTTGTATTATCATGACTAATGGTATTTCAGATGATAAAAGTTGATGATGTTTTTCCTATAAAGAGAAGCGAGTGAACATTATAGTCTACATTATTCTTTTAATAGACTTCTCATTCTGCTGTTATTACTGACACTACAAGAAAAACGTCTATTAGCAACCAAGATTTTCTACGACCGCCAAAGCCGTTGCTAATACTACCTTTTAGCGACCGATTTCAGCGACCGAATATGCACATAGTCGCTAAAAGTAATAGCGACCGAAAAGCGGTCACTATTTTCGTCGCAAATACCATTTTTGCCACCAAAAAATCGCGGGATTTTTGGCGCCATATTTAGCGACCGATGTTCCGTCGCTAATGCGGTCGCTGATATATTAGCGACCGAAACTTCCGTCGCTACAAGTGCCAACGCATTAAATGAAAAATAGCGACCGAAAGCGGTCGCTGTTAAGCGGTCGCTAGAAGTGCCAACGTATTAAATGAATAACAACGATCGAAAGCGGTCACTGTTAAGCGGTTGTTATTATGTTCAGACCTAATGTTAGCCGCCGTACGGGAAACAGAAGGAAGAAGATAGCAGGAAAAAAAAAAGAGAGAAGAGAGAGAAGAGCCCCCTGCCGGACACACCGCCCCTGCCAGACGTCGCCGCCCTTGCCGGACGCACCGCCCCTGCCGCCACCCCTACCAAATCCAGCCTCTGTCGGAAGCCACCCCTGTCGGTTAAGGTAAGTTACTGTCATTAAATTGAAAATTATTGTATGGATTGCTTCAGAAAATTATTGTATGGATTGCTTCGGAAAATTATTATATGGATTGCTTTACAGATCATTTTACATATATTATTATTTAGTAATAATATCATTTCCAAATATTGAATTGATAAACATTATGAAATAAATATATATAATATAATAAAGAAAATAATATTATGAATTACATAAATATAATATAATAATATAATGAAATAAATAAATATAATATAATATAATAAATAAAAATAATACAAAATAATATTATGAAATAAATACAAAATAATTATGAAATAAATACAAAATAATATTATCATTTCCAAAATAATACTATAATATTATGAAATAAATAAATATAATATAATATAATAAAGAAAAATAATACAAAATAATATAATACAAAATAATATTATGAAATAAATACAAAATAATATAATCATTTCCAAAATTATACAAAATAATATTATGAACTAAATAAATATAATATAATATAATAAAGAAAAATAATATAATACAAAATATTATTATGAAATAAATACAAAATAATATTATCATTTCCAAAATAATACAAAATAATATTATGAAATAAATAAATATAATATAATATAATAAAGAAAAATATGGCAAAATAATATAATAAACATAATATTATGAAAGAAATACAAAATAATATTATCATTTCCAAAATAATACAAAATAATATTATGAAATAAATAAATATAATATAATATAATACAGAAAAATAATACAAAATAATATAATAAACATAATATAATATAATATAATGTCATTCAAATTAATATAATATAATATATATAAAAATAATATAATATAATATCATTCAAAATTATACAAAATAATATTATAATATAAATAAATATAATATAGTATAAAATAATACAAAAAAATATAATAAAGATAAAAAATACAAAATAATAAAAAATAATATAATTAAAATATTATAATATAATATCTTTCAAATTAATATAAAATAAAGAAATATAATATAATATTATTCAAAATAATATTATAAAATAAATAAAAATAATATAATATAATATAATATAATATATATAAAAATAATATAAAAAATATATACGCAGCTTAGAAACCCATTCAAGATTCACTCATTAGGAGTGAATCTTGAATAGTCCCCGTTTTGGGACCATTCTTGTATGTTCCGCTCCCACTTAAGCCGGTGTCAATGAGTTAAGCGAATTTATCTGTTTGTTCTAAAGAAATTTTGGTTTGTTTATCTTCTATTGTTCTCCGGGTGCGTACTTAAACTATGTAAATCATAGTCTATTTCGTGTACTTGGAGACCGATGGTAGATGCTGCCGAAATTTCTTTAGAACAAACATATGCATTTGTTTAAGTCGTTGACATTAGTGGGACTCACATACAAGAATGGGATAGAAGCCTGACCGGTGTAATAAGGGTGGAGACGTATTTAGGTCGAAAACATGCATTATACCTATACATTTTTAATAAATAGATTTAATGAATACAAAAAATCTTGTCAAAATAGGTACCATACTATTATGGATTTATATTCAGACCGTAGTTGGATGAGGTGACGAAAGTCACGCGGGCAGATAGGTGCTACAGCTGAATTTAGAACTGGTTATCAAGTGTTTTTGGATTACGCATATAGCCAGAAAGATGTCCTTGTTTGAAGTGTAAGACTGTCAATTATGCTGACAGAGATATAGTCGCCTATCATTTACTTGTTAATGGGTTCATGAAAAATTACGAAGAATGTTGGTGGGCACATGGACAGAATAGAGAGAGTGTCAATGCACGGATACATAATTCAGCTGACAGTAGTACCCATTGTATGAATGATATGGTTCATGATATTGCTGGGCCAGATTTTGATTAGGAACAAGACATAAATCAACTTATGAATTCTGATGCCAAATCGTTCTTTAAGTTATTAGAGGAGGGATGCGAACCGTTATGGCCTAGTTGCTCAAAGTAAACTACATTGTCTGCAGTGGCGACGTTACTTAACATCAAGGCTGATCACAACATGAGTCATGCGTGTTTTGAGTAGCTATTAAAGGCCATGAAGAGTATGTTACCTGACGGTGAAAAAATACCCGATAACTATTACTTTTGTAAGAAAATGGTGAAGAAGTTAGGTCTTGGATACCAGAAGATCGATGCATGTCCGAACGATTGCATGTAGTTTTATAAGGAAAATGAACAGAAGACAAAGTGCACGTTATGCAATCATGATCGGTTTAAGCCTAATAAAGACGGTGTAACTACAAAAAAGACAAATATACCTTTTAAGATTTTAAGGTATTTTCCAATTACACATCGGCTGCAAAGTTTGTACATGTCTTCAAGAACAGCTGAACACATGACTTGGCATGCGAGATCTCCAGCTAAAGTTGGGGAACTTAATCATCCTGCAGATGGGAAGGCTTGAAAAGAATTTAACTTAACTCATCCGGGGTTTGCATTAGAACCAAGAAATGTGAGACTTGGATTGTCAACCGATAGTTTCAACCCTTTTCGGCCACTCAACTGTTCCGTATTCCTGCTGGCCTGTGATAGTGACTCCATACAACTTGCCTCCTTGGATGTGTATGAAACAACCATACTTGTTTCTTTCGCTGTTGATTCCTGGTCCGAAGAGTCCTGGTAAGAACCTGGATATTTACTTGAGACCTCTTATAGATGAGTTGAAGGTATTGTGGGCGGATGGAATACAAACTTGGGATGTTTCGTCCAAAACAAATTTTAACCTTCGGGCAGCAATTATGTGGACTATTAGTGATTTTCTTGCTTATGGTATGTTATCTGGATGGAGTACACACGGGAAGATGTCTTGTCCATATTGTCTGAAGCATACAAAGTCTTTTAATCTGCCACATGGTCGAAAGCCCTGCTAGTTTGACTGTCATCGTCGTTTCTTGCCGATAGATTACCCTTTTCGAAGAAATAGAGAAAATTTTAAAAAAGAAAAATTAGAGAAAGATATGTCGGTAGGACGATTGTCTGGGAATCACCTAATGGAAAGATTTGTAGGCGTCCTGGTTTGGAGCTTTATGAATCACCTAATGGAAAGATTGTCAAACCGCATGCAAAATACACATTGTCCAAGAAGTAGGTTGAAGATGTGTGTGCATAGATCAAGTCTCTGAAACTACCAGATGGATATTCGTCAAACATTGCAAGGTGTGTTACAGGTGACAAAATACAAGGGATGAAAAGTCATGATTGTCACGTGTTCATGGAGAGACTCTTGCCAATAGCATTTCGAGACTTGCTTGATAAACCAATATGGGATGTTTTGACTGAGCTTAGTCGTTTCTTCAAAAGCATATGTTCAAAAACGTTAAATGAAAATGACATGGAAATAGTTGAGAAGAGCATCATTGAGATCATGTGTAAGCTTGAAAAAATATTTCCACCAGGGTTTTTTGACTCCATAGAGCATTTGCAAATTCATCTACCCTATGAAGCTCGTGTTGGTGGGCCAATTCAATACAGATGGATGTATCCTTTCGAGAGGGTGATGGGAAACCTGAAGACGAAGGTTAAAAATAGAGCTTATGTCGAAGGGTCGATATGTGAAGTATACATTTTTGATGAGATATCTACGTTTGTATCAGACTATTTTCCCGATGAAGTTTTGACAAAAGCCAATCGAGTTCCAAGATATGATGATGGGGGGAAAGTTGAACTTAACGGTCAACTTTCTGTATTTGGTCTACCGGGTCGCGCTTATGGAAAAGAAAAACGCATATTCCTCTCTGAGCGGGAATTACATGCTGCACATACTTATATTCTTCTCAATTGCGAGGAGATTGATGTATATACTATAATCTCATATATATTGTTTCATATATATAATATATCTTTAGATCATTCGATGCTGAGTTAAGAACAAATCAACACGGCATAACTGATAAAGATATTGAACTGAATCGGGATCAAAACTTTGCAAAATGGATAAAGGACAAAGTAAGTTATTCTTCTTAATTAAGTCATTTTATTTAATTCATAAAAAACTTATTAACAATGTCTTAAACAATTTGTAGGCTCTTAATGACGATACAATTCCTTCAAATTTACAAGTCTTAGCCATAAGCCCAGATAGGGACCAACTCACTCGTAATGGTTATAAAGTAAATGGCTATGATTTTCATACAAATACATACGCCATCGGTAAAAGAACAACCAATACTGAAGTGTTTGTTCAAGGAGATTGCTATAATGAGGTTGGTCATGCCTTTTATGGTGAGTTGGAAGAAATCATTGAGTTGTCGTACAAGGGTGCATACGGAGGTCAGATTAATCTGTTTAAATGTCGTTGGTTTGATTCAGAAAAAGGGATACGTGTCGATCGACATGGAATTGTCGATATTGACCTCAACAAAGGACATATATGAATGCACCATTTGTGTTGCCAACTCAAACACAACAAGTGTATTATACTCGTACTCCTATTCGGAAAAGGGATATAACGCCTACAGATTGGCAAGTTGTCATTCATACTCCTGTGCGCATTCGTGTCCAATTAGTAGAGGGAGAAGTGTGAGGATCCGAATTTCCAGGATTTCTTTAATAATATTAAATGAGAATTTAATTGATAAAATTATCAAGGTTGTTAAATTAATATATTATGTGATTTAAGGGATGTGATATGATTTAATTGATAAATTAAATTTGTATAGAGATGTTGATGATTTGTGTTGAATTAAATAATTGAAAAGTGAATAAATTGTTTTAAAATAATTTATGAGGAATAAGAGAAATTTTGGTTAAATGTACAATAAATTGTACAATAAAATGGTTATGAAAATGCAGAAATTATGAAATTAAATGAAGTTATGTGGAAATGTGAGAAATATGATGTAAATATGTTTATATGGATGCTTGGTTAATTGTTATAATTTAAAAAGTTATTAATTATGGAAATTAAGGGATTAATAATTAAATTAATCCGAAAATTACGAAAAGTTAATGAGGAAGTTAGTAAAATTATAATTATTGATTTTAGATTTAATTAAGAATTATGGAGGAAATTTGGAAGTTAATTGAGAAGGAAAAGTAATTATATAAATTATATAATAATAAATTATATAATTTATATAAGGAAATTAAAATGAGGTATGAAGAAAATAATAATTATATAAATTATATAAGAATAATTATGTAATTTATATAAGGTGATTAAATGGAATAAAGTTGGAGGAGATTAAGAAATTATTTAAAAGGAGAATGTAATTATATAAATTATATAATATTAAATTATATAATTTATATATGAAGAAATTAATATGAATATTAAAGGAATGAAATAATAAATAAGAAAAAGGAATGTTTTAAGTTATTAAAAATTATATTTATGTATAATGGAATTATTATAACTTTTATGAAAGATAATATTTTAAAAACGTGAACATGTTAATGTAACATGTTGTCCAAGTAACGGAGTGAAAAATTATGAAAAATAATTTTTAAATGTTATATGATTTATTTTATGATTTTTGGAGGTATAAATTACCTCATATAATTACATGCATGTTATTATACGTGTGCAAAATTTGTCAGGTAAAATACCGAAAAAGGTATTAATATTATTCATAAATCATGTTATAATGTTTAGTGAATTAAAATAAATATTTTATATATATTATATAAAATATTTATTACACGATATAATTACGTAATGTATTTAAAATAATTTATTTTGCTGTTAATTGAGATAATCTCGTCGGAAATTTCCGGAACCAAGAAAGGGCGGTGGAACCATTTTGAGTTTCCAAAATGGTTAAATAATATGGTAATATAAAAAGAAGGAAAAAGGAAATAAAGGAAAGAAAAGAAGAAACAAAAGAAACAAAAATACACTCACAACTTCTTCTCTCTCCCTTCCACCGAACCACCATCACCGCCACCTTACGCCACCATAGCCATTAAGGAGGGAATTGTTGGTGCTATCAAGAGGAAGAAAAAGATTCAAGGGATGCTTTAGAAGGTTGATCGAGAGAGAGTTTAAGCTATCAATTAAATAATTGGACGCCAGGCAAGTTCTTCAGTCCCTTTTATGTTAAATGTTGAACTATTATATGCAATTCTCGTTTTAAATGCATACAAAAATTATGTGTTATGTGATACGTGTTTAATATGATCACAATGTGTTCTTTGTGCAATGATATGAGATATATTGTTATAGTTGAAGCACAAGCACGTGATATATGACACACATCAAGCATGTTAAGGTATGTGCTACGTGAAGCATGATCTGTTGAATTTGCTGAGCCGCTGTGCTCATTACTTGCTTAATAAATATTTTTGCAGGAAAGAAATGAATTTCAAGAATATTGGATTATATAGAGACGGGTTTTCCTAAAAGGTTGTGAACGTTATTATTATATATTTATATTATGATTCAAGGTGGATAATTTGTCAAAGTTATATTGATATGTTGCATGTACAGATAAGTTGGATCTGAATATGACGAGTATAGTTTAAATTGTGAACTGTAATTGTACAACATAATTGTTACGATAGAAATTATTATATGTTTGATTACGAATGACGCAACAAGGAATATCTGTATGAAAATAAATAAAAGTAAATTTTAAATGATGAGTTTTATGATATGTGTAAAAGAAAGAAGAAATTAAGGTTGCGATCCAGGGACTAGGATCCAGATGCGATTGAATCAAGAAAAAGAAAAATTTATATGAGAATTTTGATAATTGATGATTTTAAAATCAATTAATGGATTAATTATGGTAATTAAACATTTATTAACGGACCGAAATGTGGACGTTAAGAAAATAATGTACAATAAATACGAAGTTTAAGGGAAGAATAAGGGTCGAATTTCGGGGTCGTTACAGTTGGTATCAGAGCTAGAGGTTATAAACCTTAGGTAAATGATACCTTAGGCTATAACCTAAGTAAGAAAGAGTATAGTTGCGTGTTCTGAAAACCCAAGCGTATAGTAAGCTCGTGACTCATGATTGTATGGTGGAGCCCCTTTAGCGAATGGGCGACTAAGGCCTGACTAGGACAAGCTCCTCAACCATATGATTATGGTAAGTTCCTGAGTCCAAATACGTGATAAGTTTGATGAACATGGGGGGATTAGAATGGAAAGATATAAGTTGAGAAAGATGTTCTCAGATATTGACTAAGGCTAAGGAAATATGAAAGATAAGATTATAAGAAAGAGATAAAGATATTAAGGAAGACTTGAATAAAGATAACGAGTTGGAAAAAATTTATAAGTTCAATAAAGAACATATTTGAAAGAATATTAGAAATGATTCAAAGATGAATCTCAAAGATAATCAGGGGATACCTGATTTAAGCAATAAAGATGACAAGGTAATTCAAAATGTATAGGAAGAAATCATAATAATACGATCAAGAACAGCGAGAGGATCGTACTACGATACGATCATGAGATAAGGGAAACGAGTAAGGAATGGATTGTAAAACAAGATCATGATAGGATCAAATGAGAATGTGAAATAACAGAGAAAGACCTGTTAATGGTCAACAAGTATAGCTTGATGCTATAAAGAGATATGGTACTATGAAATAGTACAAGAAGAATTCAGAGAATGATGAGACATGAATGACAGAAAGGTTATGATATGGGGTCAAGAAGCTTGGGTACGAAATTTCAATTGAGGACTCATGTGGTGACTGAGTTGCACAATCCTTTGTATGGGCGGGGGATTTGTGTTTACTTACTTACTATGTGATAATCATTGAAATGTTAGAGTCGCGCTAAGAGTTTCTGATAAATAGATAATATTAAGTTTAGGCACGAGTTCTTAAAACTCATGCATATGGTAAGTCCATGACTCATAATCGTATGGTATGTTTTGAGCCCCTCAGCATATGGATAGTCTTTGATTTGTTCTTAGACTACATATTGCTAGGACAAGCTTTGAAACTCATATTCTTGTGGTAAGTTCCTGGACTCATAATGTGTGAAAAATTTAATGAACTATACGGGGGTATAGAAAAGTTGGTGTAGATAGAAAATTTTAATATGATAAATAAAAATAGGCCTAGCAATAAATTAAATATTTAAGTGAAGAAACTGAAAGTGAATGTTAGGGAATTTAGGATATTCCCATTCTTCTAGCTTTGCTAGATTTCAAAAATTTTGGCCTTAAGTTGATTTGGCACGTGTGTGCTTTAAAAAAAAATATATATATATATATATATAAATGAAATTTTTAAGCGATTTAAAAAGTGTCTATGCTACTTGTCTCAGCTAGACAAAAATATTTTTACATCAAAATGTATTTCCAAATAATCATCCACGCACCTTTTAGCCCGGTGTAGATGTGATGAATGACGGAATGCTCAACGTGTTGTTGAGACAGTGCGGTACTATTTCGTTATAAGATGATTCAACACCATAAAGTATGGTTTATGGTGTAGGAATTATTAACGACGGAATTCTCAACGGACTGTCAAAATGATGCGGTAACATGAAGTCATAAATGATTTTGATTTATGAAGATATGTCAAAGCTACAAGTCAATGCCATTTGACTCGGCTAAACAATTTGAAAAGTTTTGACATGATGAATATTTTAAAATTTTCTGCAGGCTATAAATTGTTAAAAGAAAGTCTATGCTAATTGATCTGGCTAGACACGCGTTGAAGAAATATAAGTCTAAGCTATTGATTCAGCTAGACAAATTTTGAAATATATTGAATTCCTATTCTTTGAAAATTATACCCAATCAAATTACTTTTGAATGAATTCTAAGGCTGAGATGAACAAAGAGATTAAGAATATTGCAGGTTGATCTAATGGTCACCTGGCATATTAAGACATAGGCATTGCAGACTGATCATCTGGCGTGCCAATGTATGGTGAAACATCCATCACTTTAATGACAGATTGATCCACTGTCAGGGTTTGCAGTATGAAGTACTCAGGGAGCGAAGTACTGTAAACCGAGATAAATGTTCATTCAGCATAGCATGAAAGTTTTCCAAAATAAAAGTTTTGAATTCCTCTACTCTTATGAAGTCTGGATGGTAGGATGGGGTAGTATTATTTAAATGTGAGTGATAATGAAAGCAATAATTGTGAAGTAAAGAAAGTATGAAATGTAATGGATTAGAAAATGATAATGTGCGATGACTGCGAGAAAGAAATGACAGAAAAATATATGGAATAAATATGAACAAATTGTGAAGTATTAGTGTATAGAAATTTCGAGGACGAAATTTTATGAAGGAGGGGTGAATGTGATACCCCAGGAATTTAGAATAATTCCAAATAAGGATTATGATACATCAAGTAAAGGTTAGTATTTAAAATCTAATGTTGAATAATGGAAGTGTTAAAGAATGAATTATGAAATATGAAGGAGATTATGAATGTGAATTAAGAAGAAAATGATGAATATATAGAGTATAAATGAGGTATAATAGAAGGTATGAAATAAGTTGGTGAAGTAAGGATAAGTACGTTTAGAGAAAAAGAAAGTTTTCGAAAAATGAGAACATATCTTGATAAATACATCAAGGAAAGAGCTAAAGCTTTATAGTCACAAAGAAATTGTGAATGTGATTTAAGAATTGAATATTCTGACAATTATGATTTTATGAGGTTATCAATGTAAATTAGGGATATTAAAGAGGCAAAATATAATTATTATGGATTTAGTTGCGATTCATCACGATAAAGGTATAGCAAGGTGCTATAAATAAATTACGTATGATTATTACAGCAATTATGATTCCGAGAACGGAATCCTGTTAAGGGGGGAAGAATGTGAGGATCCGAATTTCCAAGATTTCTTTAATAATATTAAATGAGAATTTAATTGATAAAATTATCAAGGTTGTTAAATTAATATATTATGTGATTTAAGGGATGTGATATGATTTAATTGATAAATTAAATTTGTATAGAGATGTTGATGATTTGTGTTGAATTAAATAATTGAAAAGTGAATAAATTGTTTTAAAATAATTTATGAGGAATAAGAGAAATTTTGGTTAAATGTACAATAAATTGTACAATAAAATGGTTATGAAAATGCAGAAATTATGAAATTAAATGAAGTTATGTGGAAATGTGAGAAATATGATGTAAATATGTTTATATGGATGCTTGGTTAATTGTTATAATTTAAAAAGTTATTAATTATGGAAATTAAGGGATTAATAATTAAATTAATCTGAAAATTACGAAAAGTTAATGAGGAAGTTAGTAAAATTATAATTATTGATTTTAGATTTAATTAAGAATTATGGAGGAAATTTGGAAGTTAATTGAAAAGGAAAAGTAATTATATAAATTATATAATAATAAATTATATAATTTATATAAGGAAATTAAAATGAGGTATGAAGAAAATAATAATTATATAAATTATATAAGAATAATTATGTAATTTATATAAGGTGATTAAATGGAATAAAGTTGGAGGAGATTAAGAAATTATTTAAAAGGAGAATGTAATTATATAAATTATATAATATTAAATTATATAATTTATATATGAAGAAATTAATATGAATATTAAAGGAATGAAATAATAAATAAGAAAAAGGAATGTTTTAAGTTATTAAAAATTATATTTATGTATAATGGAATTATTATAACTTTTATGAAAGATAATATTTTAAAAACGTGAACATGTTAATGTAACATGTTGTCCAAGTAACGGAGTGAAAAATTATGAAAAATAATTTTTAAATGTTATATGATTTATTTTATGATTTTTGGAGGTATAAATTACCTCATATAATTACATGCATGTTATTATGCGTGTGCAAAATTTGTCAGGTAAAATACCGAAAAAGGTATTAATATTATTCATAAATCATGTTATAATGTTTAGTGAATTAAAATAAATATTTTATATATATTATATAAAATATTTATTACACGATATAATTACGTAATGTATTTAAAATAATTAAGTTTGCTGTTAATTGAGATAATCTCGTCGGAAATTTCCGGAACCAAGAAAGGGCGGTGGAACCATTTTGAGTTTCCAAAATGGTTAAATAATATGGTAATATAAAAAGAAGGAAAAAGGAAATAAAGGAAAGAAAAGAAGAAACAAAAGAAACAAAAATACACTCACAACTTCTTCTCTCTCCCTTCCACCGAACCACCATCACCGCCACCTTACGCCACCATAGCCATTAAGGAGGGAATTGTTGGTGCTATCAAGAGGAAGAAAAAGATTCAAGGGAAGCTTTAGAAAGTTGATCGAGAGAGAGTTTAAGCTATCAATTAAATAATTGGACGCCAGGCAAGTTCTTCAGTCCCTTTTATGTTAAATGTTGAACTATTATATGCAATTCTCGTTTTAAATGCATACAAAAATTATGTGTTATGTGATACGTGTTTAATATGATCACAATGTGTTCTTTGTGCAATGATATGAGATATATTGTTATAGTTGAAGCACAAGCACGTGATATATGACACACATCAAGCATGTTAAGGTATGTGCTACGTGAAGCATGATCTGTTGAATTTGCTGAGCCGCTGTGCTCATTACTTGCTTAATAAATATTTTTGCAGGAAAGAAATGAATTTCAAGAATATTGGATTATATAGAGACGGGTTTTCCTAAAAGGTTGTGAACGTTATTATTATATATTTATATTATGATTCAAGGTGGATAATTTGTCAAAGTTATATTGATATGTTGCATGTACAGATAAGTTGGATCTGAATATGACGAGTATAGTTTAAATTGTGAACTGTAATTGTACAACATAATTGTTACGATAGAAATTATTATATGTTTGATTACGAATGACGCAACAAGGAATATCTGTATGAAAATAAATAAAAGTAAATTTTAAATGATGAGTTTTATGATATGTGTAAAAGAAAGAAGAAATTAAGGTTGCGATCCAGGGACTAGGATCCAGATGCGATTGAATCAAGAAAAAGAAAATTTTATATGAGAATTTTGATAATTGATGATTTTAAAATCAATTAATGGATTAATTATGGTAATTAAACATTTATTAACGGACCGAAATGTGGACGTTAAGAAAATAATGTACAATAAATACGAAGTTTAAGGGAAGAATAAGGGTCGAATTTCGGGGTCGTTACAAGAAGTCTACCAAGAGGAGACGTTACATAACCCTCCTATAATAAATCTCGATGACAACAATCAACTCAACAATTTAGAGTGTGGAGGTGAGGATGATTTATTAGATCCCGATTCAATACAACACTTAGATGACAGTGATACTGAGGAGGAAGAGTTATTAAGTGACAACGACACCGATTCTGAAGTAGGAGATGGTTATGAATCTCCACATATTGTTGAAGAGGATTCAGAATCTGACAGCGAATTTCATTAAAATGTATGTTTACTTTAATTTGTATTCTGTAGAGTTATATATAAATGTTTACTAAATATTATTGAGTTATTGTATATACATGCATTTTATTTCAGTCGCTATTATTATGTAAGTCACATTAATATGTCATTTTTTTGAATAGATGACATCTTCAGCATCAGGAAGGAAACGCGGTTTAGGCCGGGGTCCAAATCAAATACCAAATGCCCCAACTAATCCAGACGAGCGTATTGTATTACAGATTCGCCCTGATCCTACCAACACGTAAGTTATTAACCGTATAGTAATATTAAACTCAGCAATAATATTATTGTATATACTAATGTTATTTAATTCTATATTTCAGAGATTTTGCAGATGTTAGGTTTGTGAAATGTATTTCACAGCTATGCCTACAAAACTGGTATACCCTATCTATTACGTGGGCCAGCACACCGCTAGCCCATAAGGAGGCCTGTTGGCAGGAGTTCCAGGTATTTGTTTTTCCGTAATTTATAATTATTCTATTGAAATATTATAATGTTTATTTTAATGTTATTATTGTATTTTTATTTCAGAAAAGATACAAGTGGGAAGATTCACAGACTGTGGTTATACAGACACTATTCTGGCAAAAGTATGTTGTCCGTATCAAAGACAACATAAAGAAGGAGCGGGAAAAGGCACTGTATAATGCCGGCATAGACCATCCTGGTTAGGCTGCGGAGTATATGCATGAGTACAACCCGTGGTGGTGCTCGAGCGATATATGGGTTGAGATGTGCCAGCAGTGGCAGAGTGACGAATGGGCGAAGAAAGGGAGGATTGCAGCCAGAAACAGATCCGTCGGTGTAGCTGAAGGGGAAAAGGCAAAGGGTATATACAAAGGCGATAGTATATCACAGGTGCAACATTTCATGGATAGGGAGGTACAGAGTTTGTCAAATTTAATTTCTTCATATTTACGATAATTTATTTAGTATTTATTTGCATGACTAATATATTTATACACTTGTCATATTTGTAGTCATCTAGTAGGTCCAGAGGTCAGACTATCAATTGGTTGGATGTGTACATGACCACTCGTGATGGTCTGCCTGATGCTATACAGATACGGGTAATTAAATTTTTTTAACGTTACATGTTTATACATTAATTTTGACGTTACATTTAACTATTCAATGTATTACTTAATTACAGGACACTTACAACCAACTAATGGATGAGCGGTATCCCCCTAGTAGTGGTCGCCCGCCGATTGATCAAGAGTTGTGAGAACGGGCGTCAGTTGTCAAGAAAAATTTTGTTAAGGGCCAAGGGCAGCGAAGACGAACGAGTATTACTTGCTCTTGCAGCTCGGGTAGCCAGTCAACCCAAGTATCATACAATCCGACGCCACATAACGCTGCAGACTGTGTTAGAGCCATATGCAGAGATCCTACACTTCTGCGTCAGCTGCAAGATCATTTGAAAGCGTTGAGCCCTGATTCATTAGCGAATGCGGTGGCGACAGCAGCAACTCAGTCGGACCAGGAGGAGGAGAATGAGCAAGACGAGGTAATATTATTACTTAATGCACCAAAATTAATCATTCAATAATACTATCTTAAACGTGTTTCTTTTCTTGTTACAGGAACGTGGCAGCTAGCTAGATCGATGAAGCTTGACGAGCTACATATCGTTCTTAACTTTTTTCTTGTATTCATTCTATTGTGTTACACATGAACGGTTAGATATTTATCGTATTGTATATATTTATGTACTAAGATTTGATTAGATGATTGTTTTATATTTATTTGAAATGTATGTTATTTCATTTGGTTAGAATTTGATATTTGGTTGGAGATCTCAATTAGATCGTTTATATATATGTTGTGCTGTGTTGGAATGTGTTTGATAGGTAAAGAATTTTTTGGGAATCGATAAAAACAAAAAAAAAAACCTTTTCTTCTGAAAAGAATAATCAGCGACCGATATCGGTCGCTAAAAGCGGTTGCTATAAAACCTATCGCTACTATCGGTTGCTAATTCGATCGCTGTTCGTCTCAAAATCCGGTCGCTGATATTGGTCGCTGTTTCTTCGGTCGCTGTTAGCGGTCGCTACACGTGGCAAATGTTGTCAGGTGTGATGACTCAGCTTAGAGACCGAGTCGGTCACCATTGTCGGTCGCTGAAAGTTCGGTCGCTATTGTCCGTCGCTGATATGAATGTTAGCGACCAAACTATAGGCGACGGATATCAACGACCAAATTCGATCGCTGATGTCCATTAGCGACCGAATTTGGTCGCTAATAAGCGGTCGCTGATAGACCATTTTCTTGTAGTGTGATCTGAACGTTGTTCAATAATTTAACTGTAGTTTTTGATATAAACCTTGTAGTATATTGTATTCTATCAAGAACTCAACTGTTGAAGGCTAATGATAATTTATTCGTCATTATCTTAGTCATGATATTTCTTACTGGGCTATTTGAGCTCACCCTTTCTTTTGTTCCATTGTTTTTCAACAGGAAATGAGAACATAGCTGGGTCTAGCCGGGGGATGGAGTGAGAGTCCTAGGGATAGCTATCGTAATCTTCACATGTTATAAAATAGTGTGTCAATAATAGTGAAGACTTAGTTGTGTATTATTATACACTGTATTGTTAAACGTTGTACTACCTTGTAATAATTTTGTTGTAGTCTTTTGATAACTCAAGTTTGGGCTGTGTGGGCCCAGATTTGGGAGTGTCACAAAAACCTCGCAATTAATATAAAATCTAAACGAATTATGCACGAAGGTAAGAATGAAGAAATAAACAATTAGGCATTAATATCAGAACAAAAAGAAAATATTAATATACAATACATACTTTCATCTTCATCATATGTATTAAAAATTTAGCTATCTGTAGAATTCGTAATAAAAACAAATATAAATTTTTAATTCTAACAATTGCATAAAATAAAATAAGACTCAAAGAAAATAATTAACTAAACAAGTAGTTAGAAGACAATAGATTAATTATAACCTATCAAAACTTCGTAATTAATATAGAACCAAAACGAATTATGTACGAAGGTAAAAGAGAAAGAATAAACAATTAAGCATTAATATCAGAACGAAAAAACAATATTAATATGCAATACATACTTTCATCTTCATTATAGGTATTAAAAATTTAGTTATCTATAGAATTCATAATAAAAACAAATAAAATTTGTAATTCTAACAGTTGCATAAAATAAAATAAGATTCAAAGAAAATAATTAACTAAACAAGTAGGTAGAAGACAAAACTAACTTATATTATAAAAAGAAACTAATGCATGTAAACGTAACTAAAACTAATATCTATACGGTTAATGTAAAGTGATACCATGAATTGTATTATATAAATAAACTAAGCTAACGCTACTGCCGAAAAGTAATAACAATAAAGAAAGAGGAAAATTTTAGTAAATCTATAAAGAACGTTGAAACTGAAAAACTAAGTATACTCCCTGACACAATAGCTAAAATCCGTGCATTATAAATGAGAAAAGAAAAGAAACAAAAAGCAACTACCGACTCCTCCTTTACCAAAAGTGAAAAGAAAAGAAGAAAAAAAAAAAAACTCTCCGTCTTCCTAAAATAAAGGCCTTATTTATAAAAATAAAAAAATAAATTATAATTTAATTTAAGATACATTTAACTTGAGCACTTTTTTTTCTTCTTCAATCTCATAGATAAAATAAAACTCTTTATCTTTATATTCTAAATCTTCTTTTCTTACACATCTCTTTTTTTATGTCCAAATAAAAATCAACTAAAAACTTTTAAAATTCTTTTTTTAACTCAACTTCATTTATTTTTTTATTTCCTGTAAAACAAAATAAAATATATTAATTAAATAAAATAAATATATAAAATAATAAAAATAAAAATATTAAAATGCATAATTAATGTCATAATGTGAATATCAATAGTCACCGTCTATCTGTAATTAACAGTATGGAAGAATTAAATCCCCTTAACTATAAACTCATCTCTTTAGATTATAATTAAGTATTTGTACTTGGTTTATTAACTAATCCTATTACCCAAACCTTTCTCTCTGTTTTTTTTTTTTTTGGTAATTACCTAACCCTTTCTCGATAATGAGAACAATCCAAGTTCCAAATTCCGAATCTTGTTTACCATTGGACTGGTTTTGCTTTTGTTAATGTTTACTTTATGAAAACTATGGACTGTTTAAGAATAGTATACACTTAATAAAACCACTAATGACTACTTTATTGTTACACTAACAAGTAATTGGTACTTTCATGTCTTACTTGATTTACTTTCATGCGCAGGTCAAAAGGTTAGACAGTACCCTCGCTGCTTGGAGAGCGAGAATTGAGGGGATTTGTTGAAAACCGTGTATTAAGTTCTTATTCACCTATCGGGTCTATGGTATATTTAGTGTTTACAATTTTAAACACGTTTGAATTTTTTTTTATCCACAATTAATTTATTCTAAACCCTACTTATTTTATTTATAAACATAAAGTTTAAAATTTAAACGCACCGCCATCTTTAATGCGGTAACCAAAACACCAATCTCTAACATGGTAAACGCACCTAAATGAGCATGCACCTAAGAGTTTAATGCTTTATACTTCATGTATATTGGTATTGTATGGTATAGATGTTTTCCTTGAAGTTGGTAAGACTATTCATAAGGTGGTCCTTATTCGGTTTTGACTTATAAGTTGATCAAATTAATTTATAAAATATTTTTTACTATTTAGGTATTCTGCCTTGACTTAATTTTTAACCTATAAGTTGTAACACTCTTTTTTCGACTAGTACAAAAGGAGGCTACGCACAAACGAACTCTAAGCAGAATATCAAATCAAAAAGAAAACTCTCTTCACACTTGCCCTTGAATCCCCTTGCAAACTTACTAGAAGAAAAACATAGTATGGGCCAAATGTTAAGTACGGATAAAGAGTACAGAAATAAGAACTGAAATTAAATAACAAAATCAACTGAACCAAACTGAGATTAACAAAATCAACTGAACTGAACTAATCTACTGAACTGAACTGATATAATATCCCGGATATTTAAATGAATTAGAAATAAAATTTCTAATATTTAATAAAGGTTGGAGTTTGATAACCTAGTAGTGGTAGATAAATAGAGGTCCAAATTAAATTTAATGGACTAACTTAGATATGGTGATATCAAATTTTTGATAAGTTAGCAAGTAAAGTGATAATTCAATAATCTTGACTAATAGCAAGTCTAATTAGATTAAGAGAATTAATTAGTGGTGTTATGTAATTATACGACGTGGTTGCGTGTAAATTGAACAGGTATTTATATGAATATATGTATGTGCATATTTAGTAACATAATTTAATGGTTAAATAAATTATGATAAATAAAGGGATTAATATTAAATTAATTCAATTTGAATTAAAAAGTTTATTTTGGAATTAATTTAGTTATTATATTGATTATACTTATTAGTCAATAGTTATGCAGATTATTGATAAATTAATCGTGAGGAATAATTATGTAATTTATATAATTATAAATTATATAAAGTAGTTAAATTAATTAAAGGAGAATTGTAATTATATATATTGTACAATATTATATTTTATATATATATATATATATAAAGGATTTAAATTAATTGAGTAATTTTAAATAGTAATTGAATATATTAAATGAATATATTCTATAATTAAATAAATCATTGTAAATGATTTATGGGAGTGAGAAATTTAATTATACAATTATTTGTGTAATATTAATTAAATAATTTAATAAATTATTTAAATAAGAAATTGAGTAAATATATTATTACTTTAATGTATTTTCGGGTAAATGGATTTATTTCCATAATTGATGAGAAATGAATTATTTAATGTAAATATATTAAATAATTTAATTTATGGCCTAAATAATATATATTAAATTATATATTGTATTTATTTTAATTTCATAATTTATTGTGAAATTGTTTTCGAAGTAAAGTAATGTGTATAAATTATATATATATATATATATATATATATATTATTAGCGAACAAACTCTAAAGTTTTAATATCAAAATAATTGATAAGTTGCCATTAATTAAATATTCAATTAAATTGAATATAATGAGTGAATTAAATTTTATAAATTAATTAATATGATAATTAATTAATGTAAATAATGTAAAATATTAATAATAATATTTATTAGTCCATTTAGTAATTTAATACTAATGGGTTAGTGTATTTAATTATTTATTCAATCTAGTTATTTATTTAATCATGGATTGAATAATTAATGTGTAAATTATTAAATTAGCCCAACATGGATCAATTAGTAGCCCAAGTGAAGAATAATAAAATTTGACAAACTAGTAGCCCAAACAATTTAATAGGAGCCCAATTGGTATTTTAAATAAAACCCAAAGCTTGAGTCCATTTGGGAATTTAATTATGCAAATGATTATTTATTTTAAAAGTGAGCAAGTGACAATTATTATGGGACAAAAAGTTGCATCAGCCTTGTGTGTGCTAGGAGAGAGAGGATGAATTGATTTTTATTTTATTTTATTTTTCCTTTATTTAATTAAGGTTGCTTGTATGGTTTTTTATTTCATGGACCATACCTCTTTTCACCAACTTAAATCCTTAGCCTAAATTTATTACACAAGTCTCCAACTACCTTCATGATGGAAATTTTACTAGATATATATTTTATATCTATCCAAAATTTTAAGTATACTTACAATTTAGAAATTTTTGGTAGTCATTTCTTCTTCTTCCACTTTTCAAGTTAGAGAGAGTTGAGAGAAATAACTTGTGAGAGAAAATATTTGAGAGCAAGGATAAGGAAGGAGAAGGAGTTCTTGGTTCATGTCTTCCAGTTTCACAACCTATTTTGGAAGAAAAATGAAGTTAGCCATTAAAACAAGGTAATGGTTATTTTAAATCCACCTTTGCTTTAAATTAATTAAACCATCATGTTGGTATAAATATGCTAATATAGTTAGTGATGTGTATTAGTAATATTTATGTCATGCTTGAGTTTAATATGCCTAGTTTGTATTTTGGTATAATTTATATGTTAAAAATATGTGTTTGGTGATGTTAAATCAAGTCTCAAAATAATGACCAAAAATAATTTTTATAATACCTAGATTTAATGTTCTAATATTATAGAACATTAAATCATGAGAAAAACAAAGTTTGGATCACTCAAAATGGAGTTATACACAAAAAGTTATGATTTGTAGTAATTTATGTAATATAATAATTTTTATGAAAAAATGGTATTAAATCATGGAAAATTAAATTTTCAAGTTATAAATTGATATTAAGTGATTGGTAATTTTTTTGGATTTTTATTGAGAAGTTAAAGATTTCTTGAAGGTATAATTTTAATTAAAGTATGCACTGTTCACAAGCTGCTGAAAGAGAAAAAAAAAAAAAAAAAAAAAGGTGGCCGCGCAATGCGCGCCAGCTATTTATTTCAGCCGACGCGGAGCCAAACGACGCTGTTTGGCGTATAAAAAAAAAATAACCCGCGCGCAATGCGCGGAAGCCGTTTTCGGTTATTCAAAACAGCATCGTTTTGGGTCGTTTCTTTCGGTACGAGCGCAATGCGCGATAATAAATTTCCGGCGAAATTACCAGATTGCCCCTCCGTCCGATTTTTCAGGTTATTTACAATTTTGCCATTCTGGATAATTTAAATATTTAAAAATTAATTTAAAATTATAACAAAAATAATAATAATACAAAAATGATATTGGGGAGGATATTTTCATTAAGTTTAATATTTAAATATTTTAAATATTAATCTACTTAGGTAAATTTATGGTTAAGTTAAATAAATAAAGATTTCATTAATTATTTATTATTTAAAATGTTAATAATAAATAAAAGTGATAAATTATAAATTATTATTTAATTCCTATTAAATAATAATTAAAGAGAGATAAATTTATAAATTAATTATTTATTATTTAAATATTATTAAATAATAAATAATGATAATTAAGTAATTAATTATTACTTAATTAACATTAAATAATGATTAATGGAAATTAAGTTATAAGAGATAATAATTATTTAATTTAAATAATAAATAAGGATAAATAAATTAATTATTATTTAACCTTAAATAATAATTAAATTTAATTGAATAATTAATTATTATTTAACTGACATTAAATAATAATTAAAGAGGGTTAAAATTAGTAAACTATTATTTAATTTCCTTAAATTAAATAATAAGTGAGGTTAATTACTTGGTTATGTATTAGGTGATTAATATTAAATTAAAGAAGGGTAAAATTAAATCAATAATTATTTATTATTTAATAATAAGTAAGTATAATTAATTATTATTTATTTTAAGTAATAACTAAAGATAATGAATTAATTTCTATTTAATCAAGATTAAATAATAATTAAATAGCGATTGAGTTAATAAAATAATTTGAATTTAATTATGCTTTAATTAAACAATTGTAATAAGTTGTTTAAGGGTTTAATAAGTGTCCAACACTTCAGAAAAATATTTTCTAATTTATTAAATTATTAACCTAATTTGATTGAGGGTCTATAAGGTTAATAATATTATTTCGACTGATGAAAATTATGTGTTAGTACTTATGTGTGATAAATAAGTTCCTTAGTGAGCGTATAATTGTGCAAATACGTCGTACTAATTATTAGACCAACTTTGTTAATGTTAGGTCTTTCAAAGCCAGTTAGTTAAAGCTAGACATTAATTGTAGCTGAGCAGACAGACAAGTTTCCTAAACCCTACTCAATTTATATTCGAGCATGATATATTATTTTATTGTTCAAGTTCCTAACTCAAACTCTAGTTATTATGTTTCAAGCATGCTATGGTTTAATTCTGTATAATTATTCCATCTCTTTAAATTGTTGATTCGCACATAGTGCTTGTTGCATGTGTTCATTAGGTATGAAAGGTTGATCACCTTCATTACCATAAGGTTCAATTAAATTTGTTCATGGTCATTATTGACACTCAAATTGATTCAGTCATTCAATTATTAAAATTATGATTCGTACTCCTTCACAATTATTATATTGTTGAAAATCCAAAAGCTTATTCTTTCTTTCAATCATGATATATCGTTATTGTATTTAAACTTATTGAGCAAAGTCGTTGCTCACTCTTGCTATATCATGATAACAAATTTCAGAATAATACGAATGTCCGAGGAGAGACGGAGACAGAAGTAAAAGACAAGATTATAGTGTTATGCATGATAACTAAATTGTTATATGATGTAAGTAATTTTGTAAACCTTTTTATGAATCTAAAGGTATATATGTAAGTCAAGGTTAGAAACCTTGGGAAATGTTGTAGAATAAACAATTTATGTTTATATATTCCGCATTAGTTATAGAACATGTATGAAGATGATGTATCGTGACGTACCAAGTCTAGGGTTCAAGGTACCCAGATTTGGGGATGTTATAACTGATCTATTGAACTGAAACTGATCCACTGAACTGAACTGATTTACTGAACAACATAAAAGACTGAATTGAATGGTTGTGTTTATTTCATACTGAGCTCAAAACAAAATAGAAATATACCTTGTCACAAAGACAAGTCAAAATACTGTCACACAGGCAGGCACAGGTTGGATTGCAGATCCAAATGTATGCAAAATCGAAAAGGTGTGCTCGGCACTACAAACAACACCAGACCGCAGAACAGAACAGAATGCTATGACCGACTCATACGCCTCCCACAAAAAAACACCAAATGCCCACCGAAACACAAAATGGAGACGCCATGGACTGATCACACTGCCACAGAAGGTGTCATGCCTCAGTGTCCAGAGACGTGTCTGTGGTACCCCCACATGTGGTTATAGCTCGGTATACCCTATGGTATAATATAACAAAGCTATCTCGTCACAATGAATGCAAACAATACCACAAAAGGGGTTCTAATACGCACATGCTAAACCGAAACAAATCGACACAAAGTCTCCTAAATATACTAGCATGTACGTTTCTACAAAAGCAAAATAAATACTAGACATGCTTAATAAGTCTAAAGAGTACAAGATAAGTTGCGAATATCTAAAATCAAACAAAACTATCATATGCATTTGACTATGAACAATATATCGAAATAATATCCAAATTCTAATGAGGAACAAAACAAACAAATTAAAATCAAATGAGTATCGCTGAAGGAGTATGAAATCCGTACCTGGAATAAGCAATGTTATACCCAAAATTATATTGCAAAACTGACTCGTTAAATTTCCTCCGTCGAAACTAACAAAATAAAGGAATTGATAAATAAATAGTTAAACAATTGATTAAGTTTTACACATTTGTTTTGCTCTAAGGAGAATCTGAAATCCTTTCATTCTAAACAAAATTCTACCTAAAGTTATACATACATAAATATTCTAATCATGGTAATGTATATATTAATAAATAATAGTTTTCTTGTTCCTTTCAAAATACATATAAGCATATTTACAAAAAATATTCTTTCCATTTTTAATTCTATTATAAACAAATATTATTATTATTATTATTATTATTATTATTATTATTATTATTATTATTATTATTATTATTATTATTATTATTATTATTATTATTATTATTATTATTATTATTATTTTCTGTCAAAACTTTAAAGTTACAAAAATACTAATTTTATATTCCAAAATGCTAATTACTAACAAAGATATACCAAAATATATTAATTAACAAACTAAATGGCATACAAAAATTAAAACTAATACAGAAAATTAAATAATTACACAAAGAAAGAAAAGAGACATACCCGAAATTATGAGGTTCGCAGTCCGCCCACATCCTCGACACCAAAAATTTTAACTAAGGAGGTCCTTATTAAAAAAGGTCCTCACACAAAAAGTTCATCAAAAAATAAGAGGTACTTAATATTTGGGTGTTTTAAAAACTAAATGGGGTAAGTCTATATATATAGGCTAAAAGAATGGAAGGTGTTTTAAAAATAGGTGATGTGGGACTTTAGAAAGTGGGTATTACATTACCTCCCCCTTACAAAGGATTCTGTCCCTGGAATAAAAAAAAATGGGACAAACCTAATTAAAAAATAAAATAAAAAAGACGAATAATTCGCTCGAATAGAATTTTCACAAAGCAAATGAAATGGCTTTCCTTCAAAATCTTATCAAAACGGATAGTGCACCACGTGTAACATATGATAATGATAACTATTCAACACTGAGACGCGAAATACGTTATACACATAAGCAAATTGTGGAGGCAAATCTAACCAAAATGTGACTTTGCCAACCCTTTCTAAAATCTCAAATGGACAATGAAACGCAGACTAAGTTTACCCATTAACCCAAATCATCGAATATTGATTTAGCAAACCTAAATTTCTCCTTAGTGACGATTATAATCTTTGTAGTGATTCGAACGAATTCAGACCATTCTATGGCCTTCTCACTAACCTCAATCTATCAAATTGGTGCCCACACTTCCTACCATGCAGTGCCTTAAACGAAGTCATCATAACGCTAATATGTCAGCTGTTGTTATAAGCAAATTTAATAAGGCTCAAATAATCATCCCAATTAGTCGACCACTCTAATGCACAAGACCTTAACATATTCTTCGAAGTCTGGATAATCCACTCTAATGCATGTTGATGTTGTTCTATTCTGTTGATCTGTCTGCTCTGCGAATCTTCAACCTAGTCTATTACATTTTTTTCTATCTAAAATTATGAATCAACCTAACAAATTTGATCCCTAAGTCTTTTTACAATTATTATAATATTTTCAATCATAAGTACTGTTCAGAGTTTATTTAATTCAGATTATCTTAATAATTTCGATCCCTAAGCCCTTGTACAATAGATTCAAACATAAGAGCTGTACAAAATAAAATTACTTGTTATACATTAAAATATTTTACATAACATTTGTTATCAATAATCGCACGTTGTCTTGCACCTAGCATGGCCCAGGGCTTAGCACTGCCTGTTGTTCGGCGTCACATAACATTCCTATAGTCTTCGCACCCGAAACAAGCTCGATGGTAAACTCAACTTCCTATTGTAATGACAACCCTGATAATTCATAATTAAATACATCAGAAAACTGACGAACGACTGAAACAATTTCAATACAACTCTCTCAAAGAGGTATCCTTTACAAATGTCAAATACTCTTCATAATCCTTAGCACCAACTTTCTAGCTTTTAAAACAAAAATTGATTTCGCTACATTACCCGGTCGTGAACCTTGAAACACAAAATATGGAGACTTTAAATTCCCAAGGATAACATTTTTCGATTGGAAATCAATAGTGGCCTCGTACTTATCCAACGAGTTCATCCTAAGAATCACATTAAAATCATATATATGCATTGACAAAAGATTAGCCCCGCGAATCTTATTTCCAAAACTAATAGAATCAACCTTGGTAAAAATCAGAGAACAAAAAAAAATCTCATCGAAGCAGCAATAGACACAACAGAATCTAAGAATTGAGATGGCACACCAAGATGCCGAACAAAATAATATGAAACAATCTAATGAGTAGAGTCAAAATCAATAAAAGTCTCACGACTGTCAACTAAAACAATGCCAAACATAGTACATCCATCACTGAATTATATGATAAGGAAAAACATACGTACTCCGTGGTGCCGACCAACATTGCCACCATTATCATCGCATCCACCGCCTCCACCACCTCTAATGGTTTTATAAGCCCTCGATAAAACAAAACAGACGAAAGCGAAATTGATTTAAGATAAATTCAAATACAAACGGATAAAATAGCTGAATAAAATTTCAGACAGAAAAAACCTATCCAAATGTCTACCCATAACTCACAGGTCAAACCTAAATAAGTTTTCTACAAGAAAGAATCCTAACTTTGATACCAACTTTGTAACACCCCCTTTTTGACTAGTGAAAATGGAGAATACGCACAAACGAACTCTAAGCAGAATAACAAAACAAAAAGAGATAAGCTAATCTTGGGCGAAGGGATGGTCGAATGGGATGGCTTAGAATCTCCCCTAGCAGCCCACAACTCAGCTACACTGATAATTGGATTTTATATATAATTATTAAATATTTTTAGGCTTAATTATTTGTGAGTTTTAAAGTATTTTTATTATTTTAGAAAATTTATTTAATTTTATGCATTTTTATTATTTATTATTATTTTTATTCATTTTATATTTTATTTTGTAGGAATTAAAGGTTGAGTGGAAAAATCATAATAATCGCAGCATATGAAGCAAGGAGGGGCAGTATCGTAAATAAGGAATTAAGGCTTGATCGCGCCATGCGCGCTACGGGAATGTTCAGCAGCCGATTAGCACACGACGACGTTTAATGGCAATAGCAGGAAGGCCCCGCGCAATGCGCTGGTGGGTGGGTTGGAAATAATATAACCATGCCACGCGCAGACGCTTAGTTTAGGCATAATCTATTGCAGCGACGTCGTTTTATTGGGAACTAACAGCTAGGCGTTTGCACATGGGTAGTGGATCTGTGACATGTCAGGGGCGCTTAGGGCATTGTTTGGCTGGTTGGTTTCAACAGAATTTTGGATTATTACATTATTTTTTATTTCAAATTGATTTTTAATTCTAATTTTGATTAGAATTTTTATTGTAAGCTATAAATACAATATACAGGACATGTTTTCAACATATTAATATTAGATTAAAAATATAGTAGAATAAAACATGAGTAGTTTTAGAATAAATTAGTAGCAATATTAAATCAGATTTGAAGGAGATTTGTTGGTTCCTAGAGGTACATGAATATAATCTAGAAGGGGGGTTGAATAGATCATTATACAATTTTTGTATAACTTTTGCGTTTTATAACAATCTTTACCAAATAAATAAATAGTTATATGCACGACATAATTTGAGTATTTGGCAAAGCCCTTTTTGATCATTGAGAAAGTATTTACAATTCTAAATTGCTATTTGAAAAACATGACAAGTAAATCAAGCAAATAACACAAAGAAAATTTCTGAATGACAGAGAAGGTGGTAAAGAGACATTGAGTACACAGAGATTTTTAAGAGGTTCGGTGTCTGAATCTAGCGGATCATTAAGTCCTGACTTTACTAGTGGTGGTGTTGTTTTTAGACATGCCGCACCCGATTTTCTCCTCATGACACTAAGTCATCTTCTCTCAACAAAGGTAGATTTCTCTAAATCTAGCGGGTCATTAAGTCCTGACTTTACTAGTGGTGTTGTTATTTTTACGGGTCCTGCTAAGTTAAAGTTAAACTCATATCAAATGAACTTAACAACTTTGTTGTGATCGATTCCCTCTATGATCTTTAGTAGAATGTCTTTATGTCCTTATTCTCCTTAATTATATAAGTCATTCTATATCTCTCATATTTGACCATTACTTCTCTATGTTTTTCTCTTTTGGTGAGTTTTCTACGTGTATCTTTTTAATGTTCCTCACCAAAGCTATGCTCCCTTTTTATTCTCCTGAATTTTCTTTTAGACATGATATCTTCACCGGTCTCTCTCTCTCTCTCTCTCTCTCTCTTCTTTCTTCATGTAAGGTAGTCTTTATATACTCAGAGAGATCTCATTTACTTTGTTCGTTGAGAATTTACTCGTTGATAATTCTATCCTTTGGGAGATAGTTGTTGCTTTGGGATGTTAAATATCTCTGATGCAAATATTCATTTGTGGTGTCAGCGTGATTCCTTTTTCTGAGTTATCATATTAGCTAGTTTATAACGTTATTTATTTATTGGATAAAGTTCATCCTTCTCTTCAAAAGATATCATTTCTTATATACTGTATAAGGTGTCAACAGTCTTTCAGCTCTATCTTTTAATCAGTTTACCATAAATAGAAACCTTGTATTAGCTAAAGCTTGACCTTTATAGCTGTTAGACATAACTTTCTTTGATTCTTCTTCTGAGCTTGATCAGTGATCGTTTTGTCACTTTCATCATTTTAGTCATTTCCTAGATCATACTCCTTAATCAATCCATTGTGGAATCATTCACATTTTGCCATTTTGCTAATTGTAAAGTACCTCGACTCTCTTTAGCCTTATGATTCTTATGCTCTACGATTTGTTGACTTGTATTATGATCTCAGAGCAACTATACAATCTTCTTTTATTGTCTTACGATCTGCTCTACAAAGTGAAGACTTTACGATTTGAAGTCTTTATGTTCTTTTCCTTGACTTGTTCTGATCTATAATCGCATTCTATTTTCCTTTTGTTTTATGATTTGCATTCTTCATTCTTTATGATCAACTGTATTATCTTTAGTTCTTCAATCTTTTTATCCAGCAGACTATACGATCCTCTTGCTCTACAATCTTTATGTCGTTAATAGTTCTTTGATCAGGATTTTAGCTTTACGATCTACTAAATAAGCTTAGTTCACTTCCTGAGAACTAAGACTTTTCTTCTTATGATTAATTCCCCTTTACCTGAACATTTCTATCTTCTATAGGATTATGTTATCCACTTTAATTTCAGTTCAGCGTACTTTGGTGATAGTGGATACCAAGTGCTTTATTTTTCTCTGATACATATGTCTTTTTTTGATGAATTAATCTTAGCACTTTACTTATTGACTTCTTTGGTTAAGTTATCACGGGCAGCTTCTTGTCAGAGAATTCTTTTGTAAGACCATCCCAATCATATGTCGTAGTGAGTCCATTTCTCAATGTCATTTGCTTTATGAACTCTGATAGATAGGGTAATGAGACATCTCATTATTGTTGTAGCTCTGGTTCTTGAGGTAGCTCAACGAAATTTGTAACTCAACAATCTGAGGATATTCAGTTCAGCTTCATTCTTCGATCATGAGTACATTAGTCTTTTCAGCATCTTGTGAACTTCCATCTAGAGCTTTTTTGGTCTTTGCTGTATTGTAATGAGTTAATAAAACTCTATGAACTTTTCCTTTACATTGATCTTGTGGGATGACTTTTGCATTTTTATGGTTTTTTCTCCTTGATGCATTCTTCTGCTCAATAATCTTCTTCATTTAGCCTGTTCAGTTTTATCCTTAGTGGTCTTTATTAGTCTTCTGCATTCTTCTTATTGAATTTCTCCTCCTTTTGCACTTCTCTTGATAATTCAGTGGTTTGAGGTTTTGCTGATCTTGCCATACGTTTTAGCAATTGTCATACGATCCGTTCTTGCAATACGATCTTAGTCCTTCAATATCTTGTCTTCTCTATACGATCTAAGTTTGCAATACGATTTTGATCATGCAGTTGGGTTCAACCTCTTCAATATGATTCAGCTACTATTATACGATCTGACCTTGCTGTAATATCTGGAAATATTGACCAATATAAATTTTATAGATAAAATACTATTTTATTTGAAATGTTATTGTGGGATGAGCTGTAATTAAAAATAGTAAATATATGTGTAATTTTTATACATGGATTTATGAATAAATTTAACAGTTGATTATAAGTTATTAAAATTCTTGGTTTAATTTAACTAAGGAATGTAAAGGAGTAATTATGTAAATTAATCTGTGATATTAATATTGGTATTATGAGACAATACGGTCTGAACATTAAGCTTGGTGTGGCGGTACGATACTAATGAATTAAAATCTAAGAACAAATAGGATAATTCGCACACTTCAAATATTGGTGAATTAATATCTTTGTTATAAATAGTTATATAAATAATTATTTAATTATATGAGAGATTATTATGTGTTATAATAAATTGACGTAATGTAAATTAATGATCTAATGTTTAACATTACATCAAATGAATATATATTAAATGCGATAATGGTATTATGCTACATTAATTGAATGTAACGTAAATAATAAGTTTAGTGTGTAATTTTATATCAAACGGAACGCATTAAATCTGAAACGAATTTCGCTATATAATATTTGAATATTTAAACCAAATCAATGTATGGATAAGGATTAAATATATTAAATAAACATATTTAATATATAGTATAATTGTTTGAAAATAATTTATGGAATGAGTGAGTTAATTAAATGTATACATATGATTGTGTATGTTAGCTATGTAAATAAAGAAATTATTTAATGCGCTAATGGTATTACTTTATACTAATTAAACGTTACGCGAATTATGATTTAATATGTATTGTTTTGTCAAATGGAATATATTTGATTATTAAGTGAGATTTAATATGAATATATTTTGTATATAACTTAATTACTTGGAAACAATTTTTGGAACGAACAATGTAAATACGATTTAAATATTTTATAATTCAAATGAGATATTTAAAATAATGAATAAATATTAATTATTTTAATAATGATTCGTTATGCTAAAAATGTTAATTTGATTTATGTATTTAAATTTTATTATTAGTGAAGTGAGAATGTATATATTTATAAATGTATAATTATTAAATTTTGTTTACAATTATACTACATGGAATGGGTAATATATATATATATATATATATATATATATATATATATATATATATATATATATATATATATGCATTAATGTTGAAATATAAAATGGTGTAATGTATTACATATGTGTGTGTTATGTGTGTATGTAGGTATGTTTGTATATTTGTATACAATATTACTGACTCTTTTTTTTTGTGACAAACACATTACTATAGGCATTAAATATTACAAAAATATCACTCGTTAAAGTTTCAACAAAAAAACTAAACAAAAATACTGAGTAGACTAACATTTAACACGTGTTACTTACGTGGCAAGTAGGACCTCTCTTATGTGGATCAGGAGGGACTTTTTATTTTCTCTCTCTTCCTTTAATTTTCTCGCTCCTCTGTTTCATTGCTTAAAGGCTAAAGCTTCAAGATAAAACCAAACCCATTTTTCTCTCTCCTCAATTTCATTGTTTAAAGCTTCACCAGTAGTGATTATGTCATTTGAGAAAGTTCCTTCAAGAATCCACAGGTGAGAATAAGTCAACCCTATACGTATTTGTAATTAAACTGAAAGAATTTTTATTTATTTATTTTTGGAAAATTGATTAGTGGATGTTTTGTTGATCGCATTGGACAGATGTTCGGAAGAAAGAGTAGAGGAGTTTTTTTCTTAAACTAGTGAGATTATCATATATGAATAAGCTAAAACCTTATATGACGAAAACAAAAAATAAGGGTTGTCCAAAAACAGAACAAGCAGCTGCATCAGAAATACCAGAACATAACTATGGTTATACATTTTTTTCTTTTCATAATTTAAACAATGAGCATAACTCTTTTTTTTTTTCATTTAAAGAAACATCAGTAGATCAACCAAATTTTGCAGCTAGAGCTACTAATTACTATACCCAAAAATTCAAAATTAATTCTTGAGTACCTTTATGAGGAATTTGATCTCTAGTTTCAGATAAATTTGTAGAAGATTGTGGTTCTAGGTTATGAGATTCTTGAAGAAAAAGGTTTAGGCAACATTAGGAAACTCAGTGGATCGAGAGGTCAGAAGCTTAAAAGCAAGACCAACTAAGGGAAATGCAACTGCTATTTTAACAACCCCGTGATTGTTCATAAGAAGAGGCCACATCCATGCTTTCCAATTCAACTTTATTTTTTTCACCATCTATCTATTCTCTGTCTAGAAAAAAAAGTAGCCATAAAAATGGAGTCTTCAAAACAAAATTGCTTGATTTTGCTATCAATAATTCATAAATATATCTAAAAGTTACAAATCTCTGTAACAGAAGACCGAATGAGACGAAATAATTTAGCTTCGACCCAACTCTTGAATCACATACCGGTAATTGCAAATAAACCCCAACCAACGCATCTGTTCATCATTCTCTCTTAATTCTTCACAGATCTACACAATCAATGCCCTGTAAACACCTAAAATTAATCAGAATCTATAAAAATAAAGATAATTAATTAAAAATTACAACTACCCAGTTTGTATAGATCAAAGAATAAGAGGAAAAGGGGTTGCAAATCAACATAGAAAGAGAATCTTCACGATTGAAATAAAGGAGAGAGAAAATAAGGGGGAGAGAGAGAGAGAAAATAGAAGGTCAACCTCCTCATTAACGTAAGCTAGGTCCCACATGCCACATAAGTAACACTCGTTAACTGTTAGTCTAGCTAGCAATTTTCATCACGCTTTTGGACGGAATTCTAACGAGTGACCTTTTTGTAACATTTAACGACTATAGTAATGCGTTTGTAAAAAAAAGAGTCAATAACCACAATAAAAATTGACCCCTAGTACAGTAACTAAAAACATATATTAACCCTATTGATGTATTATTGGTAAAGGCTGATAATATAGGTATATGCATGTATGCAATAGTGGGTAGTGTTGTGTTATTAGTAAGAGTGCAAGGTGTAAGGAACTTGTAATATGATCTTGATTTTCTTAATCCTAATCTGTTACATCTTTGATATCACTTTGTACGTATCTGGATTTAACATAACACTTTTGATCTCTAGTGTCCTTTTACATTTCATCATTCTTTTAAGGAAAATACAAAATTTATCTTTTTGGATGTTTATCTTTTGGACCAACCTAACAAGTTTGATCCTCTAATCCTAGTCTAACTTTTCAGAAGTGGATCAACCTAACAAATTTGATCCTCTAAGTCATTTTACATTGATTGTTCTTTATAAGGACTGTACAAAGTTGTAACAAATGCTTACAACTTCACATTTGTCTTATTTTTCTTTTTCTTTCTTTTCTTTTAAACACAAACATAAGCAACTTTAAGTCTGACAATACAAATTCCACATTTTTCAATTAAGACTATCAGCATCACATATAGCATACATCAAGACAAAATAAATCACACATCATTATAAGCGATCATATTGCTTTGTTAGAATAAGTTTTTCTAATAATTTCCTAGTCATCATCATATAACCAGTTATCAGATATAGTTTTGTCATCATTAAATTCAAATAGACGTATACATAAATTCGTCCAATAATCTCCCCTTATTTTATGATGACAAAATAATCAAACTAGGCAAATACAAAATGCAATAACCAAATATAAGAACAAATAAACTTTATTTATTTGAATGCCTTTTTATACATATCAGATCATAAATATGTTACAGGTTTCTCTTCTTAGCTCCCCCTAAGTTATATACTACAGATCTCTTTTGCACTTCCTTATCTTCCCTATTTGATACTGACATTTGGGCAAGCATTTTAATTTTACTCATTTTTCTTCTACTCCTTTTTGTCAGCATCAAATAGAGTGACGAATCTTCATTAGATCTTCTAGAGTCGATAGATCCAAAATGTCATCAAAATGGGCTTTTGTTTTAGTAGCGAGTGCTTCATAGCATACCACTTGCAAACAAAATGTTACTATTAGTAACGGGCGTTTTAAAAAAATTTAAACGTCCGCTACTAATAATAGCGGACGTTTACTTTCAGTTTTTAATCCTGACTATTACTTTTTGTTTTCAATGGCATAGATAGTGTTTACCCTTTTTAATCCATACCAAATACTTGATATAGATCATTCACCATATATATAGTGTTAATGTAATTGATTTGGTGATATTGGTCCCAATTTCTGGATTAGGTCTCTGGCAGATAATATATGATGCAAAAATTTACATTCATAAATGTATTGTTTGGGTGATTTAATTTATGGATTGAAGCTGTGTAGTTATGCCATGTGATTCTTATGCCATGTTTGTAAATTATAGTATGTCCATTTTTTATTGTTTTTACTTTAATTATATGTATCACCACCATATGCAATATTATTACTGTGAACTGTAATTGGGTGTGGATGTGGGTTGTGGGTGTTATTTTTGACGGAATTTATGATAGAAATTTAATATAAAAACAAAAAATATAATAGAAAAATAGAAAAATTTATGCATTATGTTAAATTAGTGTAAAGGGGCTTCAAATGAAAAAATTAACGAACAACAAACGAACGAACAAAAGAACAAAAAAGATGAGAAACCTAAGGATGTCCCCTAGGGTTCAACCCCCTAGCGATTGATCACTTAGAGCCCGTTTGATGTTTCATCTCCTGAACTTCGCCCCGAACGAGTTTCAAGCGGTATAATGAACGAATAATGAACCCAAACCAAATAAACTTATGAAGATTTAAATTGATCCTTTTTAACTTCTATATGTCTAGATGAACTTTTTATAGAAACAAAAATCGAAAGAAATAGAAGAAAACTGATCAAGATAGCGCGAAACGAACAAAACGCGTCGGAATGGGAGCGAGCCCCCTAGGGCCCCTAGGGTGGTCCTTTCCCGCTCCGTGTTTCGGTTTTTCAACTTCTTCGATAATAAAATTGATTTATGCGATCTTTCTGGACTTAATATTATTTAACCTTATAAGTACAATTTGAGAGGTGTTGTCATGAGTCCTGAGAAAGAAGGCTCATTAGAACACCTTGTACTAGGAATCGGTTGAGGGATTAGATTGGTGGTTAGAAGGACTGGATGATTTGGGCATTACCTAGGTAACCGGGGGTATTTTAGAAAATTTTCAGTTATTAAGGGTATTTTTAAAAAATTTCTTTTTGACATGTGTCTGGCACATGACTTGGACCCTATAAATACCCCTTCAGTTGACAAGTGAATGCTCTTTTGGGGGACATTTGGGAGATTCTTTGCCACCTAAAAGTTCTATCTCTCTCTTAACACAAAGAAGTTGGAAGGAATTGTGGAACTTGTGAGAAACTCTGAATCGAGCGAACAATAGTATTAGCGTTGTCTATCTTGAATTCACTCAAAACACTTACCACGACTCTCGGACACCAGCGATTACGCCATGATTCTGAGAGTTCTGCTACTTGTTACCCTGGTAGTTACGTACCTGTTCTTCTCCCCTATATTTTAGAAAATTTTCAGTTATTAAGGGTATTTTTAAAAAATTTCTTTCTGACATGTGTCTGGCACATGACTTGGACCCTATAAATACCCCTTCAGTTGACAAGTGAATGGGTGTTTGGGGGACATTTGGGATATTCTTTGCCACCTAAAAGTTCTATCTCTCTCTTAACACAAAGAAGTTGGAAGGAATTGTGGAACTTGTGAGAAACTCTGAATCGAGCGAACAATAGTATTAGCGTTGTCTATCTTGAATTCACTCAAAACACTTACCACGACTCTCGGACACCAGCGATTACGCCATGATTCTGAGAGTTCTGCTACTTGTTACCCTGGTAGTTACGTACCTGTTCTTCTCCCCTGTATTTTAGAAAATTTTCAGTTATTAAGGGTATTTTTAAAAAAATTCTTTCTGACATGTGTCTGGCACATGACTTGGACCCTATAAATACCCCTTCAGTTGACAAGTGAATGGTCCTTTGGGGGACATTTGGGAGATTCTTTGCCACCTAAAAGTTCTATCTCTCTCTTAACACAAAGAAGTTGGAAGGAATTGTGGAACTTGTGAGCAACTCTGAATCGAGCGAACAATAGTATTAGCGTTGTCTATCTTGAATTCATTCGAAACACTTACCATGACTCTCGGACACCAGGGATTACGCCATGATTCTGAGAGTTCTGCTACTTGTTACCCTGGTAGTTACGTACCTATTCTTCTCCCCTCTCTAATCTTTCGACTGATTTTGTACCTTTCGCATGTTTCTCACCTCCATCATTATTACGAACCCTAACCCTTGTAATATATGCATTTTTCGTGCCTACATTTTTTGGCAACTTCCCTGGAGAGGTGAGAATTTGTGAAGGGTATGCCCACAACTCGAAGTAGGAGAGCCACATGAAGAGATTCACCAATTACGAGCAGCACTTCACCACAAATAGCTTATCAACGACTCACAAGCTTCATGGCAGTAAACACAGGAGCACAAAGTGAGGAAGCAATAGGAGAGAAAAATACCATGGAGGTCATGCAGTGGAAAATGATAAAGGCGTTAAAGGAAACTCATGATGGGCAAGAAGTGATGAGGTCCATGATGTTGGAAATGCAAAAATAGTAGGAGGAGATGATGAGTTTCAGCCAACAATTGATGAAAATCCCAATTTTTAGAGCCATAATCTCATAAAATTAATATACAATGGAAACGGGAGTGAGAAACGGCAATAAAGACATTTAGAATGCACCTCCAACAATGGAAACCCAACAAATTCCAACCGTTACTTTAGAGACCCAAGACGGAGGTGACGTGCCACCACCTAGGACAAAGACGCCCCAACATCGACCAAAAATAATTCCAACCACAATTTCACCATATTCACAAATGCAAATTCTGATAACCCCACCTCAAGAGGTTTATACGACAAGTCAGTATGTAACCAAAGACGACATGATGGATGTGATCAACCAACTTTGCAAACATCCAGGCCCGTAGAACTGTACTTCACCCCTCCTTACACGACACATGTTCATAGATAACCTTAACAGGTTATATTAAGCACCCTCCGCAATTCCTAAAATACAATGGAAAGAAAGGGAACTCAAAGGAACATATAGCTCGATTTGTGGAATCAATGTCCTCATGGTTAGGTCATGATGAAGTCAATAATCATAACATCCTATTCAGGGAGTTCACCAAAACGCTGACAAATGGTGCCTTCAGTTTGTACTACAATCTGGAAAATGGGTCGGTTCAGGATTAGGATGACATGAAGTTACAATTTTTTAAGAAGTTTTTCTATGTACAAAAACAGGAGACCATAATGGAGTTGATGAGAATCACACAGAAATCAAACTATGTAGATAGATTCAGGACTCAAGCACAAAAGTGTGTAGAGCCACTTGAAGAAAAGAACCTCGTCAGCATATGCAACAATGGTGCTCTGGATGCTTTGCAGCACTGTCATCATTTGTACAGGAATTGGGAGGAATCAAATCATTATCCGAGAGTCGTGAAATCTTTGCGTGGAAGGGCAAGAGGACAGCTACTGTGGCTGTATCAGATTCTCAGCTAAAGCCACAAGGGGACAACAGGAAGAGTAATGAAAATAATCTAGAGTCGCCAGTCCTAGAAGCCATCAACTGTAGTGAAGAGGCATTCAAAAATTTATACGAACAATGGGTGGAAAATGGAGGAGTGAAGCCTCCAACACTCGAGTTCATGGTGATCGAAGAATTGAAGAGGAGCCCAGACTTTTGCATATATCATCATTGCCTAAGGCACTCCACCATAGACTAGCGCAAATTGGGAAAAATCTACCACAAAAAATTAACGGTTGGAGAAATCCAGCTGGAATAAAGAGGTAGCATACTGAACAAGACTTATGCCAATAAGACTAAATACTTCATATTGTCATTTATGTCTTTTGATATTATTAAAATACATTGTATCTTGAGCATAGAATTTTTCAAAAAGTTACACTTTGAATTCCAAAACTGATGAAACGATTTGAATTTATATATATATAACAATTACACTTTTTTTCTTCAAAAGTGATGAGGCACCTGAACATAAGCCCTCAAGCCAAAAAGTTTACACTTTTTTCTTCAAAAGTGACGAGGCACGCACCTGAACATAAGCCTTCAACCCAAAAAGTTATACTTTTTTTTCAAAAGTGATGAGACACCTGAACATAAGCCCTCAACCCAAGAAGTTACATTTTTTTCATCAGAAGTGCTGAGGCAGCTGACCATAAGCCCTCAACCCCGAACGGTTACACTTTTAAACTTCAAAAGTGACTTGATAGTTACGTTTTCAAACTTCAAAAGCGATTAGATAATTACACTTTTGAACTTTAAAAGTAATGAAGCGTTCGACCCTAAGTTCTCAACCCGACAAAGTTACACTTTCCTTCAAAAGTGATAAGTAAACGAAACATTACAAAGGGTTCACAATCTAATACCCATGACACATCAAAATAAAGAAGAGGTAGAACTAGATCTACCAGGTCGACAATAGCGAAATCCCTAGCCTTTTCCTTCTCGATGTCGGTATTACCTCAAACAACATACTTGAGTACCTGAAGCTCAATATTTAGGATTAGCTATGACATCCTAAGGTATATCCAAAACTCTCGTAAAAGAAAGACATTTTAATAGTGACATACATTGATCTCCACACGTATGACTTCAGTCTATGAAAAATCAAGCAAACAAAGAGATGAATAAATATTCAAATAAACTTAATAAATAAATGTATGAGACATCTAAGGAAAGCCTTCCTAGGGTTAGGCCTTTGAGAGTTTGGTCCTATAAAGGATCTTTCTCCTAAGAACTTCATCTATTGAAGCTTGTAAAGGTTGAACTTTAGAAAACTGTTCAGAAAACTAAAGCAAGGATTCAACAACTTGAAAAAATCTTACACGTGACTTACTTAAAAACATGACTTACGCGGATAGGGAAAATCTAAGCCCAAGTATAAAATAAGGCTCACATTAAACCCTAAAGAAATGAATGAAAGTTGAAAAAATGCATAAATAAATAAACGATCAACGAATGAACAAACAAACAAAAAATGAGATAACCCAAGGGTTCGACCATCCTAAGTAGTCCTGCCTCAAGGCAAAAAATTCGACGATCTCTTCTCGAGTGAACTTCATTTGAATATCTAAAAAGAATAAAGGAACAAAGAAATAATTACTCTCAAAACCCATTTTAAACCGCTACAAACCCTAGGAATTGCCCTTAGGGTTTGGATTTGTACCCTAGGATTCGGCCCTAGGGATTCTCCTCTTAAGATTTGAATTTTCGCAGGCCCATAATTTGGATGCCTTATAATCCTATTAGAATTATGTAATTTCACGTAGGGTTCAGCACTAGAATGTGTGAAAATATCTTTTAAACACTAAATAATAATCTGAAAGGCTTAGTTATGAAAGGAATAATAAAAATATGAAGAAATCCAAAAAAAATCCAAAAGATTAAAAAAAATCGAAAGGCCAAAACGCTAGCTTCTTAGCCTTTTTGGGCTTTTTACAATGTCCATCATAGCCAATGTCTTCTAGGACTCATCGTTACGGTCGTTTTGACATATTATGGGCCCTTAAACTCCAAACAGATCAAAACTTATGATAAAAAGAGTAACTACCTTTCTAAAACATGAATTTGACGCATGATCGTCCCTTCCAAGCTGTGATTCACGTGTAAGGGGAAATGTGAACCCATGGATAAACTTAGGACTCGCATTAAATGAACTAAAACAAAATTAACGAATAACGAATGAACAAACAAAAGACTAAAAAAGATAAGAAATCTAAGGATGTCCCCTAGGGTTCGGTCCCCTAGGGGCAGATCTCTCTCCTAAGAACTTCATCTTTTGAAGCTTACAAAGGTTGAACTTCAGAAAACTATTCAGAAAACTAAAGTAAGGATTCAACAACTTGAAGAAATCTTACACGTGACTCACTTAAAAACATGACTTACATGGATGGGAAAAATCTAAGCCCAAGTATAAATTAGGGCTCACATGAAACCCTAAAAATGAATGAAAGATGAAAAATGCATAAATAAACAAACGATAAACGGATGAACAAACAACCAAAAAATGAGATAACCTTAGGGTTCGGCCACCCTAAGTAGTCCCGCCTAGAGGCAAAAATTTCGACGATCTTTTCTCGAGTGAACTTCATTTGAACCTCTAAAAAGAATAAAGGAACAAAGAAATAATTACTCTCAAAACCCATTCCAAACTGCTACAAACCCTAGGAATTCCCCCTAAGGTTTAGATTTGTACCCTAAGATTCGGCCCTAAGGATTCTCCTCTTAAGATTCGAATTTTCACAGGCCCGGAATTTGGATGCCTTATAATCCTATTAGAAGTGTGTAATTTCACGTAGGGTTCAGCCCTAGAATGTGTGAAAATATCTTTTAAACACTAAATAATAATCTGAAAGGCTTAGTTATGAAAGGAATAATAAAAAGATGAAGAAATCCAACAAAATCAAAAAAAAAATTTGAAAGGCCAAAATGCTAGCTTCTGACCCGTTTGGGCTTTTTACGATGTCCATCATAGCCAATATGTCTTGTACCACTCATTGTTACAGTCGTTTTGACATATTATAGACCCCTAAACTCCAAACAAATCAAAAGTTATGATAAAAAGCGTAACTACCCTTCTAAAACATAAATTTTGTGCATGATCATCCCTTCCAAGCTATGACTCACTTTTAGGGGGAAATGTGAGCCCATGGTTAAAATTAGTGCTCGCATTAAATTAACTAAACAAAATTAACGAACAACGAATGAACAAACAAAAGACCAAAAAACACGAGAAACCTACGGATGTCTCCTAGGGTTCGATCCCCTAGGAGCTAATCTCTCTCCTAAGAACTTCATCTTTTGAAGCTTGCAAAGGTTGAACTTCAAAAAACTATTCAGAAAACTAAAGCAAGGATTCAACGACTTAAAGAAATCATACACGTGACTCACTTAAAAACATGACTTACATGGATGGGGAAATTTTATGCCCAAGTATAAATTAAGGCTTACATGAAACCCAAAAGAAATGAATGAAATATGAAAAAGGCATAAATAAAGAAACGATAAACGGATGAACAAACAACCAAAAAACGAGATAACCCTCGGGTTCGGCCACCCTTATTAGTCCTGCCTCAAGGAAAAAATTTCGACGATCTCTTCTTGAGTGAACTTCATTTGAACCTCTAAAAAGAACAAAAGAACAAAGAAATAATTACTCTCAAAACCCATTCCGAACTCCTATAAACCCTAGGAATTCCTAGGGTTTGGATTTGTACCCTAAGATTCGACGCTAGGGATTCTCTTCCTAATATTCGAATTTTCAGAGGCCCAGAATTTGGATGCCTAATAATCTTATTATAAGTATGTAATTTCACGTAGGTTTCGGCCCTAGAATGTGAGAAAACATCTTTTAAACAATAAATAATAATCTGGAAGGTTTAATTATGAAAGGAATAATCAAAATATGAAGAAATCCAAAAAAATCCAAATAAACCAAAAATTCGAAAGGCCAAAATGCCAGCTTCTGAGCCTTTTTGGCCTTTTTACGATGTCCATCACTACTAATATGACTTGTAGGACTCATCATTACGGTCGTTTTGACATATTATGGGCCCCTAAACTCCAAACTGAGCAATAGTTATGATAAAAAGCGTAACTACCCTTCTAAAACATGAATTTTACGCACAATCGTCCCTTCCAAGCTATGACTCACGTGTAGGGGGCAATGTAAGCCCATGGATAAAATTAGGGCACGCATTAAATGAACTAAAACAAAATTAATGAACAACGAATGAACAAACAAAAGACCAAAAAAGACGCGAAACCTAAGGATATCCCCTAGGGTTCGTTCCCTTAGGGGCTGATCTCTCTCCTAAGAATTTCATCTTTTGAAGCTTGCATAGGTTGAACTTTAGAAAATTGTTTAGAAATCTAAAGCAAGGGTTCAACGACTTGAAGAAATCTTACACGTGACTCACTTAAAAACTTGACTTTCATGGATGGGGAAAATCTAAGCCCAAGTATAAATTAAGGCTCACATGAAACCCTAAAAAAATGAATGAAAGATGAAAAAGGCATAAATAAACAAACGATAAACGGATGAAAAATCAACCAAAAAACAAGATAACCCAAAGGTTCGGCTACCCTAAGTAGTCCCGCCTCAAGGCAAAAATTTCGACTTCTCGAGTGAACTTCATTTGAACCTCTAAAAAGAATAAAGGAACAAAGAAATAATTACTCTCAACACCCATTCCAAACCACTACAAACCCTAGGAATTCCCCCTAAGGTTTAGATTTGTACCCTAAGATTCAGCCCTAGGGATTCTCCTCTTAAGATTCGAATTTTCGCAGGCCTAGAATTTGGATGCCTAATAATCTTATTAGAAGTATGTAGTTTTACGTAAGGTTCAGCCCTAGAATGTGAGAAAACATCTTTAAAACACTAAATAATAATCTAGAAGGCTTAATTATGAAAGGAATAATCAAAATTTGAAGAAATCCACAAAAAAATCCAAAAAATTAAAAAATTCGAAAGGCCAAAATGCAAGCTTCTGAGCCATTTTGGGCTTTTTACGATGTCCGTCATAGCCAATAAGTCTTGCAGAACTCATCGTTATGGTCGTTTTGACATATTATGGGCCCCTAAACTCCAAACAGATCAAAAGTTATGATAAAAAGCATAACTACCCTTCTAAAACATGAATTTTGTACACAATCCTCCCTTTCAAGTTGTGACTCACGTGTAAGGGGAAATGTGAGCCCATGGCTAAAATTAGGGCTTGCATTAAATGAACTAAAACAAAATTAACAAACAACAAATGAACAAATAAAAGACCAAAAAAGACGGGGAAAAAAGATGAGAAACCTAAGGATGTCCCCTAGGGTTTGGTCCCCTAGGGGCTGATCTCTCTCCTAAGAACTTCATCTTTTGAAGCTTGCAAAGGTTGAACTTCAGAAAACTGTTCGAAAAACTAAAGCAAGGATTCAATGACTTAAAGATATCTTACACGTGACTCACTTAAAAACATGACTTACATGGATGGGGAAAATCTAAGCCCAAGTATAAATTAATGCTCACATGAAACCCTAAAGAAATGAATGAAAGATGAAAAAGGCGTAAATAAACAAACGATAAACGGATCAACAAACAACCAAAAAACAAGCTAACCGGCCACCCTAAGTAGTCCCGCCTCGAGGCAAAAATATCGACGATCTCTTCTCTAGTGAACTTCATTAGAACCTCTAAAAAGAATAAAGGAACAAAGAAATAATTACTCTCAAAACCCATTCCAAACCACTAAAAACTATAGAAATACCCCATAGGGTTTGGATTTGTACCCTAAGATTTGGCCCTAAGGATTCTCCTCTTAAGATTTGAATTTTCGCAGGCCCAGAATTTGGATGCCTAATAATCCTATTAGAAGTATGTAATTTCACGTAGGGTTCAGTCCTAGAATGTTTGAAAACATCTTTTAAACACTAAATATTAATCTGGAAGGCTTAATTATGAAAGGAATAATCAAAATATGAAGAAATTTTAAAAACTACAAAAAATCAAAAAAAAATCGAAAGGCCAAAATGGCAGCTTCTGAGCCTTTTTGGGCTTTTTACGATGTCCGTCATAGCCAATAGGTCTTATAGGACTCATCGTTACGGTCGTTTAAACAGATTATGGGTCCCTAAACTCCAAACAGATCAAATGTTATGATAAAAAGCGTAACTACCCTTCTAAAATATGAATTTTGTACACGATCGTCCCTTACAAGCTGTGACTCACATGTAAGGGGAAATGTGAACCCATGGATAAAATTAGGGCTCGCATTAAATGAACTAAAACAAAATTAACGAACAAGGAATGAACAAACAAAGGACCAAAAAAGACAAGAAATCTAAGGATGTCCCCTAGGGTTCGATCCCCTAGGGGCTGATCACTTAGAGCCCGTTTGATCTATCCTCTCCCAAATTCTGTCCCGAACGAGTTTCAAGCACTACAATGAATGAATAATGAAACCGAAACCAAGTAAACTTATGAAGACTTAAAAGTGAGCATTCTTAACTTCGATATATCAAGATGAACTTTTTATAGAAATGAAAATCAAAAGAAATAGACGAAAATTTATTAACAAAGCACGAAACGAACAAAACACGTCGGAATGGGAGCGGGTCCCCAGCCCCCTAAGGTTCGGCTCCTTAGGGTTCAACCCCCTAGGGTGGGCCCTCCTTGGGGTAGTCCTTTCTCGCTCTGTGTTACGTTTCTTCGGCTTCTTCGATATTAAAATTAACTTATGCTATCTTTCTGGACTTAATATTATTTAGCCTTAGAAGCACAATTTGAGAGGTGTTGTTACGAGTCCCGAGACATAAGGCTCGTGAGAACAGCGTATTGGGAATCAGTTAAAGGATTAGATTGGTGGTTAGAAGGATTAGATGATTTGGGCATTACCTGTGTAATAAGGAGTATTTTAGGAATTTTTCTGTCATTAAGGGTATTTTTGAAATTTCTCCGTCTGACATGTGCCTGGCACATGACTTGAACGCTATAAATACCACTTAACTTAACAAGTGAAGGGACTTTTAGGGGAACTTTAAGAGATTCTTTGTCACCTAAAAGCTACATCTCTCTCTCTTAAAACAAAAAAGTTGGAAGGAATTGCAAAACTTGTGAATAACTCTGAATCGAGTGAACAAAAATGTTAGCGTTGCCTATCTTGAATTCACTAGAAACACTTGCCACAGCTCTCAGACACCAACGATTACGTCATGATTCTGAGAGTTCTGTCACGTGTTACTCTGGTAGTTATTCACCGGTTCTTCTTCCCTCTCTAATTTTTCGACCGATTCCGTATCTTTCTCAGGCTTCTCGCCTCCACCATTATTACGAATCATAACCCTAGTAAGGTACGCATTTTCCATGCCAACAATGAACATGTATAATTAAAAGTACAAACTTGATTTCACAAACTTTTTGTTCAGCGTTTTCTTTCCTGTTTAAATTATTATAAGTGCTATCTAAATTTGAAACAATTAAATATTTTTCAAATTTGTAAAGAGTTCAAAAAAAATAACCTAACTTGTTAGAAAAATGAAAAATGTCTTTTGTTTTTATATCTCTAATGGGAAAAATGATCTTTTAGAAGAATTTTTATTTTTATATCTACCAATTTTATTTTAAGTTTTTTCAATCACAATTTTATGTAAGATAATATATTTTAGCAAATTTTATGTAGAATAATTGTATTATTCAAATTTTATTAAGTTATTGAAAAATTTCTTAACCAACCTAAAAAAATTAGAATTCATCCAAATAGAATTCCTAAATAAAATTCTATTTAGATTAAAATTCATCCAACCTAAATAAAATTAAAGCAATTACTTTCTCATAATCATAAGTAAATAAATATACATTCTATTCAAAAAATTTAACTTAATAATTGATTGAAGTAACCTATAATATATAATTGAATACTTTATTAATTAGATAAATATTTAAAAAATTAATAACTATCATTATCTTCTCAAATTTTTAATTAAATATTTATCATATATTTATTTAATTATCATAATAAACCATTATCTATGTATTATAATAAATTATTATTTGAAATGGATTAGTGAGCTTGTTTATACTGCATCCCCAAATTATGATTTTTTTAATAATAAAAAAAATCCCGAGACCTGCATAAATTCATGCTAATATTTTTATCTATTTTTTGAACTAGTTCCAAAATGACTTAAATATGTTAAATCCATAAAGTTGTTACAATTCATGAAATAATTACAACTGAAAAACTACACAAACAATAAGATTAAGTTAACTTTTGTTACACAAACAATATGTTACGATTCATTCTAATATTGGTTAAGTACAATTTTAGATTAAAGTTTTGCTCAAGTACTCTGACCTCCTTACCCTGTTAGTCAAAGGACAAGTGTCGGTAAGTCAAACTGCAAATAGATTTACAATGCTTGTTGAGATTTTAGACATTTTAAGGGGCTGAAAAGGTCTGAAATCCGATTTTAGATAGTTAAAAGGGTCGGCCAAATAGGTAAGCTACCACCTCCAAGTGGTCTAATTAGTTCTCTCCACTTGTCATAGCCAGGGCTATAATGAGTTGAGTTCAGCTGACTCACACAATTGACCACTATATATTAACTTGGATAAGGTTTTCTTTCTTTCTCTTTCTCTTATTCTTTATTTTTTTATTTTGTTTTTTCAGCAATTGCTTAGACCAATAATATATCATAGTAATATTTATATACTTTAAGGCAAAATATATATTTAATAATATTGTCACACTTATTTTAATAATATATTTTTTTATTTTAGCTGTAATATTTTGCTCTGAAAGTATAATATTGTTATGGAATTATTAACGGCCATTTTTTCAAAAAAAACAATTGGGCCATGGAATCCCGCGTTGCATGCTATATTTACAATCATATATACCTTTCTATTTTATTTTTTTATATAATTGTTATACACTAAATACAAAATTCTTGGCATTTTTTCATTTGAAGCCCCTTTACACTAATTTAAGATCATTAATATTGGCAGAGTAAAAATATTAATACCAAAATAATAAATATTATTTAAAGTGTCAAATGTTATTAAAATAATTACAAAAGTGACCTTAAATAAATATTTATTATGACAACATATTTTTACCTTGATAATATAAACGATCTAAGTTAACATGAAAATCTAAGTTAATTATTACTAGCTAATATTTAGATTTCAAATCATACAAAATACATAAGCAAACAAAAAGTATAGAAGTATATGGAATTTGACTTCTACAAAAGAAAGTCAAGTTAGTAGATACTAGTAATGAAGTGCACGAGCAACGCCTCAACTACAATGTCGAAAGATAAAAACTCCCTGCACAACTACCACTATCTAGTGCTGGAATTCTCATGCTTGCTAGCAAGGATATATGAGCTGTTAGTGCTGCATTACAACAAAAAATGTTAACACCCTCACGAGCCTATTTAAAGCCTCTTAACTCTTCAAAAAAAAACTATATTTATTTCTCTACATACCAAAAACTAAACACAAACTTCTTCAAAATGCCTTGTACTATTTTCTTCACCACAATGTTGCATCTTTTTTTCCTCCTCCTCTCCCCTCCGGTGCTTGTTATTAACAAGCCGAGCGCCATTTTTCCTAGGGTTTGTGGTGCTACAAGACCTTTGGATGAAGAAAGTACTCGAGGATACGTAGCATTCAAGCCCGAGTTGGGAGCTGATAAAGTTCAAGCTAGAGGACATCAAGGCGTCGAGAACTGCTTGCCTAAAGGATTTCATCGTACTTCTGCTCCTATTCGATACATAAATGATCATACTTTTGGTTCAACTTTATGCTCTTCTAGCAAACAGGAAACCAAACCATGAAATTTATGATATGTTTGAACAAAAAAGTGGCTTGTACTCGTATTCTAGTTTTTTTGTGTATTTGTGTTACCTTTTTCAGTGTGTTTACGACACAAAATGCTAGTAAATTGTATACAACTTAATTAGTTGTATATGGCTTTCACTATTTGATAAATGCTGATTGTATACCTCTTGATATATATTCAAATGCATTATAGCCAAGTGTTATGAAGGGCTGTTGTGTCAATATATTGTTAACATTTAATTTATTGATCTTCTTATTGTTGTTATAATGCACTTGATCTAAACCATGTCATAGCACAACCGCTACAGTATTATTTTCCGGCTTTTACCATAAAGCTATAGCTAGTCTTTTAGAAAACAAGATGGTATACCGACTGAAAATATAAGGAATTGAATTGTCACTCGTGTTATTTTATTATTGGTAAATTTTATAAAAAAATAAATAAAAATTAACCAGATAATTATATTGCAGGCCTCTATTATCATTCGTACTTATCTCATTAATTATCCATGTTGGTTATAAACTAAAAATCGGTAAACAAATGTTGACATATATGGAACTACTCTTTGGAAAACGAGTTCTTAATGCTTAAACTGATCATCTAACAAAAACTTGTAATTAGCATGCCATTGGCTCGCTGATACTAGGTTGATGCATATAGCTGCATGCATCCACAAATTTTAGTCTCAAATTTTAATAATGAAAAAGAATCATTGACTAAAATATGTACAGTTGAATCGATCACAAACACAAACTTGTGCATAAGAAAGTAAAACAAAACTCTCATTTTAGAATGGAGAAAACGTGATACGAAATCTTGTGTGTAAGTCTAATTTTTATTGCAAATTTGGAATATCATTTTATTTGGCACCATAAATTTGTTAAAAAATAACAACGCAATGAAAAATAATAGTACAAAGAAATTGAAAGAAAATCAATATTCACATAAGATATAAAATTATGTGATTCACCCAAACATTGGACTAATCCACGATCGATCACAAGTCAATATCACTGTTTTTGTTACATCATATATATAGAATCCCCTTCTTATATAATACAATATAAAAAATTTAATTCAACTCATAAATACAAAATTAGTAACTATACAATTACCACTTAATTAAAATTCAGATCAGATTTCATCAATAATAAAAATAAAAAAAAAATCAAATGCTCTTAAGTAATGATGTTTAAAATCGGTAACAATGACATGATTTTGGTAGGTGGACTAAAAGCTTTGACCAACCTCAGTTCTAGCATACCCGAATTTGAATGAGCACGGAGGTGAGAAGCCCAAGGGGACCAAACCCAATTGACAGTGAGAACTGAGAAGTATCTTATGTGCACAGTTTACGGCCAATTTATTCAAATCTCATACTCGGTTGAAATTAGTAATTTAAGAAATATGCTGTCTTGTTTTCTTCTTTTGAGGATTGCATAATATAAGGTTTAAAAATTCTTTTCATTATATTATGTACTCTCTTCGTTTTAAATTATAAAATTAATATTAATTTTTTAAAAGATAATTTATAATATTTTTAAATTTAAAATTAACATAATTCATTTAAATTTAAAAATAATAATAATTTACAGCATAGAAAGATAGAAATTGGAAAAGAGTATCAAATTTAAAAATAGAATTAAAATATTATTTCCTGTCTTAGAAGGAACGGTCAATTTTGTATTTAATGTATCCCAAAAAAAACATCACTTCAATAAATTGAATCTTTTATTAAATAATATTTGGCCAGCATATACCCTGTACAAAGCACATGGTTTTATTCTTGATTCTTAAATTTTTATTTATTTTTTAAATATTTTTTTATATAATATTTTGAATAGAATAAGTAATATTACTTTTGACTTACTAGGCAGTTTTTTTTTTTTTACATGCTAATATTTTGGACTTTTTTCAAATTTTATTTATTAATTTTTTATTTTTAGAGATAATTTTTTTCTTTTCTCTTAAATTTGTATTATTTAAGTTAATTTTTTGTACATATTTTTAAAATATTTTTTGGAGTTATCTATGTTTATATTTTTATTTTGAAATAAAAAATTTTGTATTAATAATTATGCATTAAACATGAACTTTTTTTTACCTTCAATTTAAAATATTTGAGATCCTTTTGGTGCAAGTAGCCTGCAAGCAATGCAATATAGTATAATAAAATATTTTATTTAACAATAAAACTCAATTATATATTATATAAATAGTGGTGATGAAATCATTAAGTACTATAGCATACTAAGTTATTGTAAAGGTGGTATAATAAATTGATACATACACTACAAGAAAATGGTCTATCAGCGACCAATATATTAGCGACTACACAACGCGATCGCTATTACTATTATTAGCGACCGCTACTATATTTGGTCGCTGTTAAAATTGTCCTACCAATTTTTTGGCTCTCGATCTTGGTGCAAATAGCATCTGCGACTAAAACATATTAGCGACCGATATGCGGTCGCTAAAACTGTCATGTCAACTGTGTCAGCAACCGCTGATACCAGTTGCTGATGATATTTAATCTAACTATATCAGCGACTGCACACGGTCGCAGAAAGCGATCGCTGATACTTTTAAGTTACATCAGGCAAGCAAAAACTCGTCAGAAGCAGAATAGAAGAAGAAAGAGGAAAAAGAGAAGAGAAAAGGAGAAAGGGAAAAGGAGAAGGAACCTGTGCCGCCGCTCGTCGTGACAACCTCCTTAGCCGCAGCCTATCATAGTATGTATGTATTGGCTCTTTAATCTCTCATTTGATCATAAATGGATTTGGATGTAATAGTTACCATCAATGGAATGATATGGTCTATTTGAGCTTGTAGATGATGATAATCTCCGTTGGCACATAGAATTCAACAGTTATATTTTATTGTTTTCTATTTTATTTTATTTTTCATCTTGATGCGAATTATTTATGCTTGTGAATGTGCCCTGCCCCATCTACGATTTGCCCCATGTTGAATCTGTTATGCTTGAGTCTGTTAATTACCATCTATGATTTGTTTTTTGTTTTTTTTATTCATCTTGATGCAAATTTCTAAATGTGCCCCATGTTGTATGTTGCGTAGTTGGAACTTGGGAGCTATTTTTATTCTAAATTGATGCAATTCGTTAATTTTAACAAAGTATCAATTGCTGTGATTCCATTCTTGAAATTGAAAACACATATTTTTACCTTTCCTCTTCACATTCCAGCCAAATACAGTAATTTTTTCCCAAACCCATACATATTACTCATTGTGAGTTTACTCTGCATAAACTACATGTGAGTTTTTCAATCATTGTGCTTTTATGTAGTAGTTTATGTCTTACTATTTGTTAGAAGGATGAGACCATTGATATGTTAAAATGTTAATATTGCTTAATTATGGTTAATACATTTTGGAATCTAATATTTCATTTGAGTATTTGAGCTTACAATAATATAATATAATAAAATTAAAATGAAAGAACAAAATACAAATAATATAATATGATATACTTTAAAATTAAAAAAATGATTAAATTTAAAATACTATAATATAATTTAATTTAAAATAAAATAACAGAATTTAATTTAATTTTAAATATCATATTATATAAAATAATATAAAAAAATTAAAATGATATAAAAAATACAAATAAAATAATATGATATAATTTAAAATAAAATAAAATAACTTAAAATAAAATAATATACTATAATATAATTTAATTTAATTTTAAATATCATATAAAATAATATAAAATAATATAACATAATAAAATTAAAATGAAAGAAAAAATTTTAAAAAAACACAAATAATCTAATATGATATAATTTTAAATAAAATAAAATAATATAAGTTAAAATAAAATAAAATAATTTAATTTAATTTTAAATATCATATGATATTATATATAATAATATAACATAATAAAATTAAAATGAAAGAAAAAATTAAAAACATACAAATAATATAATATGATATAATTTTAAATAAAATAAAATAATATAAGTTAAAATAATAATAAAATAATTTAATTTTAAATATCATATGATATTATATACAATAATATAACATAATAAAATTAAAATGAAAGAAAAAATAAAAAATACAAATAATATAATATGATTTAATTAAAATAAAATTAAAATAAAATAAAATAAAAATAGATATAATTTATAATAAAATAAAATAAAATAATTTAATTTTAAATATCATATTGCTACAAATGCAAGGAGGACGGGCAATAATTCATCTGAGATTGCCCGAGCTTAGACCGTTAGAATGAGGTATCTGTCAATGATATAATTTAAAATAGTATAATCATATTCAGCTTAGATACCCGTTCAAAATTAACTCATTATGAGTGAATTTTGAATAGTCCCTAGTTTGGGATTGTTCTTGTATGTCAGGCTCTCACTTAGGCTAGTGTCAACGACTGAAGCAAATGTATCTGTTTGTTCTAAAAAAAAATTAGTTTCTTTATCTTCTATTGTTCTACGGGTGCATACTTAAACTGTATAAATTATAGTCTATTTCGTATACTTAGAGACCAATGGGAGATGTTGCCAAAATTTCTTTAGAACAACAGATGCATTCGTTTGAGTCGTTGACATTAGCGGGACGTCACATACAAGAATGGGATAGAAGCCTAACTGGTGTAATTGTAGAGTTCATGCCCTAGAGGCTAATTATTTGATGTAATTGCTTAATATTTTGATATTATATTTGATTGAATAAATGAATTATTTTATTATAATTTTATTTAATGCGTTATATAAATGTTAGCATAATAAAAGTCCTTAGAATAGTGATACAAATTATATAGCTTCAATTCAAGTATGTGACTTGAACATGAGATCATATAATTACAATTAGTATCATTGCTCTTAAATGTCCCTAGTCGAGTATCGTTGTTAATGGGACAACAATGATGTATTGAGACTAGTATGTGGATTGACTAATGGCCAAATCTCATTGGTCATAAATATATATTAAGTCAATGCATAAGTACATGTTAGAGAACAATGTAATGGACAGACCTACCATGAGAATTCTACGTGGAGCATTATGCAAAGTGTCCTAAGAAATTCTCATAGTGACAATGATGTAATAATCCTCCGACCTGAAATCATTATATTATTACACGTGAATTTATGTACTTTGATATCATCAAATGTCACCTTTAATAGGGTGGACAATAAAGGTGATTATTGGGTACATCATGAATCATGTAAGGAAAATGAGTGATCTAGATGAAATTTAACCCTCCTATATATTAAGGGTGATATCCATAGGCCTCTTGATTGAGTAGGACTATGAAATGCATGGTCATGCTCAAATAGTGATTTGTTTCATATAGTCTACTCATTGATCAAGAAAACTCAGATTAAATTATAAAGAGTATGACACATTCCATGCCTCGAGTTTAATATAAGATGTCAAGGTTAAAGGATTAAATTACATTGAAACATTGGTCACAAAAAATATTGCATCGAATCACCGATCTTATTATTATTTGGGTAGCAGTGAGACATTACTAGATGTCGCTCACTATTTATAATTTTATAATATGATTTTAAAATTATTGTCAAAATAATAATAACCTATAAGGTCACACACTTAAAATGTAATTAAAAGGGAATTAATTTAAATTATAAGAATTTAAATATGTCAATATGATTAATAGTATTTAAATTACGAATTTAAATTTAAAAAAAAAGGATAACTTGTATATATGTATATTAATTAAGTTATACTTAATTAAGATATAATATATATATAAATTCAGATTTTACTTTACTAATTGGATTAGGTTTTGGTTAATTCCTTTTTGACTGTTATATATATGATATATCAGTCGTTTTAGAAAAAGAGGAAAAATCAAACATAAAACCCTAGCCGCTTTAGGAAGAGACTAGAGAGAAAACTTCAGAAAATCCAGATCTTGGCGGCTAGTACCGCAGCTCTCTTTGCTGCAGATCGTGTGACGATTCACGGGACGTTCGTGTGGATACCATAGAGACGCAATTCCGTTGGATTGCGTTGAAGATTCGAAGCTGTTCTAGAATTATCCATCGTCTCCATTCAAGCTCGGATAATCAATAAAAACAAATATAAACCTCTGAATTAATATGTTTTCACATGGATCCTATTTTTTGGTTTCGAAAATTGTTTTGAAAATTATAATTTCGTTGCTTTTATGTGCCGAAATTCCTACAGTAATAAGGGTGGAGACATATTTAGATAGGAACTATATATGCATTAATTATACCTAAAGATGACACAGTGTAATATAGTAATTGTTGTCAAAATAAGTACCGTAGTATCATTCTATTCAGACCGTAGTTGGATGAGACGGCGAAAGTCAAGTGCCCAGATAAGTGCTACAGCTAAATTTAGAACTTGTTGCCAAATATTTCTGGATTATGCGTATAGTCACCTGGAATATGTCAATGGTCAGAACAAGATAAAATGCCCTTACTTGAAGTATAAGAATGCAAATTACATGGATAAAGACATGGTCAACTATCATTTACTTGTTTCTGAACCAATGTTAGTGGGCACATGGGCAAAGAATAGATAGTTGCTACACATAAGTACATACTCCATGCAGCAGTACCCATCGTATTAATGACATGGTGCATGATATTGCAGGCCTTGGTTTTGATTGGGAATAAGACAGAGAACAATCTAAGAATTTTGATGCCAAAGCATTCTTTAAGTTGTTAGACGAGGGTAGTGAACCGTTGTGGCCTGGTTGCACCAAACAAACCACATTGTTTGCAATGGCTACGTTACTTAATATTAAGGCTGATCACAACATGAGCCATGAGTGTTTTGAGTCACTATTGAAGGCCATTAAGAGTATGTTGTCTGGCGGTGAAAAGTTGCCCAATAACTACTACTTTTATAAGAAAATGATGAAGAAGTTAGGTCTTGGATACCAAAAGATCGATGCATGTCCGAACAATTGCATGTTGTTTTATAAGGAAAATGAACAAAAAACAAAGTGCATGTTGTGTAGTCATAAACGATTCATGCCTAATAAAGAGGGAGTGACTACAAAAAATAAACATATACCTTTTAAGATTTTAAGGTATTTTTCAATTACACATCAGCTAAAAAGATTGTACATGTCTTCAAGAACAACCGAACATCATATGACTTGGCATGCGAGATCTCCAACTAAGGATGAGGAACTTAACCATTTCATGGATGGGCATGCTTGGAAAGATTTCAAATTAGCATATCCTGGGTTTGCATCGGAACCAAGAAATGTTAGGCTTGGATTGTCCATTGATGGTTTCAACCCTTTCGGTCACTCAGTTATTCTATACTCCTGCTGGCCTATGATTGTTACTCCGTACAACTTGTTACCTTGGATGTGTATGAAACAACCATACTTGTTTCTTTCACTCGTGATTCCCGGACCTAAGAATCCTGAAAAGAATCTAGATGTTTACTTATAGACGAGTTGAAGGTATTGTGGGAGGATGAAGTATAGACTTAGGATATGTCCATGAAAAAAAAATCAACCTTAGGGCAGCGATTATGTGGACTATAAGTGACTTCCCTACTTATGGCATGATATCTGGATGGAGTACACACGGGAAGTTGGCTTGTCCATATTGTATGGAGCATACGAAATCTTTCAATCTATCAAATGGTTGAAAGTCATGCTAGTTTGAATGTCATCGTCGTTTCCTGCCCGTAGATAACCCATTTTAAAGAAATAGAGAAAATTTCTGGAAGAAAAAAAATTAGAGAATGATATGCCTACACCGCAACTGTCGAGGACAAAGATGCTTGACCTTGTAACGAGATTGCCGGTCATCCCATTTGGTAAGATTATTGCCTTAGACATAATTGATGAGTTTGGTGAATCTCATAATTGGGTTCGGAGAAGCATCTTTTGGGAACTGCCTTACTAGTCTACTAATTTGATTCATCATAATCTAAATGTGATGCATATTGAGAAGAATGTATTCGAAAATGTGTTTAACACCGTCATGGGTGTTATGAAAAAGACGAAAGATAATGATAAGGCACGGTTGGTCATGAAAGATATTTGCAAGCGTCCTGGATTTGAACTTTATGAATCTCCTAATGGTAAGATGGTCAAACTGCATGCAAGGTACAGATTGTCCAAAAAGTAGGTTAAAGATGTGTGCACGAGGATTAAGTCTCTGAAACTACCAGATGGATATGTGTCAAATATTTCCAGGTATGTTACAGGTGAAAAATTACGAGGGATGAAGAGTTATGGCTGTCATATCTTCATGGAGAGACTTATACCTATAGCATTTCAAGATTTGCTTGATAAACCAATATAGGATGCTTTGACTAATCTTAGTCATTTCTTCAGAGACATATGTTCAAAAACGTTAAATGAAAAAAAGCATGTCTATACTTGAGAAGAACATCATTGAGATCACGTGTAAGCTTGAAAAAATATTTTCACCAAGTTTTTTTGACTCCATGGAGCATTTGTAAATCCTTCTACCTTATGAAGCTCGTGTTGGCGGTCCAATTCAGTATGTATGGATGTACCCTTACGAGAGGATGATGAAAAACCTTAAGAGAAATGTGAAAAATAGAGCTTACATCGAGGGGTCGATATGTGAGGCATACAGTTTCAATGAGATATCTACTTTTGTATCAGATTATTATCGAAGTCTTGTCAAAGACCAATTGAGTCCTGAGACATGGTAATGGGGGGCAATGTTGAATTAAATGGTTGACTTTTTGTATTCGGTCTATCGGGCCACGCTTATTGGAAAAGGGACACGTATATTTCTCTCTACGCGAGAATTACATGTTGCACATACTTACATTCTTCTCAATTGTGAGAAAATTAACAAATTTGTGAGGTATACATGTAAAACTAATATTTAACTTTATATCTTAACATGCAATCTCATATATTTATATGTTAATGTTTATAATACATGTATAGATCATACGATGATGAGTTAAAAGCAAATCAAAATGGCATTACTGATAAAGATATTCAACTCAATCGTTATAAAAATTTTGCACTTTAGCTAAAGAACAAAGTAAGTTAGTTAAGCTAATTAAGCATGGCTTTTCATATATTCATCTATGCATTCATTTAATTTAATAGAATTTATGAAGTGATAATTCACAATTTATAAAATTATTGTAGGCTCTTAATGACGGAACGATTCCTTCAAATGTACAAATCCTAGCCATGGGCCCAAATAGGAACCAAGTCAGTCGCAATGGTTACAAAGTAAATGGCTGTGAATTTCACACAAAGACATATGCTCGTGATAAAAGAACAACTAATACTGGAGTGTGTGTTCAAGGAGATTGTTACAATAAGCTTGGTCGTGCCTTTTATAGGGAATTGGAGAAAATCATAGAGTTGTCATACAAAGGTATTTATAGGGGTCATATTAATTTATTTAAATGTCGTTGGTTTGATTCAAAAAAAGGTTTACGGGTCGATCGACATGAAATCGTCGATGTTGACCTCCATAGGTCTATGTATGTCAGCGCACCATTTATGTTGCCAACTCAAATAGTACAAGTATACTACACTCCTAGTCCTATTAGGAAAAGGGATAGACCGCCTTCAGATTGGCAAGTTATAATTCATACTTCCATGCGTAGTCGTGTCAATTAGTAGACAGGGAGGTCTATGAAGAGGAAATGTTACATAGACTTCCTATAATAAATGTTGAAGACAACAATGAATTGAACCAGTTAGAGGTGGAGATGAACTTGATGAATTGGATCCCGAGTCAGTACATGTGTCAGATGACGTTAATAATGAGGAGGAAGAGTTATTGACTGACACTGACACTAATACTAACACTGAATCTAAAGAAAATGATGGTTATGAATCTCCACATGATATTCAAAATGATTCTGACTCAAACAATGATTTTCATTAAACTGTATGTTTAGTTTTACTTGTATTACGTACACTTACATATATACATGTTCTCTATATTCTTATCATGTTCATTTCATTTACAATTACATGTCATCATTGTCATTTTATTTGTGTATGTATTATCATATAACTCATAATAATATCCTGACAATTTTATTTATAAATGTCTACTTCAGAGCCAATAAAACGCGACTTGGGTCGGGGTCTGAATCAGATCCCGAAGGTCCCAACTAATCCGAATGAGAGGATTCTCATCCAGATTCGACTTCCTCCTGACAGCATGTAAGTTATATAGCTATCATATTAGCAGTGTTGTAAATATCTTCTGTAAATTATTTTAGACATTAAAATAAAAGTACTTATCTTTAATGTAAATTGTTGTATATTTTAGTAATTTTGCTGATCACAAGATTGTGAAGTGTATTTCACAATTATGTTTACAGAACTGACCGACACCAGTGATTACGTGGGCGAGCATACCTCTCGCCCACAAAGATGCAGCATGGGCTGAATTTCAAGTATATATATATATATATATTAATTCTGTAAGATAGTTTAATTAATGAACTAATATTATTTTGTAGTGTTGTTAAATATTATTATTATGGTATTTTTATTTGCAGAAAAGGTATAGATGGGACGACACGCATGCGACAATAATATAGACACTTTTTTGGCAAAAGTGCACTGTCCGAACTAAAGATAACTTGAATAAAGAAAGACAGAAAGCCCTACAGAATGCTTAGATTGACCATTCAGGAAAGACTGAGCAATACATGCACGAGTATTGCCACTGGTGGTGTGCGTAGTCGTATGGGCTAACATATGTGAGTAGTAAAAATCTGAGAGCTGGGTTAAGCGACGCAAAACTACCACCACAAACAGAGCCTAAGGTACACCTGAAGGTGATAAGGCAAAAGGCACCTACAGGGGCGACAGTATATCACAACTGTAGAGGTACGTATTTTGTAAAATATTTTTTAATTTTATGTTTTATATTAGTATGAGAGCATAATATATGTTATGTATGGATTCCGATTTATATTTGTAGGAGGCAGAGTTCTAGGGTGAGTCTATCCATTGGTTGGATGTACGTGGCCACCCGCGATGGTATACTAGAGGTGCTCCAGATACGTGTAAGTTTTTATAAGTTGATATGTTGTTTAGAATTTTTAACGTCAGTCGTTCTGTAGCTTAATTAATTATTTAATTATAACCTATTTAATTTTTAACCTGATGACAGGATAATTATAACGCATTAATGGACGAACGCTATCCTGCTGGCACCCCGCGGCCGCCAATAGATCAAGAATTATGGGAGAGGGCATCGATTGTGAAGAAAAATTATGTCAAAGGCTAAGGACAACGATGTCGATCGTCTATCAGTGGTACGGGCAATTCTGTTACGCAGTATACTTAGACATCAAGCCACGCGAACACGATGCATATTGTTACTGACTGTGTCAGAGCTATTAGTCAAGATTGTGAGCTTATTCGTACACTCCGCGCACAGCTGTAGTCTCTGGGACCTAATGAGTTAGCAGACGTAGTGGCGGCTGCAGCAGCACAGCAATATAGTAGCATGATGACTTCGAGGTAATCTTATTATTTGGTACTTACAATGACTCAAATTACTTAATTAATATATATTTAACATTGTTTTATTCTTTTGTTTTACAGGCCCGTTTGGACGAGGATGAGTGAAGACGTTTTTGTATTCTCATATTCATCTTTTTTTACATTTTTATTAGTTTATGCATGGATATGGTATTTATATTCTAATCACTTTTGTATATAATCACTTTTTATTAGTTTAGACTTTACGTTGGTTGGTTTATATTTCAATTCGAATGGTTTGCATTTGATATATTCTTTATATATATATATAATGAATGAATTACTTGATATTATGAATGTAGACACCCAAATTTTGCACTTCTCTACTAACCCTGGCAGGAGGGCAAAATCGTTACTTGACCCGACATGTGAAAAGGAAGGTGGACCCCAACTCAAAGCCACCCCAACGACTTACGGTCAAAAGCCGCAAACAGTTGATCCGGAAAGAACCTAATTTGATCACAAAAGACGACTAATGGCCACTACGACTAATGACCACTACATCAAGTAACAGCCTTCCGAAATAATACAACAAAAAATAATGATTCAAGACTGCAGGACACGAAAATCGAGAAAAAAAAGCCGGCCAGCCGCGGATGCATCTGCAGCTGACGACACGTGGCATTTTTTGTGGCCCGAGAAAACGCACGGCAGCCGAAGATTCGACGCGGGCGGCTAGCGAAGGCAGCCGCAGATGCATCTGCGGCCATTTTTTAGTTTTTTTAAAGGATAGGAAAGCATCAAGACTTGAACGCGGCTTAAACCCTCTAATGTCCCTAGCAGAGTCGCCAGCTGTCGACGCCGGGAAAGTCATTTCGTTTTTTAATAATTTCCCTTTCCAATTTTAGCCTTTGGATTTAGATGTGGTTTTGAAAAGGGGTCGGCTTGAGTGTCGACGAGGTTCGAAAGATCGATTTTATGATGAGCCAATTGACCAGAGTCGCCAGTTGGTATATTTGAAAGGGATGTACCAACTCATTCGAATTTTGCTTTCGTAATCGCAGTGGCTCATATGTGACTCTGAATTAATTGGTCCGCAAATCGAGATTCATAGAGTTCGGGGGCTTGCTTAAGCAAGGGGAATGTATTAGGCACCCCCCGACTTCCGTGAAAATACGGTTACCGCAATCTTAATGCTTTCCCTTCCTTTAAATCCTAAAATGTGTGTTTGTGCACGTGTGTATGTGTGTGCCTAAATGAATGTCGTTGGAATGCTTTATTTTCAAAAATACTTCAGAAATCTCGTTAACCCTATGCACGAAAGATTCGATTCGTTTTGAAAAGTTTATTTTTAAGCTTTCGTTTTGATAACAAAATCTTTAATGATGATATTTATAAAATAAGGTTTTCGAATCCTTCGTCTAATAGGAATGGAGCTCATCCGATACTTTCGATTTTTTTATTTTTTTAGCTCACGAATGATCTATCTAATATCCTACTTTGATTGATTTTATGAAAATCTTTATCTTTTCATTCCCAAAATCGTTGTCTCGTGTCGAAAGGGAAAACCAAGCATCAAAATAACGTTGGAGCTATTTGTGGGCATGTAAGCCGTCTAAATAGCCCCAAACGCCCACAATCACATATTTCACTATCACGGGGCCTTAAACCCGATTTTCGACTCGATGTCGCTTTAAGGCCCAAAAATTTACATATTTACATAAAAGTGCATCGCGATCGCTACATACGTAAAAGCTATAAAATAAACTAAAAGGATATCATCGGGAGGTTAGGAGGAGATTCCATCCGCAATAAATCCTCCCAAACCGTCCCTAATCCACAGATCTACAACATATATTAACTACATTGGATCTCACTTCAAAATACACAAAATCAAACTATTTAAATAGCAATGCACCAAATATTTTCGAATCTACAGTAGATCCACCCAACAAATGCAATAAGAATAAAATAAAACTATATCTAAAAGATTTACTAGATAAAACACAACGAAGCTATGAAACTCGGATTTTTTCACATTCCAAATGATGAAATAAACGCTTTGACACTTGGAAATCAACTAGGATACAATACCTAGTATAAAGATTGTACAAAAGATGAAGAATCTCACTTCTTCTCTCTTTTTTTTCTCTTCTCCCGTCGCCTTTCTCTCTCTACAATTCCATTTTTTCTTCCTTTTTTTTCTCTCGGACGCAGAAATGGTCGTTGTATAGTGTCCTGGAGGCAGCCGCAGGTGCAGCTGTGGCTGGCTTCGGTGCTTCCTCGATTTTCATGTACTGATGTCGGTCTTTCGCTTTTTCGCTGGAAGGCTCGTATTTTGCAATCTGGAAATCCCTGGGAAATGTGTCATATTATTCTGGGAGGCTAGTTCGGAGGGCTGTGACTTGATATAGAATTTGCTATTTATGCTTGGCTTCCAAGGGGCGCTGTCCCCTTCCACCCCCGCCAGCTCACCGGCGAGCTGGGCAGCCGCTCGCTCACCGGGGAGCGAGACCCCCGACCATCGTAAGCGTAGTGGCCATTAGTCGTCTTTTGTGATCAAATCAGGTTCTTCTGGATCAGCTGTTTGCCTCGCCTCAAGTAACCTGATGCTCGTTGTTCGTTGTGGCGGCTTTGACCGTAAGTCGTTGGGGTGGCTTCGTGTTGGGGTCCACCCTCCTTTTCGTATGTCGGGTTAAGTCACGATTTTGCCCTCCTGCCAGGGTTAGTAGAGAAGTGCAAAATTTGGGCGTCTACAATGAATACGTAGTAACTCAATATATATATAAACCGTTATGTGTTGGGATATAAAGCAGGTACAAACAGGAATAATTTTTCTGGGAAATCCACGAAATAAGGATATTTTTTTATTTGGTATCAACTGCTCACTAATATATTTTGGCGACCGTAATTCTTCACTTCACATCTACGACTGCACGGGTTAGCTAATATATTTTTAGCGACCAACAGTATCACCGACTGTATGCGGTCTTTAATGTGGGTCGCTGAATGTGAAACCACGTGGCAACCACGTCAGCCTGAAGCTGAGTCATTTTAGCGATGGCGGCAGTCGCTATTATCGGTCGCTGATGTCAGTCGCTAATGTGCAGCCAGTGACCAGGTAAACTACGACCGTGATCAGTGATAGTATTCGGTCGCTAATACCTATCAACGATCGATTGCGGTCGCGGATATGCGGTCACAGATAGGCTTTTTTTGTAATGATATAACATACCAAGTTGATAAAGAGATTGATGATTATTGAGGTATTTTATCTGTAACGTCCCCAAATCTGTGTACTCATTACAATGGACTTACAATACAACATCTATCTTCATATTTACAGCATTCAAATATAATATAGCAAATAAACCTAGCTTTAATACCAAATTTTTACACCATTCTTTCATTCCTGAATCGCAACCTTTACCACTTCTATTACATTTTCAAAATCATATATATGATGATTTAATCTATTACAATAACTATGAGTAATACATAACTCATATTCCAACACTAAAACTTTCTTTCTATACATTCTTCTTCAATTAATCATCTGTGACTTATAATATTAGCATTCGTCTCGCATAGCTAAAGCTTATACTAACAAGTTTTCTAACCTTTAACATTACAAAGTATATTTACCACAAAAGGGTTACACCAACGTATTCAATCATTTCTAATTAATAGAGTTTTATTATCAACAACTTAAAGCTTAATCACTTCTATTCATTACTCATTCCTCTTTCCTTTGACTTTAGCAAAATCTCCAGATTTCTCAGCTCAATTGCAAATATTCATTTAAAGCAAGAGTGAGCAGCTACGTTGCTCAGCAAGTTTAACAAACAACAATTAACATGCTTCACATATATACATGCATCATGTCATGCATACTTTGCATTTTATACATGCTTTACATATCTCATACTTCACCGTTTATCCATGCTTCATGCTTCTTATGCATTACATTTTATACATGTTTCATGCTTCTCATGCATTATATTTTATACATCTTCATGCTTCTCAAGTTATAAAGTTAACATAGAGCTTTTAACTTATCATCAATAGAACATCAACAGTTATTGCCACATAGTTGCACAGAGTGCATATTTAAAATACATTCATAAGGATTTCACATAATACGAAAAACTTACATACAGTTAACCAACTAGCTCGCACATAACAAAATTTAACATATAGTAACAAGTTCTGAAAAACTTGTCTGGTTCCGCCTCTTCCGTTTTATGCTAATAACACGTCTGTCGTATGACCTACATATTATAAGATTGATCTATAAATCAATCATTGACCCCAACATCGGTCTAATTTGATTATACACTCTTCCTTTATATATTTTAACCTTTTAGTAATTTTATAACATCATAATTAGGATTCTCAAAAAATAAGTTTTTATTTTAGAAAATTCGACCCAGACTGACTCGACCCAACTGGACCCGGCCGACCAACTCTCTTGACCCGACCCGACATGCCCTGCGTCAGGTTTAAGCCTAACCTGGCATGCCCCGTGCTAAGTAGGCAGAACCAACAACTCTGGCCCGGTGTGTCCCGCGCCTACCCTCTAGAAAATTTCCAACTTTGATATCTCCAGATTTTTCATCTCATAACTTCATATGTTCAACACATTTCACAAAATTTTATACTTTGAAAATACGTTTTCAAGCTCAAAGCAACGTTCAATTTAAAAGCTACATTTAAGGTTTTTCAACAAAAATCATTCTAAAACCATTTCCGTTCATTTTTTCCAACATAGGACTTTATCAACTTATGGACCCATAGTAAAACTCATGGATCTTTTGAAACATTAACCATACAAGGTTATTCTCTCAACTAGAATTTTCATCAAACATAACAATGTTTACCCCCAAAAAAATCATTTTGAGCTCATCTTAGCTCCTTATTTATTTATTCCAAAGGGGTTATTTTCATAACTTGTAGATTTGTAAAATACATTTACGAATCATAAAATGTCTTACACATTTTTGGAACCACAAAATTTATAAAAACACATACACTAGGTGTTTAACCTATGATCATGCTTAGACTCATTTTTCTCTATAAAACACATAAATCCCCAACAACATTTTATCCTTATGTCTTTGGATCCACCATGATCCTCTTCACATAATTTCTCTCACAACCAAACATACTTTTAAACAATACTAACTAAAATGTTCTAAGGCTTTAAAGATTATACCTTTGAAGCGTGAAAACTCTTCTTCCTCTTTTTCTTTGTTAAGTGATTGATCAAATTCCTTGCTAGATCACCACCTCCTTCCACCATGGCCAACCAAAATGGTTTCCTTCTCTCTTTCTCTCTATTCTCCCTAGCTCCCTTACTTGGGTGAAATGTAGAAAATGAGCCAAAATTCCTACAAATGCACTAAGGGTCTCAATTTATAGGAAATCAAGGCCAACGACAAAATTGTCTCTAGCCATTACTAGGGAATGGCAAAATAATCATCTAGACATCTCAAGGAAATTTTTTAGAAATTTTCTACAAGGACATATTGGTCATAAGCAACTTTTTTTAAGGGTAAAATGGTCATTCTATCATCACTTAGGAAATTTTCTAGAAATTTCCTCAAGGACTTCCATGTTATTAATAATTTTCACCAAGGGAATTTTAGTTATTTGGTCATTTTCTAGGAAACTTCCTAAGAAGTTCCTTCTAGGATACAAAGATCATTCATAATCTTCTATATGGACAAAATAGTCATTTTGCCATGATTAGGAAATTTTCTAGAAAATTTCTCAATGACATATTAGTCATAACTAATTTTCTTTAAGGGCAAAATAGTCACTTTATCGTTACTAGGAAACTTCCTATCAATTTCCTTAAGGACACCATGGTCATTAGTAAATTTTTCTAGGGGCAAAATGGTCATTTCATCATTACTAGGAAACTTCCTAACAATTTACTTAAGGATATGTTAGTCATTATTAATTTTCTTTAAGGGTAACATGGTCATTTGAACATTACAAGGAAACTTCCTAGAAATTTTCTCTTGGGACACATTAGTCATTAACAATTTTCTTGAGGGCAAAGTAATCATTTCACAAAATTTTCTACATTTTGGCCCCACAAATTTTCTTTATTTTTTTTTCTTTTCTTTTAAATTGTATATTTGCAATTATACACCAATGCACATATTTATACATCATTTTCCCAACACATCTAATTATACATATACCCATGTACATTCATAATTCTCTATAATTAACCTAAGCTTGGTTAAATATTAACCATAGTTATTTTACTAACACGTCTCATTGTATATATATATTCTTTTATTTTAAATTTAGACAATTAATTATTCCATACAAAATACATGTTAAACATATCGTTGGGTTTTGTTTACTTCTCAAACTTGTCTAACATTGCCCATAACACTTGGACTAATTCACTAATCATTTAATTAATTAATTTATATTTTTCATAAGACTTAATTCCACGAATTTTATTGGGCCTCTTATAATGTCATGCAAGGCCTACACATTAACTTGGTTATTTAATAACCCAAGCTTTAATTAACTCTTCTTCCAATTAATTAAAATTCCACTCTTGATTTTTCTTTCTTCTTTCATTCATAGTCCAACTAATTTAAATTAAATCAATTAGCTTATATATTACTCAATTCTTATTTTGAATACATTGATCCCTTTATTGGATCTTGCTCCATAACCTTGTAATTAATTCAAATCTGTAACCTTGCCACACAAAGCCAACCATTCAAGCTTTGTTAATTAATAACATAAGCTCTAATCATATTATGTATAATTAACTTAATTAAGCATCATTTCTTGTATTGCCATTCAAGACCAATATTCAAATTTTGTTAATTTAATAACATAATCTTAAATCATATTTTAAATGATTAACTTAATTAATTATTCCTTTTTTACTTCCATTTTCATTCATTAGTTAATTCAAACTAATTAAATTAATTAGCTAGTTTAATATTAATCTCTCATTCCTCAATACATACATATATACACCACATCATTTACACATAGAAATTTTTAAAGAAAATTCTTTTTGTTAATATATCATTAATTGATCTTCTTAATCATTACATTCTTCTCTCTTTTAAGGATTCATTCCCCGAAATTACTATTACCGTAACATTTTATTTCGCTTTACTTCCAACTCTTCCATAATCTTTTTCCATCGGATAATTTCACCAAATTATCTTATCGTAGGTATTTTATTACCACCTTTTTTATTTACAATTCATGGATGAAAAAAAAAAAAAAAATTAGTCCAAATCTTATCTGATTTGCTTTGGCTCATAACTACCTGTTTGTATTAGGTATTAACATCTTCATTATTATTCCTCTTATATTCATACGTAAACTTTATTTTATAATACACTTTTATTTCCATCATTATCTATTACCTCATTTTCATTCATAACACGGTCTACAAATTATCAAATAATCGAAATTCTCTAAAGCATTATATTATAGCATTCTCTTTTTTAGTCATAAAACTTCATATATCATAATCTTCTCACTTTCTCTTCATTTTCTCATTTCTTACCCTTCAACATCTCTATCATTTACGTTTAATTCTCTTTATTCTCATTAACCGTAATAAATTATACCTCATTATAAGTTAATCGTCTTTCGTGTCACTAAGATATCTTATTTTAAAGACTAATCTACTATCATCTCTTCATAACTTCCTTAAAACCTTTTGCAGCAAAAGTCTTTCTTTACATTATTACTCATATTAAACCATATACGTTATTTCTAAAACATAATTTAAATTAAAAAGTTTAATCATTTTTCTCTTCTCCAAATCTAGGTTTTACATTTTAACCTTTTTTTTACTTCTATGGCTATCCTTTAATTTCCTTTTATAAGGATCACCATACACCACAATTGCATTATTAATATTTTACTAGCCTCATAATTATTCGGGATATCACATTATCACTAATAAACTTCATTCTACGATGATATTTATTTATATGTAAATGGATTAGTTTTTTACCTAATATAAGAAAAGTCATTTTTGAGTTAAAGTGGGAAAAGTAATATTGGGTTTGGTTTTGGTTGGGGGGGATTGCGAACAAAAAAAAAAAGAGAACAAAATAAATTATGATATTGTATATATTTTATTTTAAAATATTATAAATATATTATTGGATTAATTAAGTAAATAGTTCTAATAAGAAAAAATTTTCTTTTAAAATTATATTATTTAACTTATAATAAGATTCTACATATACTTGAGTATAATTACACTCGTATTTTATCAAGAGTAACAAATTCAAGTTAAGGCAAGGGGATCTATTTGAATTTTTTTTCTTCTTCTCAAACTGTGTATTTAAGTTGTAATAAAATCTTATTTAATAATTATAACAAATTAATGTTATGTAAGATGATCTTATGATTATTTTCTTGTAAACTATGTTACTAATTTTTATTTTTGACTAGGTTGAACTGAACGAAGGGTCTTGTTGTACAATTATAATATTATTGATATTTTAAATTTTATTTTTATAAATTTTTATTGGACAGAGTAATTCATTTTTATTTTTTATTTAATAATTAAATCATATAGTCGATTAGTATATCATATTTTTATCTTAATAATAATCATTATTATAGTATCTAAATAATGATAAAATCTTTCTTATACTTGAAACAAAAATTATATTTATTTTTTAATAATAGCAACAAATTTAAGTTAGGTAGATGATTTTTATGATAATTTTCTTTTCATTTCAAATTATATTATCTAAAATGTAATATAATTTTACTTAAATTTGTATTATTGTATATATATTTAAATAAAAAAATTAATTAATATTAAGCAAGATGATCTTATTTTGATTATTTTCTTATAAAACTATATTACTAATTCATGTTTTCTTATAAAACTACTATATTAATTACATTTTTTTTTATAAAAATAACAAGTTAATATTTGGTAAGATGATCTTATTTTGATTATTTTCTTATAAAATTATATTACTAATTCTTATTTTATTATAAAATTATGATACTAATTTTAATTTTTAATTTGAATTGATAAATAATAAAAATTGACTTAATATAAGAAAAGTCAAAAGTCAAATAAAAATAAGAAGGACAAACCAAACCAAAAAAAGGAAGTCGACGAATTAAATTATTTATTTAATTATAGTATAGAATACTAATTTAACCCTTTTAACGTATAAAGGCTTCAATTAAAGGGGTAATTAAATATGTCTTTTCATTCAACTTAAAACCATTAGATATAGACATTCATATCACAAGAAAACCTTACTCAAAGTTCTAATATATAAATAATTGTACTTTGCCCCTTATTTGATTTCACTCCACAATAAAATAGTGTCCCAATCATACACAAAGAGAAGAGCTAGCTAGGAGTGGGCAAATGAAGAAAGATAATAGAAGCTTTTGCGAGAGGCACGTGAGAAGCCCGTGCAGATCGTTTGGCCGGAGATGCAGTGTGCTAGTGAAGGAGCAAAGAGCAAGGTTCTACATTCTCCGGCGTCGCATCATCATGTTGCTCTTTTGACTAGAATAATAAATATTTGTTATGGATCACTTTATTTATATATATACAAACATATATACATATATATATCATATGTTGGATGTAAATTTTGTTTGCATATTAATTCTAAGCCTATGAAAGTTTCAATTGTTTTTTGTTATAATGTTCATTTATAATTTCATGAAGTGGGAGGTTTTTTTTCGTTGACTACTTTATTTATATAATTAGTTTAGTGATTTCCTAGTTTTTTGGTGATGAGTTTGATCTATGCTGAAGTTCAGAAAATGGGGTTTGATTAGTTATTTTTAATTTATTGTACAATGTTTGGTGGTTAATCAGATTATGAAAGTTATTAATTGATGGAAACATTCTATAATAGATATTTTTGTTTATATATAGCTAGGGAAGTTACTCCCTTTGTTCCCAAAAAAAACAAGTCATATTTAAAAATTTTAAAAATATTAAATACATATTTTTATTTTATATTTATCTTTGAAAAAAATAAAGACGGTTAATAATGCTAGAAGGTTTTTATCCTGTTAGAGCAAATATATATTTTTGTGAAAATACTTAATACACTTGTTCAATGATTTTTAAAATTTTTAACAACACTTATTGTTCTAATAGTATAATATTGAACTGACAATTATCGAGATTAAATAAATTTGTAATTTAACAACGGTGACATGATAATAATTATAATATTTCTCTATTTCATCTTTTCTCAATGTGACAGGATTAAAAGCAAATCTTGGTAAGTCTCACCCTCGGATTGTCATGAGTTCAAGCTCACACATAGTTATGGAGTGAGATATTTTAAAGTGAGAACCTCTAATAATATTCGACAATGACCTAAGTTATGTCAATTTTCATTTCAAAAATTTGGTGTGGAAGAAATTTTTGTGAGTATTATGATAAATTTTTAGAATTTCAACAGTTTCCATATATTGCTTAATTTTTTTTTCTATTTGTTGTATGGTTTCAGATTTCTGTGTTTGTTATGTGTTGGTTAATACGTAGGATTCTTGACTTGTAATTTCAATTAAGAATCTTGTAAATTTCTTTCTTCCTTTTCTTAATTTTATTTTAAACATAAAATATTGTGTATATATTAGTTTTAAACATTAAATATAATTTATGGTTTCTTCCAGGGTTACTTCAACGATTTCTTCCACAGTGATAAAAACCTCTTCTTATTCTTTTAATTTCTTGTTCTTATTCTTCTTCTTTTCTTTTTAATTTTTCTTCAAATCTAAAGATTATTTTGTCATTCTTTCTGGGATTATTATTTGTAGATTTTGTTAAGCCTTGTTGACTATGTTTGTTTGCAAAATACATACTTGAGATTGGACTATTTGTATTAATTTAAAACTATTTTCGACTTTTTTATCCCATCATGAGGGATTAATAGTCCCTTAAATAGTTCTTGGATTATTTTTTTATCATTCTCAAGGCTATTTATGAGGGATAATATAATCTCAAATTCATCATGAGATTATATAATCCCTCATAAATAATCTTGAAAATGATAAAAAAAATAATCCAAAAACTATTTAAGAGACTAATAATCCATCATCATACGATAAAAAAGTCGAAAATAGCTTTAAATTAATACAAATAATTCAATCCCAAGTATACATTTTACAAACAAACATGGCCGTTGGGTATAAATAATGGGTTTGAAAAGTGAAGAGTTTTGTGTTATTTATTAGGCAATGTATCTGATCATAAATTTAAAAGGTTACAATATTCTTAGTAGTCATTCTTACAAATTCTTCGTTAATAGTTATTACATGATATACAACTCATATCAACGAAGTTTACTCAATTCAATTTGAGTGATATTAAGACTCTAGTTAAATCAACTTAATTATTTTCAACGTTAATCTCAGCAACAACTCATGACTAACGAATAAAATTCATCAAAACTATAAAAAAATAATTAAAAAAACAAATTGACTCATTATTGGATTGTCTTACGCATCGTTGTATATTAGTTGTATATTAGTATTGATGTGTTCATTTTTTAAAATAAGATAGCAGAATGCAAAAAGTGTAAACTTGACCAAATGGCTATCTGAAATTTACCTTAGTTATTTTGAGTGTATTACAAATTGGGGATACCATATAACTTGAATTTGGACGTACGATATTAATCTGAGTCCAATTTTGGTTTTAAAAGCCAATTTGTTATAGTAAAAAAGAATAAGGCAATGTGTTCGGCCAAAAAAATTCAATGAAAGCCCATCCAGATATGTATGTTTGGCCCCAACTCATATGTTATTTGTTTGAAGAATTTTTATTTTAATTTTTTTACCGTTATAAACTTTTCATTATTTTAATATATCATAGTTTTAATATATTTCAATAATTTTGACTGTTTCAAAAAGAAAATATTTTTAAAAAAACAACTATTATTTGATTTCATATTTATTATATAAAATATTTTACGACTTTATGTATAAAAAAAATTATTTGTCAAAATAAATAAAAACAATAAGTTTTTTAAAAAATATATGTAATATGATAAACTATCCTTGTAAATTTTATCTAATTTTAACGACTTTTACAATCAGTTATTGAGTTTTAAAATGAACGGGAAAAAAAAAAAAAAAATAGACGAAAAAATTAAATTTTTTGTTCAACTTTTTTATTACTGAGTTTTTTAATAAACAGGAAAAAAAATAGACAAAAAATTGACCTCTTTTCTTATCAAAAATTTTCGTCCAAAAATAAACGAATTTGGACAAAAAAATAAGTAACATAAGATCATTTTTTTAATCCCCTATTATACCCTTAGGCCATCTTTGTTTATAAGAATTATAATCACAGGATTATAGTTCCAATGCATGGATTATAATTACAATATTATGTTTATTTGCGAGGATTGCACTTGAAATAAGATTATTAATCTCATCTTTATCTTGTTTTTTTTTAAATTTGAACTTGGGACTATTAGACCAAGGATTATAAAATGACTTAATATGGGAAACTATTTAATACCATGTTCAATCAAGGATTATAATCCCAAAACTATTAAGTCATTTTATAATCCCTGAACTAATAATTCCAAATTCAAATTTAAAAACAAACAAGATATTTTCGAGATTAATAGTTTTATCTTAAGTATAATCTTTGCAAACAAATATAACATCCTGAAATTATAATCTTTACAAACAAACGTAGCCTTAGTTTCCAAATATAATAAAACTAATTTAAAGGTAAGTTAGTACCTTACATTTGGAATTTAAGTTTTCTTCTTTTTTTATTCCTTTATAAACTCAATAACAATATGAAAAAGAAAAAAAAAATCTTCTTTTTTATTATTTTTCCTTTTAATTTTAGATTAAATTTTGTATTCTTTTTTTTTTCTATCCCGAACTCAAAAATGGAAGGGGGGAAATTTGCTACCTTTAGATTAAGAAAATGGAATGGAGGAAAGAATAAAATAAAAAATAGTATATTTGATGATCATTTTGGATAAATTATTCTAGTAGAATGAAAATTTATTTCATCTCCTTAATTTTTAATTCATATGGGAGACGGTAAAATAAAATTCATTTTAATAAAATAAATATATATAATAATTTTACTATTATATTATACCACCTACCATCATCAATAATTAAATATGTACTTAAATTATCTTAAAATCATTTCATTCTCTTCTAATTGTAAAGAAAATTTTGTACTTAATAAAGATTCCAAATCTTACCCGAAGTAAGGATGTTCATTCGGTTAAAATCAGACCGAACCGGTACCGAATTTATTCAAAACTCGGTATCGATGCTGGTTGAACCGGTATACCGAACAAGTTTACCAGTAAACCGATTCGATACCGGTTTTTTACCAAATATTATTATTATTATTATTATTATTATTATTATTATTATTATTATTATTATTATTATTATTATTTATTTATTTTATTTTTATTTTTTTATATTTTTTATTACTATTATCGATTATTTATTAATAATAATTTTTTTAAAAAGGATGACCGGTATAATCGGTACGATCTAGGATATACCGGACTATCAAAACTCCGGATCGATACTGAACCGGTTGTATTGATATACCAAACCGATATCAGAAAAATCAATTTGTACCGAACCGTCCAGTTCGATATACACAAAAAATCGGTTTGACAAATTTTTTTGAACACCCCTACCCCGAAAGAGAATCTTTGGAAACGTGACAAATGTGCACCTGCACACTCACACGTTGTTGACTTTTGAGGAGCACCACCCCTTTGATTTAATTGGGCCTTCATGCCAGCCTCCCACATTAGTAGGACCCACCCACAATAATTTACTTAAGTTGAAACTTCCAAATTAGCCTACTTCCCTACCCATTATTTTTTTTATAGGGAAATCACGTTTTAACATGTAAATTGTCGTTATAAACTTATAGCGATGGTCAAAACCGTCGTTATAGATCTATAATGATAATTTTCATGTAAAAATATCAAAAAAACCTTTTGAAAATATCAATTTTCTTTTTTATACCCCCATTCTTTTTTAATTGGGGTTTTAAATATAAAAATAAACAAAGTTAACTTTTTTAAAATATATATAAAAAAAAAGTTTTTATACTTATTAGTGATAATATAAAATAATATAATATTTTCAAGTTTAATAACATAATTTTATTATATTTGTAACTTTAAAATTGAACATATATTCCACATAAATGAGTATTATTTGTAATATTTATAAATTTAAAAAATAATTGTTTGTTAATAATTTATCTATAAGTTTATTATGTATTTTTCTCAATAATGACTTCTCCGTCAATTTCTCCATTCACCACCACCTTAAACCCCATGTATTGAGCTTCTTTTCCTCTATTCGTATCCATCAATTTCTCCCTCTCTCCCTCCTTGGCCATTAATTTTTTCTTCACTGATTTCTTTTTCCCATTCCATTCAACTGAGTAATTTCAAATCGAGCTTAAATTGGGCTTGTTCGACAAAGAGTAATAACCGGTGTTAATTTCAAATTGACCATTCATGTCCTGTTACTCCTACGACTGTTGCCAGGTACCAAACTTTAGACCACATGTTTAATAAATTTCACATTTATCTTGACTTTGTATTAGAGCTTTGTCTTCTGTTTAATTTTTTTCTTATGATTCCTTGATTTATATATGCCATTTTCTTTTAATTCTACTAAAAAAAGGCGTCATTTATAATAGCCAATATCCATTATAAAAACTAAAAAAAAACCATCATGAAAGGTTTATGTTATGTCTTTAATCATCACGATGGTCATCTTGTATATGTCCATCATGAAAGGTTTACGTGATGGTTTTGACAATCGCCGAAACATTCGATCCTTTTGTGATGGTTAAACCTATCATATTAGCATGCAAATTTTTACAATTGTTTTGATCATCACAAAAACCCACGAGCCTTTTGTGAGCGATGAAGCAATCTCATTAGCATGCTAGTTATTTTTGATTGTTTAAACCATCGTAGAAACTCACAAACCTATTATGATGGCAGAAGCAATCACATCTTTTTTTGATGGTCACAATCATCACGTAATTCGAAAGTTTTTTTTAGTACTTGCATTTATGTGTTTTTATATTTGATTTGATGATGACAATGTTTTAATATATATTTGTAAAGATAAGTATGTTTTGTAAAGTCCTTGTGAGAATTTCTATTTAAAAAGACTTAGTTAGGGATTTAATTTGTTAGATAGATCCAAAATTATAGAATATAGCCATGCACTCTTGTAATAGTTGAAGCTATCTAAGTAGACTAGTACTTCATTGACTAGAAGCTCAGATCGTTGAGTAAAATGTCAGATCGTAAAGTCATATCATAGAGCCACTGGAGATCGTTAAGCTGATATCGTTGAGTAAAGTCAGTCAACAATCTGAAGACCAACTTTACAATTTTACACTAAAGGCTTAATTGACCAAATTCATAAAGTACAGAAGTCTGATAAAGAAGTGGTAAGTTTATGACAAGGGTCACACAACCCTAACTCACACATTTTAAAGATAATATTTCAAATGAGTTTACAATAAGGATGGAAAGACAATGCATTTTTTACAACAACCATCTTTACAAGGATAAGGACATGCATTTACTACTGTACACAACATAGTACAATCAAAAGCGATAGCTTGTGGTCTAGTAAACAAGGTTTTGAAGTCAAAGGAATGATCTATTTACAAGTGTCCAAGGCTATTTGGAACAACAGTAGAAACCCAACGGGCAAAACTCAAGGAATGACTATAAAAATATAGTTACAATACATTCAAATAAGAACTGATCCAGAAGCATTCAACGTCTAAAAGTTTAAGTGTTCAAAGTGTTTCACCCTATTATCCAAAGATTTTTAAACTGCTGCTAATGCATTTAAAAAAGGATCTATAGTAAATTAGCATCACCTCAACTTACAACTGTGTTAAGATCTTAGTGACCTTTATATTCCAAGTCTTTGTGACTTGAAGGATTTTAAGTGAACTAAGAGTTGTACTGGTTCTAAGTGAACTTTGGTTATTTGTAACTCTCATTCTTAGTGTATCATCCTAACTCTCGGAGTATAAGAGAATATTATGAGACTTTTGTGCTCCGGCCTATTAAATAATTCTCTGTATTCTTTACTTTCTACATTTACATTTTTGAAAAAAAAAAATCTGTTATTCTACGATTTTTCAATATGACTAATTTATGCAATTACACTAAATTCAAAACCTTGGATTTTCTTATAATGTTTGAAGGGGTTTTCAAAATAATTTTGCTATGCTTAATCAATTAAAGTAACTTGTTTAATTAGTTGATAATTCTTTATCTAAAAAGAAAGTTTAAAAGAATATATTCAACCCCTTCTAGATTTCTTTTGTGCCTTTGTAAATAACAAATGGTATCAAAGTTGTGTACTCATGAACTAAGCTTTACAACTTAAGTAGATTCATGACACTCAATAAAATCAGTTATGAGCTTGATTGTGGAAATAAGTCATCATTGTGTAACAAAGATAAATTTGTTAATTGAAACGTTAGAAGAAGTTAGAGAAAACAAACAATTTTTTCTCATACAACAATATGAGAAGTCTTCTAATAATGCTGGAGAAAATATTATAGCAACATATGAAAGTGTTATTTCTCAAAGGAACTAGAGATCTAGAAGGGGGGTTGAATAGATCTTTTGAAATTTTTGGTTTTAAGGAAGTATTACCAGATTATAATTTAATCAAGTTAATTTGATTAAGCACAACATAATATTAATTTGAAAAATCCCTTCAAAGATTTAAGAAAATTCTCAGTTCTGAATTTAGTTAACTTGTGGAGTTAAGTCACAAATAGATATAAAAAGTAATGTAGAAATGTAAGTGCTAAAAACAAAAAGACATAAAAAATTTAAGTGGTTCAGAGCACAAAGATCTCCTAGTTCACTCTTTTACTCTTCGAGTAGGGAATCCACTAAGGATGAGAGTGATCACTTGGACAAGTTCACACAAAACTATTACAAACAACGAATCATTAAGATTCATTCAAGTCACTAAGACTCAGTATTTATCACTTAAACTAGTTCAAAAAGAACTCTTCAAGTCACTTAGACTTGGTTGCAAGAAGATCACTAAGATTATAGAATCACAAAAAGAATAAGTGATTTTAGGTGTTACTAAGTAGCTTTAAGTCCATTGATAAATGACTTAGCAACAGAACAAGTAGTTCTTTTTTCATTGAGTAGAGTTATTGAAAGTTGAGCACAGTTTCGGCTTTTAATTCGTGACTTCGTAATTTTGGATTGAATCTTAGTGTCCTTTTATGGAAGACATCGAGATCCTCCTGTTGGAAAGTTGTCATTGCTCATTTAATGTTTCGATCCTAGAAGATATGTGATGGTGATATTTAAGATGTGTTAGCTTGCTTTCTGTCCTAATACGTCACATCAAACAGTGTACAGAGTCAATCATGTGGGTGATATCATGTCATCAAACTAGCTATTAGACACACCTCGATTTGATCTTCATTTTAAACATAGGATGGTCGCAGCTATCTTGGGATCTTCACTCAACAAGTCTTCCTATGATTGGTCCAATGTCAAACCTGACATACTCTACGATTTTCCTAATTGTAGAGTTCTATGACGATTGTAGAGTATCTGGTTTGGCTAACTCTACGATCTGCAAGCTCTATGATCTATATGCTCTACGATCTACTTCATGATCTTTAAACTCTATGATCTGCTTTATTATCTTCACTTTGCCTTATGATCCTTAAGCAAACTTTGCGATCTTCATTTTGCCTTATGAAATCAGAGTAGACTCCATAACTTAGACTTACCTTACGAACTTAAAGTAGACTCCACAAACATTGACTTGCCTTACGATCCTTGAACATCTTTAAGATCGTTTAACCAGCTTCTTGATCGCTTAACTTCCTATAGTTTATACATTCAAATCATTCAATAGATCAACCTAATCTTCTACTCTAAGTCCTTTTACATTGATTACACATTTAATGACTTCACAAAAGCTACTGGTTACAAATATACGTTATCTCATCATCATCAAATCTAAATATGCAAATCATCAAATTAAACATGCATTTGTACTAACAATCTTCTTCTATTTGATAATACTCAACACACTGTATATACAAATATACCTTCTACATCATACGATTATACAGACATACCCTCTACTTGCAATACTCAAATATTAGATCTTGCAATTCTAAATTCTTCATTAAATTCAATGGATCAGGGACATAAGGAGGGAATGAAAGTTGTAATGGAACAAATCATACAAAGAGTGTATGTGGTACCCTCTAAGATCCAACTTACATGGATGTTAGATGTTATTGTTGTTGAATGTGAGGAAGGGATTCAGAACACTGCCATAAGAATTTAGAAAAGTTTAGCTCACATAGCTGAGACTGCAGCAAGAGTCCCTTGGGAGATTACAAAGGAGTTTTAAGAAAGCATGAAAGAGCTAGTCAAGTCTATAAATAAGAATCTTCGGAAGAGAGATGAAATTTTCTTCAAACAGATTACTGAACATAAAGCAGTCGTGCTTGATATCCAAATAACAAATTACAACAACATCAAGCTACTCTCCAACAAAGTTCTCTCTTTAAGCACCTCCTTGCAAGAATTTAAAAAGATTATAGTGAATTCAATAGAATGAATAGACACTGCCATGGCCCTTGTTCATTCACAGCGAATACAAGCAGATACCATACATCAAGAAACTAGACGAGACATTAGCTCCCAAAATAGCCAAAAGCAAGAACTAATTGACGTTGTCAAAAAGATCTCTGAAGTTGTACACTATCCAAGTTGATCTAGATGTTGACAAAAAGGGGGAAAGGAGATGACCTCAGCAGCAAATAAGACAATAATCATCAATTCATTCTCCTTCTCCTCCCCTTAAAGTTTTTATAAAAGAAACTTAAGCTATACCTCTGGACCGTGATCCAACTTATGGATATGCTTCTTCTTCAAGGGCTAGATTATCGACTGTAGTAACACCTACTGGCTCATGACTCCCATTCGATGATCCCCATGTTCGAATAGAAATTCTACAAGGGTTTCTATTGAAAGGAAAGAATGATTTAATATATCTGATCTCAGTCCCAAAAACTCAATCGAAGAAATTCAGAGAAGAGAAGTTGAAGGGAGGGAAAGATACTCAAGAAGGCGAGAAGCTGAGCGAAGAGATCCACCAAGGACACAAAGGGGGAGAAGAAGGTAAACAAGAGTGAAAATAAAAATGTTATAAAATTTTCTTTGTAAATTTTTATACTTTTTAAAATTCTTTTATTCAATCAATAAATTCATTATTTTTCTCTAGAAATACAGTTGCTCAATATATATAAGTCACGTTTAAATTCAAAGTATCATACATCTTAGAATTAGGGGTGAGCATAGCGTTTGAAGCCCAAACCACGCATGAAACTCTTGGATGCGATTTGAAAAATTCAAAACCGCACATGAAACCGCTTATGATTAGTGCGATACGATTTTATTTGGTGCAGTTTCGGTTTCAAAATTAATTGAAATAATTAAATTTTATGTAATTTAAATTAACAATTTAACATCACACAATATTAAATACCACTTTGATAACACACACAACCTTACTTATAATGTTTTATCTAAATAAAAGCAAAATAGAAGTTACATGAGGAATAATTCCAAATGAATTAATTGAAATTTTTGCTCACATATGAAAATTCTAAACAGAGATAATTACATGAGGGATAATTTCAAATGGATTAATTAAAGGGTGACATCCATAATAATGCTTCTGATATGCTCCATGTTGAAAATGGCCAAACGACAAAAAAAAAATGGTGCGGTGCGATTTTTTCATGTGCGATTTTGCCTAAAAACCAAACCCAAAATGCAAATTTAGTTTTTCAACCCACCTAAAATCGCTACATATGCCAGAACCGTTGATGCGATTTTAGTTTGTGCGGTTTGTACAGTTTTTGGTGCGATTTCGGGGGCAAATCGATTTCTTGCTCAGCCCTACTTAGAATTAATGAATGTCTTAATATAAGACCCCGAATTTTATGAAATTCAAAATTTAATTTTTCTTCATATATATTTTTTCTGAAACAGTAAGTGGTTAAATTGACAAAGTTAAAAGTTAAGGATGTTATGTGCAAAAAAATGTATGTCGGACAATATTCGTTTTATTGGAGAATATTCATTTTGTTGGAAAATATTCGGTCGTACAACGGCACCGAAATAACTACTCATTAGTGGACCCCACAACGGAATATTTGTCGGATATAGAAAACGACAAAAGTAACCTTTTTAAATAAAAATAGTCAACGGTGTTATCTATTAGAATACCTGGTGATAAAAGAATAGTATCATACGGTGTTTCATGGTATTTTACAGTAGCACACGGTATTGCACAGTATCTCATATTATTGATCTGATAACGTGGTCATTGCACAGCATTCATCAATAATTATTGTTACACAGTATTTTGCATTATTGATTCAATAATTGTCATTACACTGCATTTTATATCATTGAATCAATAATTATTATTGCACTGTATTTTAAAATTATTAAACCTAATAATTGTCACAGTAGCAAATATACAGTAATTTATATTATTAAATTAATAATAATCTGTAACGTGTTTCTTATATTATTGTTGTAACATTATTTTATTATATATGTTGGACCCACAGAAAGAATAAATAAATAAATTTTAAAAAAAAAATTAATTAATTTTTACTATTTTAAATAATAAACATGTGGACCCTCTGTGGGGGCCACATGAGAGTTGGTAGCTGAAATTTGGTGAAGGAAGAAAGCAGTCAAGCGGCTGCTGCAGCATTTTCAGCACTGGCGTGTTGCACGTCAGCTGCTCACCTACCGCATAATACCTTATTTTCTCCTATAAATAGCTTGCTCGGCTGAATAGAAAAATCGCACCTAAAACATAAAAAATTTCTACAAGTATTTTGTGAGTTTTCTCTGAGAATAAAAAGGTTATCTTGAGTGTTTGCAAATTAAAAGGAGTGCGAAAAATTTTCAAGTAAGTATTTTATTAAAGAGTAGTAATTGCACAAATACTTATTTCATACGGTATTCACAAATCTTCCTTTATAAGACTCTTCTTTGAGAAAATTTATTTTTAAAAAGCTTTCTTTGAAAGATTTATTTTGAAATATTATTTCAAAAAATTATTTTTGAAGTTTTTATTTTACGCTACAAAAATTTATATTACATAAATAATTTTGATAGCTCATAATATATGAGTTATCAAACACCTAGAAAATTATATGTGGTAATTACTAATTATATTATAAATATATAGGTTGATCAACCTCATTTTTATCAATATCCAGTCACGTGATAAGGTAAGGGGTATCATTCTTTTCATCATCATAAATGGATATTATTTTCTTTCTTACTTGTAAGGGATATCATCTTTTTCATCTTCCGTTATTCAAACTTACTACAGTAAATGATATCATTTCTTTTATACTCTTAAACTTACTATGGTAAGTATTGTCCGGTAAAACTTTTGAAATGATTATAATTTTCTTAAATGTTTGTGCTTCATTTAATATCATTTCAATTGCACTTTCCTATTTACGTGAACATTTCTATTGAACTGTACAGTAAATGATATCATTTCTTTTATACTCTTAAACTTACTATGGTAAGTATTGTCCGGTAAAACTTTTGAAATGATTATAATTTTCTTAAAAGTTTGTGCTTCATTTAATATCATTTCAATTGCACTTTCCTATTTACGTGAACATTTCTATTGAACTGTAACTGTTATTCTGAACTGTGGATCTTGAATTTCACTTCACATCATGTTTTCAATTTGAACATTATTTGAATCTGCACAAAGTAAAAATTATAAACTTCCGATATTTATTATTTATCCTGTTTCTTCTGTTCATTATTAATATCTCTCTTATTATTCTAATAATCAAGAATCAAATTGTTGTTGATATTTGTGGCCTGGGGCACAGATTGGATAAAGGTGTTGATATGTTAAAGGTATTGATAAGTTAAAGGCGATATATTTGATGATGTGTCTTTTAAGGCACGTGGTGAATGTTCTCTTTGGCATAGCGCAAAGATGAACTATTGTTTGGTATGATTATCACCAAAAGCTATAGACTGGTATAATCATGATCGTTGGTGCTATATTGAATATTTTTGGCCCGTAGTGCAAAGATGAATTGTTGACTTGCATGATTATGACCAAGAACTGTGAAATTGTATTATCATGGCCAGTGGTATTTCAGATGATAAAAGTTGATAATGTTTTTCTTAACAAAGGAGTGAGTGGACATCATGATCCATATGATTTTTTTAATGGTTGTTATTCTGCTACAGTTATTGATCTGAACTTTATTTAAGAACTTAACTGCAGTTGTTGAATTAAAACTTGTTGTTTAAATTACTTTATCAAAAACTCAACTGTTGAAGGCTAATGATAATTTATTTGTCATTATCTTAGTCATGATATTCTTTACTGGGTTATTTGAGATCACCATTTCCTTTTGTTCCATTGTTTTTCAACAAGAGATGAGAGAGTAGCTGGATCTAGTCGGAGGATGGACTGAAGGTCCGAGTTATAGCTGTATTAGTTTTCATAAGTTGTAAAATAGTGTGACAATAATAATGAAGACTTAGTTGCGTATTATTTGAATACTGTATTGTTGTACGTTGTATTGTAATAGTTATTGTGTATTTTGACAACTCAAGTTTGGGCTGTGTGGGTCTAGATTTAGGAGTGTCACACTTAAAATTACTAGTTTTGTCATTATAATGATAAATTTGAATATATTATATTATGTTATTACCATAAGAAAAAATATGATTATTTTTATTAAATTAAAAAAAATTGAATGGTTACTCCTTTTACAAAAAAAAAATGAAAAATATATATCTATAAAAAATAATTTATATATCGACCAATTTCATAATGAATTTAAATTATAGGTAATATAAATTTTAAATAAGGAAATATAAAAATAATATATGAATTCTTTTTTAATATTAAATAAATTTACCATCTGACTTATGTAACAATGCTCATATCTATATTACAGTGTATTACGGTATAAAGCTTAGTTTTTATTCACATTTTTATAGCCTCTTTGGTTACACTCCAAATCACAGTATTTAGGGCTGTAAATGGTAAGCGAAAAATTCATATTCGTCTGCATCAGTATTCAGAAAAAATGGATATTATTCGCATTAAAAAAATCGGATATATCCGTTTTCAATTTAAAAGTATCCGTAAATAAACGGATACGAATATAGATATAGGCGTATTCGTATTCGTTTAACATTCGACCGTAAATATATTCGGCGGATAGCGGATATCCGAAATCCGATATCCAAATTCGGATCTGTATCCGAATAATTTTATATATATATTAAGTGGTCTTCCTTATATAATAATTAGTTTTCACTATCATACAAAAATTATTTTTAAAATATATCATTTCACTTCTAAAAAGTAGAAAATAACACTTTTATTATAATATTAATAAACTAAAATAAATTGATTTAAGTATAGTTAATGAATTTTTACTATTATAAAGTTAAAATATCTAAAATGTATCATTTAACAAGTATTATAAATGTTATAAATATCATTTAACCAGTGTTACAATATAACTTTTGGATCGTTTAACAAGTGTTATAAATGTTATAAATATCATTTAAATGTTATAATTATAGATTATAAATACTCATATACAGTACACTATTACTCCAAACACATAAAATAGACATCAATTTATTAATGGATATCGAAACTTTAATAAGTAGAGCATTCATTTATTTGAATTGTAATTTAGAGCATTGATTATTGTATTTATTAAAAATAATAAATTAACATTCATTTATTAATGAACTATATTTTAAAACTCATTATTTGTTTCCCTTATTTGAGTTATATGTAGTGTTATAATATATCTAAAATGCATCATTTAACAAGTGTTATAAATATTATTTAAATGTTATAATTATAGATTATAAATATTTATACACACTACAGTATTATTTCAAATTAACACATAAAATGAACATCTAATGATGAATGAACATCTAAACATTAATAAGTAGAGCATTCATTTTGAATTTAGGATTTCAAAAATAATAAAAACTTATTTAAATTATAATTTAGAGTATTGATTATTGTATTTATTATAAATAAATAAATTAACATTAATTCATTAATATGTATGGTTTAAACTTTAAATTGTGATTGGTTATGAGTAATTATTCAATTTTTTTCTTTATTTTTTGTAAATAATTTGAATGAATTTTATATTAGGTGGCTGATAAACGAATTCGGATACCCGAATATTCGAATAATCTGTATATTCAAATAAAATAAATGAAAATGGATATTATCCGTATTCGAATATTATTTCGAATACCGGATACAGATAATATTTTTAAAATTCACCGAATATCAGATACGAATACGGATAGCGAACTAATTTTTCGGATATAGATACTACTGTATTCAGATTCGTCTATATCTGTTTACACCCCTAGTAGTATTAACCGATTCAAACTCTCCCTTTGTCATCTCCTTCTTTTTTCCCCCAGTGTCTTTCATCGTAGGGAAATAATACGAGTGCTCTTATGTATTATAATAGTTTTTTGTCGAGTTATAATTGTGATATATATATTAATAATGAGATTTAGGTAATATTATAAAATTGACCTACTATATTAAATACAACGTGAAAATATTATTAACTATAATTATTCATATAATTCGCAACTAAAAAGTCGACATATAAAGTCGCATGATATATCATTATTCAAATAATATATATTGTTCGTGTTTTTGTAGATTTTTTTATTATCAATTATGTAGATAAATAATTAGTGATAATATTTTTGCGGAGATATGTAATAAATGGAATACTCTTATAATTCTATATATCTAATATCATATATTGATATGTTTCACAATTATACTCTAGTACATTTATCGTAATCCATAGAAGGACTTTTCATGTTATTAACAAATTATTAATTCTCATTGCCAATTCATATCTTATTTATGTTTCAATTTAAGTAACGTATTTGAGATATATACTTTCTCGGTTCCAAATTATATTATTATTATTGATTTTTGAAAGTTAATTTGAGACATTTTCAAACTCAAAATTAAGATGACTTATTAAAAATTATGAAATAATAGAACTCACAATGAGTAAGACTTTTTAGATAGTCTATAATATTCATTATTATATTGATTAAAATTAAAAGCATCTATGCTAATTTTGAGTTTAAAAATTTCTTAGATTAGCTTTAAAAAGCAAAAAATAATCAAATAATATATAATGAAGGAATTATTATTTATGTCTTAAATAGTATCTCAAACAATATTATGTCACAAATTTTCATTTGAATAACTGCTGATTAAGGTTGTAAATGGTAATCGAAAATTCGTATTCCTTCACATTCGTATTCGGAAAAAAAGCGCATATTATTCGTATTTGAAACAAAACGAATATATCTGTATTCGATTTTAAGATATTCGTACATAAATGAATACGAATACGGATATAGACGTATTCGTATTCGTTTAACATCTAACTATAAATATGTCCGATAGATTACGAATATTCGACATCCAATATTTGTTTTCGTATTCAAATAATTTATATATATTAAGTAAAAATATTTTTTTAAATAATATTTTTTACATATATATATATTAGTTTTTATTATCATATCAAAATTATTTTTAAAACATGTCATTTCACTTTTAAAAAATAGAAAATAACACTTTTAACTATAATATTAATAAGCTGAAATAAATTCATTTAATTGTAATTAATGTATATTTACTATTGTAAAGTATAAAATATCTAAAATATATCATTTTACGAAAATATAATATTCTACTAAAAAAAATTATATTTATTAGTTTGTTACAAATATTTTATTTCCAAAACTTATGTGCAAGAAAAAGAGTAGATAATAAATTAGTATTATATTTCATTGAAAATGCTGCTAATTTAATTATTTTTTTAAGATGTTTAAATTTTGATTGATTTATATAATCAATGATGGATGATGACGTGTTCAACATTTTTTATCTCTTTATGATTAGGATGTTTAATTAATATTATTATTTAAACTTTAAATGATGATAAGTAATTATTCAATTTTTTCTTTTAATTTTTATAAATAATTTGAATGAATTATTTATTAAGTAATTAATAAACGAATTCGGATACCCGAATATTTGAATAATATGTTCTTTTGAATAAAATAAATAGGAACGGATATTATCTGTATGCAGATATTATTTCAAATACCGAATATAGATAATATTTTTTAAATTTATTAAATATCAAATACAAATATAAATAAAATATTAATTATTTAAAAATAAAGATAGATATTATTATTTCAGAATTCGTATATATCTGTTTCCAGTTATACTGCTGATCATATTATTTAAAAGATATTTGAGATAAGAACTCTGTAGCATGTCAAAAGCATATACAAAAACTTTAAGCAAATGTGCCAAATTTGCTCCGAGTAGTACTTTAGCACTACGCTAATAAAGTCTATACATCTGCAGATAAGTGGACCACCTAAGGAAAAAGGATACAGGATAAATGGTGTGAAGTCCCATCCATGGCAGAAGTGTAACGTGGGTCTCCCAGCTAATTGAGTGTGGGCTAGCTCTTGTATCTTCTTATAATCATTTTTCTTCCCCCACTAATTGCAATGATGAGGAAAAGAATTGGAAAGAAGAAAAAATGGCACCCCCACCCTTTTTTTAGCTACTAGTTGAGAAATGACAATGGTGGAATACTGGAATGGTACGTTTCCATCTAAGTTTAGCGTGTGCATGATTTGATGATGCTACAACGAAAGCCACATGTTTAGGCTTTCCACTATCTTTTTCAAATAAAAGTATTAGATGCTCATTTACATTTATTTATTTATTTATTTATTTGTCTTAAATGAGTGATTTGGTTTTATTTACACATAATTTATGGAAGAAAAAGAAAAGAAGAGTATAAAATAGAAATGATAATGCACTTTTAAGTTTATCAGTTAAATATATTGTAAAGTAATGGAAATGTTAAATTTAAGATCAAATTTAAGACACAATCGCACAAAATATTATAAGAACAACAAAAAATAAAAAACACATGTTATACTCGGATTAAATAAATTATAACTAGTCATGCATATATAACGTATTCAATAAAGTATGCCACACATTTTATAAAGATTCATGCACTAAACATTTGTTATATATATAGCAATTAAAAAAATCTTAAATGTTATAACATGAGCGAGATCTCAATTATCTTGCCAGTTATTGATCGGATCTACTGAAATATGAACCAATATAAACAGGGGTAGATGATGTTATAAAATTAACCAATTTTCACTCTTTTTTTAACAATTAATTTTTTCCACTTTAAATCATACAGTCAAAAGAGAGATTTTATTTTTACCAACAAAGTTAACAACCATTAATTTACTAACCGAATATCTTTTGTGGATTTATTATTATTATTTTTTATTTTCTATTATTAAAATGATGTGATGTGGATATTTGGAATGCATTGGATTGCGTCTTAATTTCTTTTTCTTTTTCAAATTACGTATTCATCTTAAATTTTAACATTAAGTCAAAAATGCCAATTTCATAAATTTCACTTGGCTTAATATTAAGAATATCCCAATTACTTAATTCATCAATTATGATCATCTGTTTTTCCCATAGTTTGAATAAAAAGATTAGTAAAAAAAAATTATTTTATGATTTTATTAAAATCAAGAGTATAATTTGAAATAATTGGTTTAACAAAAGCGACTACTTCTATAACATCTCCAGAAATATTTGTAACTTTCAAAGATGCTTCAACAGGAAGATGTATAGAAATGACATTTTTTTCATTTTCAGTTTCCCAAATTTTATAAAAAAAATCAATTATACCAACTTCTTTATTTACAAAACTTATGTTTGAGAAAAACTAATCAATAAAAAAAAAAAATTCTTATTTGTTTCCAAATAAAAATAAAATTCTTTTTTAATAGTAGAAAGTTCTGCTTTATTGTATTTTTTAAAATATCAATTTCTAAAACTTCTATTTTTCTCTTTCATAAATTCATCATTTATCTCTGTTGTGTTAATAACAAATTCTTTTTTCATTTTCTTCAATTAAAATAATATTAATAACAAAATTATCAAAACCTCTTCCCAAAGGAGTAGGAGTATCAGATTTCATTGATCTATTCCCATAAAGAGTATGGAGAATATTATTAGCAGAATCTTGTATTCCAAAAACACTCTCTATCCGTGGGAACAGACGAATTGACCGACAAAAGATCCAAATTTACTAAATTCAGTGATATGAAATCTAGCTTGTCTATTAGACTGATCAAATTGAACAATAACATCTCCTTCAGGAGTTTTAATTATTTGGTCTACATTTCTATTTTGAATATCGGAAGACTCGGGGGTAGATATATTCGGTAACGCCAAATTATCAAGAAGTTTAACTTCTGTCCACATAATAGTTTTTGAAATAGAAACAAAAGATTTATTAACATCAGTCTCAAAAACAATTGTTTAACCTTTAATAGAAAATTTTCTAGCTTTAGGAACTAAAGTATTTAATACTTTATAAAAAAAAATTATAAACCAAAGCAATATTTTCAACCCCAAGTTTCATATCATAACATTGAGTATTTAAATTAACTGTTAATACATCTAAAAGTTTATTTGTAAGAGACACTTCAAAAGAAGGAAAACAATTTAAATAAATTGATATATTACGGAGACTAGTTTCAACAATTCCTAATAAGGAATCAACAAATTTGTTATGACGTGCATCACGTAAAGCAAGCAAGTGTAACACATGTATTTAAATCCTCTCGAGTTAAAGGTCTTAATGCAATTTGCACACAACCTAAATGTACATATTTATATTTTTCTTTGTGTTTAAAAATAATTATTATCCAATAATCTTATTGGTCCATTTATTTCCGTAATAGGAAAAGTTCTTTCAACAATACTTTTTATTATTGTTTTTGACTTTATGTAAGACCCCAAATTTTAATAAATAAATTTTAATTTTTTCTCATAATTTTATGATTAACAGTAAGGTGTTAGATTATTAAAAATTAAAGTTAAGGATGTTATGTGCAAAAATTTTATGTCGGACAATATTCGTTCTGTCGGGAAATATTCGTTCTGTCGAGGAATATTTGTTCTGTCGGAGAATATTCATACAACGACGCCGAAATATTCAGTTATGGGTGGATCCCACAACGAAATATTGTCGGATGTAGAAAACGACAGCAGTAACCTTTCTAAATAAAAATGATCAACGGTATTATCACTTTTAACTGTTAAAATACCCAGTGATAAAAGTATGGTAATATATGATATTTTACTGTAACACACGGTATTTTACAGTACCACATGGTATTGCATAGCAACACATGGTATTACACAATGTTTAAATTATTGAACTGATAAAGTGTCTATTGCATAGTATTTCATCAATAATTGTCATTACACAATATTTTATATTATTGAATCAATAATTGTCATGATGCACAACATCTTGCATTATTGGGTCAATAATTGTTACAGTAGTAGTCACGGCTATTAAACAGTTAGACAAATTTATTATTTAAAAAATACTGTATGTTTAATAATTAGAATATTAAATCAATAAAATAATATGAAAATATGTAACGCGTGTAAGTGTATAACACGTGTAAATGTGTAACGCGTGTAAGTGTGTAACACGCGTAAGTGTGTAACACACGTAAATGTGTAACACGTGTAGCCGTGAAATGTGTGTTAGTCAACGAACGGTGCAGATTAAAGTGTGAAACGTGTGTTGGTTGATGAATGGTTCAGATTAAAATATGAGATTAAAATGTGTAACGTGTGTGTGAAAAAATTAGTTAGGCTCTGGCTATAAATAGGGGGTTTAGCATAAGAAGTTTCATACATTCCTCACTCAATTTTCTTTTCACTCTCTAAATATTTCTTAGTATAAGTGTCTCTCTGAGAATATTAAAACTATCTTAAGCGTTGAAGATCTGGAAGGGTACGAGTATTGTTCAAGTTGATCAACCTCATAAAAGCTGTATTTAGTCACGAGATAAGGTAAGAGATAGTACTTTTCTTTTAAACTCTTAAACTTATTACGGTAAAGGGTATCATTCTTTTCATCATTATAAAATGATATTATTTTCTTTCTTATTTGTAAGGGATATAATCTTTTTCATCTTCTATCACTTAAACTTATTATGGTAAGAAAGTATCTCATTTGTACCTCTAATATTATTAAACGGTGAAAATTCTTGAATTAATAATTCATTAATATTTCCTTAATAGTTTGCACTTCATCTAATACTCTTTAACAAGAACATTCATATTAAATTTCCATCGTCATATTTGAACTGTGAACTTATGGACCTTGAACTTTTGAACTGTGGATATTTATTTGAACTGTAAATATTTTGGACTAATTCCTTGTACCGTAAACCTTACCGTTGAACTTTTTCCCTATGAATCTTGGACATTACTCTTGGACTTGAACACCTTTTCTTATATATCATGTTGACAATTTGGACATTATTTGAAACTGGATAAAGTAAAATTTGCTAATTCATAATGTTATTATTTATCATGTTTCTTCTGTTAATTATTTGTATCTCTGTTGTTATTTCAATCATCAAGTATCAGATTGTTCTGAATATCTGTGACCTGGGGTACAGATGATAAGTTAAAGGCGACATAGGTTAAATGCGATATAGGCTAAATGTGATATAATTGTTGGGTGTCTTTGGTCGGATGACAAGGACATGTGATGAATGTTCTCTTTAGCTGGGGACAAAGAAAAACTGTTGTTTGACATGATCATGACCAGTGGTGTTTTAGATTATAAAAGTTGATGATAATTTTCTTAAAAAGATACGTTAGTAGACATCATGATCTACTTGATTCTCTTATTGCTGGTTATTTCACTGCAGTTGAACTTTGTTTAAGAACTTAATTGCTGTTGTTGATTTAAATCTTGCTGTTTATATTACTTTATTAATAACTCAACTGCAGCTGTTGATTTAAAACTTATTGTCTATTATATTCGATTAAGAACTCAACTGTTGATGGCTAAAAATAATTCATTTTTCATTATCTTAGTCATGATATTCTTTACTGGGCTATTTGAGCTCACCCTTTCCTTTTTGTTCAATTGTTCAGGAAATGAGAGCGTAGCCAGAACTAACGGGAAAGAAAGAAAAATAGAGTAGCGGTCCGAGATAATTACTATAGTAGTCTTTACTGTATTATAGAATTGTAATAATTGTGAAGGTTTAGTTATGTATTATTGAATAGTGTATAGTAATAATTTTGTTGTAGTTTTTTGACGACTCAAATTGAGTGGTGTGAGCCTGATTTGGGGGCATCACACTTTAAGTCAAAAGTACCAATTACATATATCTCATTCGGCTTAATATTGAGAAGGTCTCAATTACTTAATTCTTGATTAACATCACTATAAGTAATTTCTTCATTATTAATGTTTAATCTTTTACTACTATTGTTCATAGCAATAGAATCCACACCCAATAATCTCAACATTATAATTTTATAAATTAAATATCATATCAAACTCTTATATTTCATATATTAAATTAATCTAATTTTTTTGCTAATTAAAATTTAACGTTTCATATATAAAAGAAAAATTAAGTCATTCCAAATTTTTCTCAGTTCAAAGTAAAATGCTGATCGGCATGATTCGTAATCAGAAGCACCTTCAGTTCCTAGGCAGGTGGTTGAAAGTGCTAATTGAATAGCTTGTAGTGCTAGAAAATCTTGGTATAATACTTGTCCATTTTAATGTATGTTTACTTGTATAAAAAAAGAAAAAACTTTGTCGTTAAAAAACACCTTCATCCGTTAACTTTAAATTAAATAAAAATTTAGTGAAAACGATAAATATTCTAGATGGTATCTAATTAGCATATTTTATAGGATTAATATGTTAATATTTTTTTTATAAATAAATTTAATTATAAATATTTAATGAACATATAAAAATATAAAATATTTGAACATATAATTATTTATATGATTTGATAATAAATTTATATTAATGGAAGTATAATGCCCATTTTTCTAATTTATCTTTTTTGTTTTTACTGTCAAACTCATCACCAATATCTAACTGAATTGCAAAACTTTTCCTCCAGTTTATATCATTTTTACAAAACTCACTCTTTAATTTTTATTTTTACAAAACTCTCCCTTCACGATATACTAATTATGCAAAACTCACCATCTAACTTTTATTTTTGCAAAACTCTTCATCCAAGATGTATTAATTATGCAAAATTCACCTTCTACGACACATGTTAAAAAGTTAGACGGTCAGTTTTGCATAATTAATACATCTTGGAGGGAGGGTTTTACAAAAATAAAAATTAGAGGGTGAGTTTTACAAAATTAATACATCTTGAAAAGAGAGTTGCAAAAATAAAAGTTAAAGGACGAGTTTTACAAAAATGATACAACATGGTGGGAGAGTTTTGCAATTCAGTCATCTTGTAGAGTTGTAGTGCCAACAATAACGACTTTAACCCCAACCAATGTGTTTAGAATCAGATCGGTCATCGAATCGAAAAGAATACCGGGTAGATAGATCACTAGTTCAATCAGTAGTCAAACCGTTATTTAACTAGTGACGTCATAAATATATAAAAAAAATATTATTAATAATTAATAAAATTTTAAAATATCTAATTTTTTGTAAGTTAAAATACTGTAAAATTATATTATAATATTACTAAAAATATCTAATTTAAAAAATATTTTTTTTTATAAAAAATAATAATTAAAAAATATTTTAAAACCGGTTTAATCGGGCCAAATGTCGTTGGTCAATTCTATCGAATTTTGACTAAATTTGTTAAATGGATCCAAATTAGACCAAACATTAAATCGGGCCGATTCGATCGGGGTTTGATAACATTTTCCCCCAAAATCAATCAATTCTCCTCTCTAAACCCTGAGATAAACATTCATATTTCTATATATAGACATACTCTTATATATATCCGGCTGTTCCGCTTTGCCATGGGATGCTCCTCCTCTCTACCAGGTATTTGCGTTTTAGGGTTTTACTGTTTGACTAATTTGTGTCCACTATGATCTTCCAAATCCTTTTAATTTTGTTGAAATTCTCCAATTTGTGAGTTGCAAAGAAGTTGAATTGATGCCTAATTATATGGATTTTTGATTTATTGGTGTTTGATAGTTTAGCTTTATTGATTTAGCTGTAAATTGGGGGTCTTTTCGAGAATTTTTAGTAATTTGATGGTTTGTGGGTTAAATTATTGCAGATAGGACTCAGGGACGAGTAGGTGGATTTAATTCGGAGAATAGTGGTGTCCCTGACCCAAAAAATCTGAAAGTTAAGGTAAAATTTGAGTTTATTTGGTAATATTTATTTTTATGGTTTTCATAAGCCCATATAATCGGGAACAATGCTCTTAGTAGACAGAGCTATCTAATTACAGTGGTGGAAGAATTGGTAAAAGAAAATGTTTGGTCAGTTAACTATTTTTGCTTCCAGTTTTTTGAAATTTGTAGCAGAAATGTTACTTGTTAACTGTTTTTGCTTCAAAAAAAGTGGAAGCAAAGCCTATTTTGGCAGCAAAAGGGTGAATATTACTATAGATAAAGTCACTGATTGATGGGATTAGCTGCAGCTGTCGAATCTCCCTTGGGTTGCTAATTGCTCGTTTCTTTTTCAGTTAACCTAGCTATTTCTTCATATATGCAAATTTAACTTTTCTTTTTAAATATTATTTTTTGTTTAGGTTTTTGTTTTAATTCCTTATGCAGTGTCTAAACACTAGAACCCCATTGAAAGATTCATGACGTCTCAATGCAATTTGTTTTTTGGAGCACAATCTGCACCAAAGTGGAGATAGGTTTGGAATAAATATTTGATTCCTTAAACAAAAGATAAATACGACATTAAATTTGGGAAATATTTATTAATTATACCTGATGTGTCATTATCTATGGTGTGAAGTATGGACATGGATAGGATGCGACTGCGATTACCCATAAAACAGATCCTAGCAATGTAAGACTTGTAGATGAAGAGAACATAGAAATGGAAAAAATATTAAATCTAATACTACCTGCCGCCCATTTCTGCTTTCCTATTGACACTTTCAAAATAATGTAACTGATATGGATTATACATGTGTTATGTATACATCAAATTAGTTACTTTTTTCCACATATATTTTTAAAAGTTACACTTAAGTGTTAATATGACTTTCCAAATTTTTATTTAAAAATATAGTGCCTAATTCTTTTGTGTATCTTAAATTCTGCTCTAAAAGTTTTCAAGTGGACAAATAAAATGGAAAGAAGGGAGCATCAAATAGTTATGAGGCTCTTGTAGTAAACCGGTCATAATTACTAACAATTACCGTGTTATCAATTTATAGACATGGAAAGGACAATTTTATGCATGTACTAGTTCGTATAAGATCCAGTATTCTAAAAATCACCGCTTAGATCCACTTAATTCCCGCCTAACCATTAGGTGGTACCTCTACTGCCTAGGCTCCTAGGCCTCGCCTAGACGTAATTAGACCTTTACCGCATCAATTTAATAAATGATTTGAAACTTCGCAATACCTGAAATGAATTTATTAAGCCTAAAAAGATTGTTTTTTGGTAACTTTTCATGTAAAATTTTAAAAAAAATTACATTTATTATATGCTTTGTATAATATAATAATATACAATAGAAAATAAATAAATGAGATTGCCTAATAAAGCACCTAATCCCCCTAGGAAAATGCCTTGACACCGCTTAGGCAGCCTAGGTGCTAGGCGGTTCCTCCCCTGCCTAACTGATATGATCAATAATTATGTTTTTAAATGTTTATGGTTCATACATCAGCTTTGATGTGAACTTTTCTTCCCTTCCTTTGCAACCTCTTTGGTATGATAATTTCTTTACTTAATTTTGAAATAGAATTGAAAATTTATTTCTTTTTGTAATTGGCTTCTCTTGCATGCTCAGAAAGTGGTATTTGAACATTAGGTTTGTTTAATTTGCATTTTGTTGTTGACAAGTATCCAAAAAATCTATCATCCATATGGCTGATATGAGGAATTTTTTTTTCTAATTTAGAAACATTGAAGAAGTACTGAACAAGTCTCTAGGAGTTTAGACAAATACAGATCATTCTTGGAGTGTCCTTATTTTCATACAACATGTATTACGGACAAACACATTCAGAAAATAAAAATATCACGTGTCAATCTGGCAGTACTGCACACATGTTGCATCTTATTTTTTCAAGTGACAAACTGGATTTTTTTATGTCTATCACATATTAATATGGACAGTAAGTAAAATGATATGATACAATGCAATAGTCGTTTATGTATAAAGTTGTTAAATTGTTGGAAAATATATAGAGTAAAATTCAAAAAATCACTTGTGGTAAACACCAATTCTTGAGTCTCTAAGGTTTCACATCTATTTTCGCAACAGCATCTGTTAACGATTTTAGCCCAACACCATTAAATTTTGTGCATAAAGACTGTTCTATCCTTCTTATTTTACTTTCCTCAACCACATTTTTTTTCCTTTTTAACATTTCAAATGCAATATATATATTACAAAATTATTAAGCATTAAACTAAGTTAATAATTAATGTTATAACTTATCAAAACTAAATTAATTATAAATAAATAAATAGTGAACAAAATTTTCAATCATACATTAAGCAAAATAAATAAATAAACTAAATCATACTAAATTAAGTTAACATGTATTAAAAGTATCATTTTGACTACCTGATTATATTATATAATAAGGTAGTACACTAGTACTATGAGCTATTTAAAATTATTTTTATACCTATTTAAGACAAGAACTAAAAGAACCAACTTATGAATTTGAATAAATTCCAATTATAAAATAAGAAATAAATTAACCAGTAGTAAATTATAAAAAATGAAATGGTTAGCAAATAAATATCAAATACCATAAGAAATGGTAAGGAAATAAATATCAAATATCCCATGAAGAACTTTGCTATTCTAGAACACCAACTTTATTGTTAACTTTTCTATGAATATGAGAGCACTGGTAGTGACTCACTCAAGAAGAATTGGTGTAAACCATTGGTGAATTTCTGAATTTTACTCAAATTTATTTGAGGATCAGTATTATATTTCGTCGGTAACTATAGTTTTCTTTGATATTCTATTAAGCTTGGCTGTCATAGTTTTCAAACCATGAATTGAAAAACTGTGAACCATGAATCATGAATAGAATCGTGAATTGATTTGTAGGGTTCAGTGCAAGGTGGAAATAAATAATTAATAATATCTATAACACGATTTTTTAAACAAGAAACCACAACTTAGCTTTAGTGCAAAGGTTGTCTGACAACATGATCACATCATCTAAATAAATGGTAAGCAAAATGCCTTTATGGCAAGAAATGTGGGTCAGCATCTTACACTAGTTATACTCTCATGCATCGTGTTGGTTGCCTTCATTTCCTTCATATAGGTGATGTGTTTGCCGGCGAGCGAGTCTCATCCTAATTTGTTGGTTCATTGCTTTATAGTTTGGAGTCATTTGGTGTAGTTTGTCTTCTGTGATTGAGGAAGATTCGGCGTCCCAATTTAGGGGAGTCTATGCCTTTGATTTGATTTCATGGTTTTGGTGGGGGGCAAGGGGTAAGAAGATTCTTTGGACTTTGTAGTTTAAGGTGGTTTGCTACTCTGTGGGTGATATGAGCTGGGAGAAATTATGTTATCTTTGTACATCCTTTTATTCTTGCAATTATTTAGGGATATAATGTGCTTTCAAGTCTCTCTGGACCTCTTTGTTGGGCGCTGTTAGGAGGGGTGACTGCTTTTGATACTCAATAGGGGTAGCTCTTTGTGGAGGATTTTTTTATTGGCTTCACCTTTTGCTTCAATTTGTTCTGTGGACACTTGTCAACTTCTATAGTACCTTCTTTCTTCCTTGTTAGACTTCTTTTATCTACAAAAACTGTATTCTTTGTTCAGAATTTTAATTTTTTGTTTTTGAAGAACACAGTTACATGTGTTTTGAAGTCCTGTACCACTTATCTTTGATAGTTTTCTCTGCTAGAATTTTTTCTTACTTATTTTTTTTTGCTTTTTTTTTTTTGGGGGGAGGGGGGGGGGGGAGGGGGGGGGGGGGGGGGGGGAGATGGGATGGGGGTGAGGGGGGTTGAAATTAGGTTTGAAGAATACAGGTTCATAGTGTTAATTTAATTTTCATCTCTGAAAGTGGAGATGAGCAAATATCACAGTACCTTCATGCAGGGTGAAGCTAGAAAGTTATACTGTCTGACTTTGTTTTTAGTATCTCAACCTGGATTCGTTGGGTGAAATATTTTCAATGTTGTACTTAATAACAGGGACCAAGCTCTTATTAAACAGATTATCACAGTACCTTCATGCAGGGTGAAGCTAGAAAGTTATACTGTCTGACTTTGTTTTTAATATCTCAACCTGAATTTATTGGGTGAAATATTTTCAATGTTGTAGTTAATAACAGGGACCAAGCTCTTATTAAACAGATTATAATAAACAAAATTTGAATATTTGAATAATTTTTTTTTGCATGAAATGTACTAATATAGTTTAGAACAATTATATATCCACAAGAAATAAGTATGCTAAAAAGTTAAGTTAATCTTAAAATTGAAGTTATAGATATTAAAAATCTGTAAATGTCTGCTTAAACACAACACACACACATATTAGTAAGATAGACAAGAGTTACTATGGGTAATTTATCTTTCATTTACTAAAATACAATGAAATAATAAGCCCATTAAAGATGGCTCTGCCCCTACCATTGTGCTCTCTCTTCCATATATTTCATGATTATTCAACTAATGCTTGGTTCAAACATTGTTTGTAGCTCGTACTGTTAGGGGATTCTGGTGTTGGTAAAAGCTGCATTGTTCTTCGATTTGTTCGTGGGCAGTTTGATCCAACATCCAAGGTAAGGAGTCTTTAAAGAAAAAAACATTGCTCTAACTATCTGAAAAACTCGTGTTATTCCACCTGGCATAACTTCAGGGACTGCTATGTGTGAGTGGATATAAGAATCAGTCCTTTAGTCCTAAATACTGAGTAATTTACTTACATTTCTTATGTACAAACATTTTCAGGTAACTGTTGGGGCCTCATTCTTGTCACAGACAATAGCCTTGCAAGATTCTACAACAGTTAAGTTTGAGATATGGGACACCGCTGGCCAAGAGAGGTACTGTTAGTCAGATTTAATTTTTGTTTTCTTTCTTCTGCTTGTATTGATTGTACATTTCAAGAATCTTATAATGTTCTCAAGTTGTTCCAGAGGCACCCCATCTCCTTATTACCCCTGTTCTATGAAGACACATCGTGAGAGAGACTATTGGTTCCTTGTTATGTTTTTACAGGTATGCAGCACTAGCACCTCTTTATTACCGAGGTGCTGCAGTGGCAGTTGTGGTGTATGATATAACCAATCCTGATTCGTTCACCAAAGCACAATATTGGGTTAAGGTATGACTTATAAACATTAGAATACTTAGTAATTTGTCACATGCATACTCTATTATTCTAAAAAAAATTCATATTTATTACCATGTACTCTTTTACGCTTAAACCTTGTTTAAGCTTAAATGCCTAAGTGAATCAATGGAAGTTGGGGCTGAATTTGTGAGAAATCAGTACCAAGCAATAGAACCAAGGATTTAGGAGAGAAATAGAGATATAGTTTGGAATTGGACAATTAGTGTTTGTAAGAAAAGTTTGGAGAAAGAACATCATATATTAGTGGAGCACAAATGGCCTGTGGCCTGCGGTCCGGTCTGGTTAAAGTCCGGTCTATTCTAGCTCGGCCCGGCCTGAAGGCCACGAACAGGCCACATTTTTTTGCTCAGATCCGGCCTGGTCTGGGGCCTGGCGTGAGGCCCTGCCTGGTTCATCTAAAGCCTGACCCGGCTTGCTAATTTTCTTTCTTTGCTACTTCAGTTCTCCCACTGCAAACGAAAACTTTCTCTTTGTGGCAAATCATTCAATAAACCAAATAAAATTTGCGTCTTTCAATACGTTCATTCATGTATGTTTGTTTATATACGAATAAAGAAATCAATGAAAACACATTGGGTAGTGTAATATATAAGAATTTTTCTTGCCTAACTAGCAACCTACACTTTTTGTAGACCTTTCATTACGTCATTATTTTAATAAATACTTAGCGTAAAAACTAGAAAGTCATTTGTAAAATAATAATAATAAAAGAAAAGATAGTTTTCATAAATATATATATATATATATATATATATATATATATATATATATTTATTAATAATAGTATAAAATAATATAATATCTTTAAAATTGTACAATATTTTAATTCATTATTGTAATTTATAAGTTGTAATACATTACTTTTAATTAATATATCAATTACGTTTAAAATTTTAATTGGTGTTTTTATAATATTTAAAATTACTAAAATTTTTTTTGAATGGACTGGATCGGACTGGCCTGGCTTGAACCAAGGTCTGGCTTGGCCTATAGGCCTTAGCGGGCCTCCTTTTCAAGCGTCAAGTCCGGCCTGACTTGACCTGTAGGCCAAAAGTCAAAGGTCCTGCCCGGCCTGGTCAACAGTCAAAGTCTAGCTAGACCAGGCTAGGCCGGCCTATTGTCCATGACTATCATACATGCATTTTATTTACAGAACTACTAACCTAATCCAAAGTGCTAAAGTGCACCGTGTGGCATGGGTACACTATCATCCATCTGTTAGCTATATCTAAGAATGTCTACTAACTAAAAAAAGTAAGCCCTTATAATTACTTTATATGTACGACAAGCATCTGTTTTCTAGCTTTCAGATAACTTGGTAATTAATCTATGCCACCTTATTCCATCTCTCTCTCTCTCTCTCTCTCTGTCTTTCTCATGTCTGTAATTATTATTCATTTATATAGACAGGTTACAATTCTAGAAGGCTCTCTTTTGCAATTGCATTGCAGTAGGAAATTTGTATGTAGATCTTTGGGATGCTTTTTTCCTATGTCAAGCATCATTCTTACTGTTTTTTTCCCCCTTTTGTTTCTTGTTTATCTTCAAATTGAAGTAAGCATCTATTCCTGATTTTATCCTCCATATTTTTATTCAAATGCATCTCCTCCTGATGTCTTCTTCTTCTTCCTCAAAGTTTGAATCAGATCAGTTCCCTTTGCAGAATTGTAATTTGTAATACAAGAGATAAAAAGGTATCGTTGTGACTTCAGTATTTTACTCGAGACCTCTTACTTCTAAAAATTGAGAAGAGTCGGAAGAAAGAGAAGCTTCACTGAGATAATCCAGTGTTCGTTACTATTGTCACTTCATTTACTTAAAGGAACCAGTTTGCATGGCCAGTAGCTGATATACACATCTATTTCAAGTTTCAACTGTTGGAGACCCAAAACTTGCCTCCAGGCATTTTTCGTTCTCTTTTAGCAAGGGAATGTCAATAATGTTGAACCTAATATCAGGAATTTTGAATATGATGTTTGTTGTAAACTGAATTGTTGTAGATCAAGTGCCCTTGTCCAATAGAATTATGGAAAAAATATTTTTGCCTTATCGCTATGAGCTAAGCTGCCTACCTAAAGTTCAACTTGAAGCTACTAATATACCATTCTGCCTTTGAGCCTTTGAGGCAGTACTTGGCATTCATCTCTGTGTTTCTGACATATTCACTGCCGTTAAACATGTGGTCATACCTGAAAGATCTTAGTTGTACTTGAATCATGTGTTGATTGTGATTCCTGTAACCTTCAACTCTCTTGGTGGAGGTATATATATATCCTTCAAGCTGTAAATGGTTACTGTGTTATGCTACAGGAACTACAAAAACATGGGAACCCTGATATTGTCATGGCTTTAGTTGGTAACAAAGCTGATCTCCAAGAAAAACGAGAAGTACCAATTCAAGTGAGTGACATAGTTTATGGCTTAATGCATGCATCTTTACTTTGTACCCAACTTCTATTTTATTTTATTTTCCTACTTGGGTTTCTTTTTTGGCTTTTTGCATGCATCCTTACTTTGTATCAACTTTTATTTTATTTTCATATTTGGTTTCTTATTTTGACATGCTTATATTTTCTTTTTGAAGGATGGCATTGACTATGCAGAAAAAAATGGGATGTTCTTCATCGAGACATCAGCAAAGACGGCTGATAATATAAACCAGCTTTTTGAGGTACATTCCATTCATTTGTTTACTGTTGTATGCTAAGCAATTTCTGTAGTGAACCGAAACATAGTCACTGCTGCAAAATAGTCGCTAGGCAGTTTTTTTAGGTTGGTTCTCTGTTAGTTATTGCTGCATCTGTGCTTTCGGTTTAACCTGGCAATCAGAAATGACTTATTAACGGCTGCAAATAAATACCTAACATCCAAAAATATAGTTCCACGGTGCTGATTTGAAGTTCCAAGTTAGGAAAGAAGTTAGCAACGCTATATCCTCCAATGCCACCCTTTTACCTGTTTGCTAATGTATTGAGTTTTTATTTTTTGATATTTTTCATGCAGTGTTGGATCATTATGCTAGTTTCTATTTGACATTGTGCAACTTCAATGAATATTACTTATTGTTTCTGTAGATTGTCTGAAAAAATGTGTACATATTGAATAATCAAACATGTGAAATAGTTTACAATTGGCATGTAACACATGTACTTTACTTTTCCTGCAAGGAAAGATGATATATTTACTTAGATTGCAAGGTTTATTGTGCCTAATAAAAGTGTTGCGTCTGTTGACACATTTGGAAGCTGATACGTTTCTCTTTCTTTGACAGGAAATTGCTAAGAGACTGCCTCGCCCATCACCCGCTTCATGATTTCCAAATTTATAGGATTTGTTAACTGCCCAAATTACAGGAACCGGTTACTCGCCTATGGTGTTAAGTTTGTGTATGTTTGACAGATATTGTATTACATTATTTGTGCATTCATGGTAATCTGTCTGCTGGAGAATATAACGTTTCATATATATTGTATTCTGTCATTGAAAGATACTGTATTCTATCAAATATATTGTATTTCTCAACTCTGATCAGTTTAGAAAAGTAGAAGCAACCCTAATCCAACAGGATCCCAAAACTGAACTTTTGAAGTAGATATCATGCAATAGGATTCCAAAATTGAGAAAAATAGTTTCCTGTTGCTGGGTTTTCCTTGCATAAATAAATTGAACATAAGCTCATACAACCAGCCGGAACTGGATTTGAAAGTCCCAGAACAAATTTTTTTTATATATATTTTTCAGTACCTATTTTATTATAATTCAATTTAAAGGATATATTTTTTCTTAGTCGTCTATGGAAAATTTACAGATAATTAATATTTCTACCAAAAAAATTGATAGTTGTATAAAATTTCACTCACATAAATAGTAAGTAGGGTCTACCTTCACGTGAAGAAAATTTTGTGAAATTATTAATTTTCTTTGTAAAAATATCAACTCTCAATTTGCATTCTTCATGTAGTCTCTTGGTTAATTTTAACTTCTTTTAATTTTTGTTGAGAAACTTGGAATTTTGCACAGTAAAGAGAGAAACTTTTACCGCCAAGCACTAAGCTATTATCTTTGGTGTAATGTTTCTTAGTTGAGATTTACAAGTTTAGTTGGGATTTATGGAGTTTTGATCGACTATATTTTTCTCTTTAGTAAATGGAAAATAATTCATTCATCGGTCAAAAGATACAAAATTATATATAAAAATGCAAAGATGAAAGTACAAAAAAAAAAAAAAAAAGCGAATATAAATAAAAGTTCAATATTACAAGGGTAGTATTATTTTCTTTGATTCTAATGGAATTCGTCAACATTTTCAACATCTCTTTTGGTAGATATATTTCAAATTTAATTTCATAAACTTACATAATAAGTTCCTCTATTAATCGTCCAATCGCAGCGTAAGATGATCCCTTCTCCATCACAGCCAACCTGCTATTTTCCTTCATCTCCTTAACCTTCATTCTCATTTCACTTCTATTTTCATCCATCATCATTTCCATGATCTTGCTCTCTATTTCCCCAGCCCTAACAATCACCTCAGTTTTCATGTTATGATCATTCCTAGAGTCCATCTTAATATCCACAGCAATACCCAATTCACTTACCATCTTGAATGCATTCATTTGCTGCTCCGCATACAATGGCCATGTTCCCATGGGAACCCCAAACCACAAACTCTCTAATATAGAATTCCATCCACAATGAGACACGAACCCACCGACTGCTCGGTGTGACAGCACCGACACTTGTGGGGCCCATCCGATCACTTTTCCGATCCCTGCTGTCCTCTCCAAGAACCCGGGAGGCAGAACTTTTTCCAAATTTGAGTATTCAAGTGGAACCTTTGTCTCATCCTTTGGGTGAGGCGGACGCAAGGACCATAGGAAGTGGTGTCTGCAGTGCTCTAAAGCCAATGCAATCTCCTTCACCTGTAAAAAGTTAACCAACCAAAAATCTTAGTTGTTAATTTAATTAATTTTCATAATTATTCATTCGGATAAACTGATTTTCTAATTGAAATGTTCCTTTTCTTAGTTTCTGATTTTCTAATAGGAATTTAACATGATTAAATACTAGATTTGTAAACTAGCAATGAGAATGTTCATCAATACTCCTTCCATTCCAAAATTGAAGATGCATTTTCCTTATAGGTGATTCTAGAAAGAGAGACGGCACATTTTTATTTTAGGACTATAAAGTGATATGATATCTCTATTTTCTTATTACTGTTTTACTATCATTTTTAGCATATCACCAGCATACGAATTTCGAAGTGAATAATAAGGGTACATATAAGAACATAAAATTATCCTTAAAAATTGTCGTTTTAACAATGTGTTTCTAATTTTGAACAGTATATTGTAATTTTTACAAACGACAATAAGACTCCATAATACCATAGCTGCAAAACTAGTAACGCCAAACAAAATTATTTTGTTTTTTAAATCACCTGGTCTTCTTGAAAGCTTCCATAACTGCCGAAGCACATAAACACTACAGAGGAAGGGGGTTGTTCATCCAACCAACCAAGGATAATAGTTTCTTCCTTGGAGTTTTTGCCTTCACCAGCGAGATTAAGCACCGGTCCAACCGGGTAGAACATAGGGATCTTACTATCAATAGCAAGGGACTTTAGGGCATGAGATTCTAGCTCCATAAATGTATTAACCACAATCCCTTTAGTCTCTCGAAGCCTTTGGGCAATGGATACAAATAAAGCAGACCCCCCTTCTTTGTCCAGCAACACTGATGGCAAGACCTTAGCCGGAACAGGATTGGTATAACTAGGTACAAATAACTCTGCATCTGAGTCCTTGTACTCAGTGACATCTATGTTGTGCTCATCGGCTAGCGACTGAAGATGGAACATTAGGCCTAGAAAACAAGCACTAGGAGCCGAAAATACATAAATTGGCACATTTAATTCATTGACAATGTCTGCTAAGGTAATGCAAAACATGTCAATGATGCAACCTTTGAACTGAGTTGTCTCAGAGTGAGCACTATTGAGGACAATATCTCTCACGTGTGCCTTTTGAGTCTCGATAAAAGCAGAGAATCTGGTGTGTGGGGACTTGGACATATATGTACTCGGATCAGTTTGTGGGACTTCTACAAACCTTAAGCGTGGAATTGGGTTTCTTAAGATTGATCCAATGTAAGAGCCTAGGCCGATTTCAACAGGGTATTTCATGATAAGGATTGTGACAGAGAGCTGTTCGTATCGAGCGACAAAGAGCTTAGCCATCTCCACCATTGGCACTAAGTGGCTAATGCTCCAGGCAGGTATAAATACCAATTCTGCAGTCTTCATATTGCTTATTCAGCTTTTAGACTATAGAGCTGTTCATTCAAGAAAAAGGGAGATTAAAATATAAAATCCTTTATAAAAAATTTCTAAAACCAAGGCATCTCCAGTTAAGAATCAAACATGCTAAAAATTCCAATCAAAGTATTATCTCATTTATTTTGCAAAATTGACTGATATGACCTTAACTGATTCAACTGTGATGTACATGAGCTCAATAATTGGGGGAAGTAAAAGTGAATCAAGCAAATCATTCAAGCTAATTAGGTTAGTTTCTATAACCAATTTTATCACTTGATTGAAAGATTAAAAAATTATAGGCACCCTAATTGCAAGAACTTAAACCCTAAACCCTAAAACATTGGGCCCATAGTCCAAATTCCTTAATTTTCTTGTGCAAGTGAATTCTAACAATTGAAGGAAAACATCAAATATAAGCTAAATTTACTCATTGAATAAATAATAATACAACAGGGTAACAGAAATGAGTATACGTAAGGTGATATTAAACAGAGGTGAAATTAAGCACAAAAAGCTAAACAAAACAACTAAATTAACAGATCAAAATTTCTATAGGAGATAGAAATTGCAACTTACTTGGACAGTATGATTTAAGCTTTTGTTTTTTTGTGACTCGAATTTTTTTTCTTTCTCTTTTCTCTTTCTCCCTCCCCCTTGGGACTACCTACATATCCAGAGTCTTCCCACTTCTTAAATAAAACTTCTGGCTCGTCTTTCTTTATTACCAGTATGATCTCTCACTTGTGGAGGCCTGCGCCGTGGTTTTTAGTAGAACTTAAAGTATTACTAACAGCGGTGGCACACGACATACGTTTATAACTTATATGGGATAAATTAATTTTTTTATAAAATTTGAAAAACTAGTCAAAAAAAATAATATAATAAGAATGAAATAATAGCATAACTAACTTGTAAAAATATAAGAGGGAAAAAAAGATGCATGACACGGTAAACACTAAACTACTCAAGAGAGCATCTTTATAATATATATATAGATTCTTGCATTTATATTACTCACTCACTTTGCTTCAAAATAATATATTTGTTTCTTTAGGGTTTTGGATACCCACACAAGAAGTCCATGGAGGATCCGATCTTTTTGATTGTTTTAAAATAAAAAAAATAAAATAATAATATAATTAACTTGTAAAGATAAAAGACGAAAAAAACAGAAGTATGACACGGAAACATCAAATGGCTCAAGAGAGCAGCTTTGTAATATAGATCCTTGCATTTATACTACTCACTCACTTTGCTTCAAAATAATACATTTGTTTCTATCGGGTTTTAGATATTCAAATGGGGTGTTTATGGAGGGTCCGACCCTTTTTGTTGTTAACAGGTTATCCACAATTGAATAGGTCAATTCTCTGTTTAAAATTTTAAATGTTGTTTGATTAGCTGTCGGAGAAAATCAACGGAGTGGTATAACCAATTAACCATTATATACTCACGTATTATGATAATACTCATAACAGTTTTTTCAATTCCAAGATAGAGAAAACAAAACATATTGCTATTAGAGAGCTCCAAAAAACAGAGTGATTTCTAGTTATTTCAAACTGTTAAAATTTAACACCATTATCGTCTCATAGAGATTATAGTTCGATGTCTCCATTGTATTTGTGTACATGACACCTAGTTAATGGGTGTTGCACGATATTTCGTACCAAGTGGGACATACGCTTCAAGAGGTATATAAATTTTATTTTCGTGTTACGTGTAAATCGGACATAGCAAGTATGTATTTTATCTTTCATTTGTATCAAAGCCAAGTTATCTCGTTCATATATATGCTATGTGTGTTCTACTTTACACAATATGTCAGGATTATATGTTTTAAAAGCTTGAAAAATATCACCTATAGCAACCTGCATTACACTAATTGTTGGGAACTCAAATTGCGTTATGTTGTAACTTATGTGTTGTAAATATGATTTGCATATTTTGAGTTCAAATGGATTTGCATGATGAAAGTTTCTTGCAACCTAAGATGAAAAACTGCGTTTTTTAGGTTGCCATAACTTTCTGTGTATTTTCATTTTATGTGAAATTAGTATGTAGGTGTAGAATATCTTGTGAACTTTCCATTGATATATTATGTGCATGTGTTTTGGCCTCAAAACGAGAGAGTTATGGCCTGTCGAAGTCTTGCTATGTCACGCATTCATCCCACCCTCTCCATGGTAGCTCTCAAAATGGTGGTTGAGCACACACTATTTGAACCAGGAAGCCTAGTTGATTAGAATGCCATAATCGCCGTCGCGAAAAGACACCGAAATGGCATTGTGTGTATCACACGTGCGCCAAAATGCATAAATGGGCCACGCGCAGGCGCCATACAAGATAGCTTCACCAACGTTCGCGCGTTCTATACACGCGCTCGTGTGTTGACCTTATTTTGACCCTTCTGTTTGGCAGTTTCCTTTATATTTTTCATTCCAAAAAATTGTTTTATTTATCCTTTTGTGCAAGCAAAAAATATTTAATAAATACTTCATGATATTATTAAATTTTGAATTTTTTTCTAGAAATTAATTATTAGCATGAAATTGATATTCCCACTTAATGTATTAGGAAATTAATTTTTTTGGGCAGTTTAAATAATTTCCAATTTAATTATGCAATAATTAATTAATTATGATAATTAGTATAATTATCAAAAAATTATAGTAACTTATTTTGATGTTTAGCTACCGTTATAAAATTTTGGGAAGCATATTGATGTGTTTATAACATACTTGGAATATTAATCGAGTAATATTTCTTATTATTTAATTCTTTTTATTAATATTTTTGAAATATTAATTGTGGAGACTTGGAATTAAATTATCATACTATAATTACACATATAACCTCATTCCTAGTGGAAGTAATGTAACGTCCCGAGAATCCCTGTACTTGCCGTAGGCGACCCCGTGCATTAAAGTACAACCTTATTCTTAATAACCACATGATACCTCCACAATAGAGTTAATAAACACACGATTATTTAAAACTTTACAACGCTCCTAATCCAAAATCACAATTTTTATTACATTTTAATAAATCTCATATCATTTATAACATGATCTAGTCTATTACAATCATTGTGAGTATATAACTCATTAACCGACTTTAAGTCTATCTTCTTGTACAAAACTTATCTCGTTCCTTTAAGTATGTTGAATACACTCATCTTAGCTTAATCAAAAGTTTTACAGTTATTACAAGTTTCTAACTTTAGTTATTACAAAACATAGCTCAATCGAAAGGTTTTACAACCACATATTACAAGTTTTGACGACAGAGTTTGAATACAAAACATAAGCGTCTAACACTATTGTTAACTACCAGATAACAACATGGTTTAGAAATCACAACTCAATCTTCAGTCGTTTAAGCAATAGGCATTCTTTATTCTTGAACTTTAACGGGACTTCTGGATTTTCTCGTACTTTACTGAAATATTAGTTTTAAGTAAGAGTGAGCATAACGGCTTAGCAAGTTTGACAGTTATCACATAGCACATTTCATATTACATGTTTCACAGTTCATATCTTATTTGAATTATTATGTATGCAACATACTTCTTATGCTATGCATTTGTTAATTATATGCATCATACTACTCATGCCTTGCATTTTATATATGCATTATACGTCTCATACTGTACATTTTATCAAGATATAAAATCCACTTAGAACAAATACTTTAGATTATCAATCGGATAACAACAGTTATAATCACAACGTTACACACAGTGCACTTTTTAAACATGCTTACAAGAAATTCACATAACACATAAAATCTTGTAAATACTAAACAAACTAGTTTTCACACAACAACAATTTAACATATAAGAGCAAGTTCTGAAAACTTTCCTTTCACCATCTTTACCAATTATGCTAATTTCCGCATCCTTTGACCGACCTAATGTTATGCGAGATCAACAATACAATATTAGTCAAATCTTGACACTTAACTTAATCTTATATTAGGATTTTTAGCTTAATTTATTATACTTCGTGTGACTTATACAAGTATGTGGGATTGACAATACAATTTCAAACATAATTTGACTCTTTCTTTAGTCTTATTTCAAGACTTTAAATCCTTTTTATCTTATTGTTTATTGAGAAACTTACTCCAATTATAGGTTCGACTAATTGGACAACATTAGGTCATTCGTATTGGTTTAACGTGCTTAAGTATTTAGTTTATACATTATTGATTTTCAACTTTTGGAAAAACATGACCAAATTCAACTCGACTCGGAAAACTAATTTTTTTAAGCAACAGGTCTGCAGCACAGCTGCACTTGGTACCACATCAGTTGCGGTCACCAGTGCAAGTGCACTCCCTTGCGTCCACAGGTGTGCCCCAGTTCATTTCCCGGACAATAGTTTTGAGCGCAGCTGCTATCAGCTCTGATTTTTTAAATCTAATTTTTTTATCTTTGATTTTGAAAACCTTAACTTGTTTGATTAAACATACCATGCCTTAGCATTCTTAAGTATTGAAAGTACTTCATTAAACATATAAATTAACTCTTGATCCTTTTACAAAAACATGTTCTTACTTGAAAATATTTACCAAATCATACTCATTCATTTCCCCCAAATCATGCCTCTAGGTTAAAATACTTGAAACCAATATGATTCAAAACACATTTCATACATCACTCATTGATCTTCCATTAGATTTAACTAATAGAAGCTCAAAGTTTAGAAAACATTCCTTATAGGCTTTTTATCAAACATGTACAAGGCATTTGAGCCTTTCATGCTTAACATTCACCATAGCTTATCATTGTAAATTTTAAAAAATCCACATTATTAGACTTACAGATCCATGAAGAAAATTTATAGGTCATTTTAAAACTTCAACCATACAAGGTTATTTTCTTTTAAAAACAAGTATTAAAACTAAATTTTTCATTAAACCAAAGCACCTATGATTTCTTTGGTCTACAAAAAATGAAATCTAATACATTTTCACCATTAACAACTCCTTATATCCTTGGAACCACCATATTCCACCATCAAAATCTTATTCTCCCATATTTAAACATAATTTCATATCTAATACATAAACATAGATTAACTATTTTAAAGTTAGAAACACTTTTAACCTTCAAGGTGGATCTTCTTCTTGCTTTGAGTAGCTAGGAACTTGCTAGAGCTCCTCTTCTTCTCCTCTTTCCCTCCCACGAAATCTCTCTTCCTCTTGGTGCTCTTAGTGTTTCCAAAACAAGAAAATGAAAAATGCCAACTCTTGCAAACCCTAGCTTCTCTTTTATAAAACAAATGCAAGACTAAGGGTAGTTTAGTCTTTACTCTTCACCAACCGAGGGTAGCATGATCATTAGGTGATACAAGGACATCAAAGTCATTACACTATTTCATTAAGGGCAAGATAGTCATCTCTCAATTTCTCTAGACTTTCCTTTTATGAAAACTTTTCATTTATGAAAAGGTTTCTAAACTTTCAATATATGAAAAGTTTCTAGTAGGTTTATTTCTTTTTTCGTATTCGCAAATAGTGATTTTTGCTAATTCTTCGGTAAATATATTACTTGAAAATACGCATCGCTACCTCATATAAATGCCATCTATGAATGTGAAATTTTAAAAAATGAAAAAACTTTTTCCCCGTGAATAGTATTTTTCTGCGTTTATTTTTTGAGAAAAATCTTTTTCTTAATTTAAGCCTTAACACATTCTAAATCACATAACACTGAGTTTAGGTTATAATTTTAACCTCTAATCATCTACGATCGCTCATACAAGTCGCTTTAGGTCTTTAACGTATACCCGATAAATTTGTTCCTGAGGTATCTTATGCCTTATTATACCCATATAATAATTCATACAACACACAGTGATTAGATCACATGAATCGATCTTTATTGATCTTTTACGATCCCTTTCCAAGTATTTTCAAATATCGGATCCTTTTCTTCTTTCATATTATATTCGTATTTGGGAATAGTTCGTATTATTCTTATAGCCATCTCGTATTCCACTCGTATCTATGAAATAAGGTTCCTTGTATTTACACGTCGTATAAATCGAACTTATTATATACCTTAACGTATATTCCTTCAATCAAATCTAAGTTTTAAACCTTTAAACACATGTTTCATATTTTAACCCTAACGTCCGAGTTAGGTTAAATGCTTAGTTATCTTTACATATTCATCTTCCTTAAACTAGGTTTTAGACTTTAACCTTTACAAGGATTCCATCCTTGGAATCACTACAATCATAACATTCAAGTTCGGTTTACCTCTGAACCCTTATAATATTTATCTATTCAATTAATCTCGACATTTTTTCTTAACGTAGGTATTACATTACCTCTCATTTTAGTTACTCTGCCTTATCCCATTTGTGGCAAAACTCTTTCTTAACCTAAGTATCATTTGACTGGTTTTGGCTTATTACTACCTGTTTAATTCAGGTATTAAGAACTCTGTATTTCTTATACTCTTATGTAACTTTATTCCACATTGATCTACTGTAACATCCCGGATTATGACAAGATTTCTAAATAAGAATCTTGGATAATTAACTAAATGTCAGCAGTTAAAACTTAGTTATGAATGACAGAAAAGTAGTAAGAGTGATTAAATATATTTATTATTTAATCAATGTGTTAAAGATGACCTATGTGGTTGAATTGGTAATGAAAGACCCTTGATGTAAATAAGGGTCTATAGAATGTAAAAGGATTAGTTATCAATTTGAAGTGCTTTAGTGATGTAGCGGATGATGAAATTATAACATATTTAAATTTCATAGATTGAAAAGTGATAGAATGGATTATAGACGAAGGATAGACTGTAATACTTACAATAAGGTGATTTGAAAGGAATCGGTGTAAGACGTTATGATATGTCTGCAGGTAATTGCTTGAATGTATGAATATGTGTATATGTATGTATTTGATTTGATAAAGAAAGAAAAGTTGAAAATGAAGAAAATGAGGAAAACATAATTAAATTGATGTTTTAGTTATGAATATTAACAACAAGTTTAATGAATAGGCCTGGAGAGGCGAGGGTATGAGAATGGCAAGGTAAGGCATGACAGAGTATGCACAGAAAAGAAGGAACAGTTTGACCTATTTGGTATATTAGGGATTAACGGAATAATAAGGTTTTTGAATATTTGGAATTTATTAAGGAATTGATATTAATTGATGAAAATGAGGTAAGTATTTAAACGACATATAAATACAGAAGGTAATACTCCCGAATGTAAAAAGGAATGTAGATTTCATGTATGATGAAAATTATCATATATGTATTACGTAAATGAATGTAAGGAACGTAAAAGTCGTAAAACGTTAATATGAGCGTAAAAGGATAAAAGAGAACGAATTTTTGGTAATCCGATCAGGGTTCGCTGTTCGAGGAAGCGATTTATGAAAAAAGTGGAACCGACAAGGTTCGTAAAAAAATATAAACATATGTTTGGTTAGGAAAAGTTATTTAGTCGGTTTGCGATTAAATGATTAATTAAGCTATAAAATGAGACTACATAAACGTAGCACAGTGAAAAACGAATGACCTAGTTGGTCGATTGAAAGAGAAATCGATTTAAATGCGTATGAAATAAATTAATGAAAGGAAAGTGTAAATGTTTCCTTAAAAAGGAAATTCCATGGAAATGGAAAATCTAGCAAAGCTGGCTAAAGACCAAAATGTCCTCAACCAATTTTTTAATGACCTTTGTGTCCTAAAGGGCAAAATGACTAAAATACCCTTGACAAATTAAGTAATGACTGTTATGTCCCAAGAGGTGAAATGACGAAAATACCTTTGATTAAATGTGTGAGATGACCAAAATACCCTTAGTTGGGAATAACTATAGATAAGTTGACTTAACCCAACTTGGGTTAAGTCTCATATAAGCTAAGAAAGGCAATACTCTTCTCCTTTATTCTCATTTTTGCTGGAAAAATCAGCCCTAGGAGAGAGAGAGAGAGAGAACAAGAAGCTATGAAAGCAAGAAGAAAGCTTGAAATTTCTTGAGTTAGGAAGCTTGGATGATCATGGAGCAAGAAGAAAAGATGAAGCCCTCGTCATAGAGAAGCTTTCTATGTGAAGAAGTTGATCATCCATAAAGGTTTAAAAGTTTTTTATACTTAAAACCTTGATTTATGCTAGTCTATGTATGTATGTATAGTTAAAGTTATGAATTATAGAAGAAAAAGTGTCTAGAGTTGAAAGATTTTGGTTAAAACTTAAGCTATAAGGTTGAACATATGTATATGAGGTGTATTTGCATGAAAGATAACATGACAAATGCTTAAAAGTATAAAGAGTACGAATTTGAAGCTAAAACTAGCTATAGTAGAAATATGTGCATGTAAATATAATTTAAAGGTAAATAGATTTTGAAAAATTCATATAAGTATGATATAAGTCTACAAAGGTTAGAAATAAACTCTTTAATGAGTATATGAGAAAGGAAGTCTAAGTGTTGGAAATCAAATTTTATGTAAAGTTGATGAAAATTTAACTAAAAGGTGATTTTTGGCAATTTTGAGAAATTAATGGTGAAATGAACTTAAATGACTTAGTTTTATGTTATTACACGTGTCTACGTTAATTCGGTAGTCAACAGATGAAAGTTAGAACAAAAATACGATTCGAGCGATCGAAATCGATCGTTTCGACCTAAAACGGATTATTACGGACAAATCCCGTCTCGTGCAAAGTTAAGTTATTTGAAAGGTATAGCAAAGTGTTATATAATGTATGTAAGCTATGTCAAGTGTTGGAATGAACTTTAAAAGTGAATGACCAAAAATCAAAGTTGACAAAAACGTTCTTAGTGTGAAAACGAGTTGAAACGCCCTTGTACAGGCTAATACTTCAATAATTTTAAAAAGCCAAATGAGCCAAGTAGTATTTTTGTAAAATACTAAGTGGTAAGACCTAGCTATGGTTCAAATTTGAACATAATTGGATGTAAGATGAATGACTTAAAAATCAGTAAAATATATGTACAAAAAATAAAAAAATCAGGTTTTAAAGTACAGGGCTAACTGCACCTGCGCTGGAACAAGCGCAGCCGCGCCCAATGTTTCTGACGGGGAAAATGAACTAGAGCACACTTGCGCTGGTGACCACAACTGCGGTGGGACCGAGCGCAGCTGCGCCCGAGCCTTCTGTTTCAGTTTTGATTTTTTCAAATCGGGTTGAATTCGGGTCATGTTTTTCTAAAGATTAAGAGTCAATGATATATAAATGAAATTCTTATGTATGTTAAACCAATGTGGGTCCAATGGTCATCGATTGGTAGCTCGTGTTATTAAAAGAAAAGTTATGTTTTGATGTAGGATAATAGAGATGGATTATGTAATTCCTAAATTGATAAAAATGGTCAATGTAAAGGGTGTTAATGTATAATAAAACAAAAAATGGTATAATATAACATACCTAAAGCTAAGTAAATGTAACATAATATTTATGTAAAAGGTCAGTAATGAGTTAGAATATTTTATTAACCTACGCAAGGTATAATACATTAAATGTGAAATGAATAGAGACGAGTGGTCTAGTAATTATGATTTAAGTTTGAAGAGTTGTAGAACCTATTATGATCCTATAATGATATGTAGGTTCAATGTTGACAGATAAAGCTTGGATTAGCAAACCGATAAGATGGATACGCAAAATGTTTAAGGAAGCGTAAATGATTATAATGACTATAAGTGCCAGGCAAGTTTTTCAGGCTTAGATGTAATAATTGTTCTATGTGAATTATGTGATAGTAAAATATTTGAAATGTGCACTCTATGCAACTATGTGTTAACTGTTAAATGCAATACATGACTTTTATGCATAACATGATAAAATAAAGGATGCATGACGCATGAATATAAACTGCAAGCATGAAATGTGTTATTTGATTGACTTGCTTAGCCTTTGTGCTCACCCGCTATAACTAATAATTTCAGGTAAAGTACGAAAAGACCAGAAGTTCCGGTGAAGCTAAAGGTAAAAGAATGGTGAATGCATAGATAAGCATGAAAGACTGTATTATATTCAAATGTGTAATATAATAAGTAAAATGATGAATGTAATTTGTAGAGATGCAAGTTATGTAACAGTTTGGTTTTAAATGTTAAATCATGATAGTAATAAGGAATGAATGATTTATAAATCCATAGTGATAAATATGCCTGTATGTATTATCCAGATAAAGGATGTAAAGAATATGGTTGAGGTATTATTGGTAGTCGAGTTTTACATGTAATAAACCCGTATGTATGATACAGATGTATGGAATATGATTATGTATGAAATAGGTATAAGCAAGCAGGGTTATGTATGGTTAGGCTAATGGTGAAATTATTCATAGGTTATGTCATGTAGATCATAATATATATGATTTTGAAATGTAATAGACTAGATCATAACTAATTTGTATATGATCTGAGTTCTAGCTCAAGGAAATTGAAGGTTATAATTCTGAGGCAGGTAAAGAATGTAAGTTTAATAAACAAGATTATGAGTTGTATTATGGTTAAATGAATAGTTTTAAAGGTAAAATGTATGTATTAACGCGTGAGATCGCCATTAGCAAATGATGGAATTTCGGGGTTGTTACAGTTTGTATCAGAGCTGATGGGTTATAGACCTTAGGTAAGAGTATCTTAGGCTCTGACTTTTGTGAGAAAGAAGAAAATAGTAAAGAAATGAAATCTAGAGGAGTTGAGTAAGAAATAAATGAATTTTGAGAATTCATGATTAAGAAATGATAAAAGATATCTTAAGATAAGATATTGAGATGGTAAAAAGCTATGAGATCCTAAAGTGATCAAAGATAAAGTGACTCGTAAGGAGTTGTGAATTACAAGATAGGAGTAGGGACTTTTAAGGTGTTATGGACTGTAAGACATGAAAAAGGACTCTTGATGAGTTATGAATTGTAAGATATGAATTAATGAAAATCATATTAGGTTAAGGAACAGCTGAGTAAAGGAAAAGCTAAGAAATGTTAGGGTATGTGTGATTTTTCATTGAGAACTCATGATAGTGGCTGAGTTGTGCACTTCCTTATATGGGCAGGGATTTGTACTTGGTTTCACGACCACTTAGCTTCCTATAATGATAATCAGTGGAGATCCAACGTCACGGTATCGATTATGTATGTTGAGAATGTGATTCTTTTCTTCTACATGTATCTAATACATAGAAAGTGAGAAAGACTAAGGTAGTTGCGTGTTCTGAAAACTCAAACGTATGGTAAGTTCGTGACTCATGATCGTATGATGGAGCCCCTTAGCGAATGGACAACTTTGGCCTGACTAGGACAAGCTCCTCAAACCATATGATTATGGTAAGTTCTTGAGCCCAAGTGCGTGACAAGTTTGATGAACATGGGTGGGGTTAGAAAAGAGAGCCATAAGTTGAGAGATATAGTTCTCAGAGATTGACTAAGGTTAAGGAAATAGGAAAGAGATAGAATTATTATGTAATGATTGGATGATGTAAAGAAAGGAAAGGAAAATTTAAAGGAGTCAAGGAAACAAGAGAAGAGATTATTAGGATTGGATAGGCAATCCACTCTTCTAGCTATGCTAGATTATCAATGTTTTAAAATGTGCTTATTCTCGCACGTTGGTGCATTGAAAATGTTTTATTTAAGTATCGAAATTTTTTAAAATTCTGTGATTCATGGGTCTATGCTAATTGATTCGGCTAGACAAATGTTATTTGAAAATTTAAAATGTATTTATGAAATCATTGTCACACTGTAGAATATGGTGTGGAATGATAAAATGACAGAATTCTCAACGTACTTCTATGACGGTATGGTATTATGAAGTCTTGAATGACTGAATTCTCAACGTACTGCTGGGATAGTGCGGTATTATGACGTCTTTAAAAAGATTTTTTCTTTTCAATTTATGAAAAAGGGTTCAAAATTTAAACCAATGATAAAATTCTTAGAGCATGGTAACAAAGATTTGGATGTGAGAATATGAATCACTGATGCATCGTTACGTAATGCAATGTGATGAAGTTATGGTGAAAATAAATTCTTGAAAAGTTTCAAGTTTGCAAGAAATGAACAGTTTAATGATGTGAGTCTATGCCATTTGTTTTGGTTTGACCATTTTGCTAAAGAAATGAGTTAATATTTTTAAATCCAGAAATGGATAAAGAAATAAGTTTTAAAGTCTGAGGTGAACAACCCTGAAAAGGGAATATGGTATAGGGGTTGGTTAACGTGGTTCAACCCAAAAAACAAAAGAAAAAGGGTACAATAGGTTGATCACCTAGCGTACCAATAGACTAGGAAAAAAGAATGGCGTGGTTACGTCGTAACTCATGTTTCTGGTGTTTATGACCCGTGGATATTCTCAGTCTTTGTGATTGTTAATATTCCTAATGTGTTTATGGTCTGTGTGACCCCTCAGTAAAAAGCAAAACTATTGTTTTGAAAGGCAAAAAGTTTTATGTTTAAAGGAAAAGCTATTTCTATTTATTTATACTGCTTCACAATTGTTGAACAATTGTGAAGATTCCTGAAAGACATTCCAATCTTCTGGAATGAATGATAGAAAAATGGTAAGATGGGCAGAGAGAGGAGATAATGTAAAGGTTAGTTGAGAACTTAGCTATGCTAAATAGAATGCAAAGAGATATGCATGTTGTAATTGAATAAGGAATAAGTAAATAGCAATTTCGAGGACAAATTTTTTTGACGGAGGGGTGAATATAACATCCCGAATTACGACAAGATTTTTAAATAAGAATCTTGGATAATTAAGTAAAGGTTAGCAATTAAAACCTAGTTATGAAGGACAGAAAAGTAGTAAGAGTGATTAAATATATTTATTATTTAATTAATATGTTAAAGATGACCTATGTGGTTGAATTGGTAATGAAGGACCATTGATGTAAATAAGGGTCTATAAAACGTAAAATGACCAATTATCAATTTGAAGTGCTTTGGTGATATAACGGATGATGAAATTATAACATTTAAATTTCATAGATTAAAAAGTGATAGAATGGATTATAGACGAAGGATAGACTATAATACCTATAATAAGGTGATTTGAAAAGAATCAGTGTAAGACGCTATGATATATCCATAGGTAATAGCTTGAATGTATGAATATGTGTATATGTATGTATTTGATCTGATAAAGAAAGAAAGGTTGAAAATGAAGAAAATGAGGAAAGCATAATTAAATTGATGCTTTAGTTATGGATATTAACAGCGAGTTTAATGAATAGGCCTGGAGAGACGAGGGTATGAGAATGGCAAGATAAGGCATGACAAAGTATGCGCAAAAAAGAAGGAACAGTTTGACCTATTTGGTATATTAGGGATTAACATAATAATAAGGATTATATTTTTTGAATATTTGGAATTTATTAAGGAATTGATATTAATTGATGAAACTGAGGTAAGTATTTATACGATATATAAATACAGAAGGTAATACTCCTGAATGTAAAAAGGAATGTAGATTTCATATATGATAAAAATTATCATATGTGTATTACGTAAATAAACGTAAGGAACGTAAAAGTCGTAAAACGTTAATATGAGCGTAAACGGATAAAAGAGAACTGATTTTTGGTAATTCATTCAGGGTTCGTGTTTGAGGAAGCAATTTATGGAAAAAGTGAGCATTTCGACTATTTGAGATGTCGAGAAGTGAAATTTATTAAATGTGGAACCGACAAGATTCGTAGGAAAATATAAACGTATGTTTGGTTAGGAAAAGTTATTTAGTCGGCTTGCAATTAAATGACTAATTAAGCTATAAAATGAGACTACACGAACGTAGCACAGTGAAAAACAAATGACCTAGTCGGTCGATTGAAAGAGAAATTAATTTAAATGAGTATGAAATGAATTAATGAAAGGAAAGTGTAAATGTTTCCTTAAAAAGGAAATTCCATGGAAATGGAAAATCTAGCAAAGTTGGCTAAAGACCAAAATGCCCTCAACCAATTATTTAATGACCTTTGTGTCCTAAAGGGCAAAATGACTAAAATACGGTTGACAAATTAGGTAATGACTGTTATGTCCCAAGAGGTGAAATGGCGAAAATACCCTTGATTAAATGTGTGAAATGACCAAAATGCCTTTGGTTGGGAATAACTATAGATAAGTTGACTTAACCTAACTTGGGTTAAGTCTCTTATAAGCTAAGAAAGGCAATACTCTTCTCTTTCATTTTCATTTTTGCTGGAAAAATCAACCCTAGGAGAGAGAGAGAGTAAGAAGCCATGAAAGCAAGAAGAAAGCTTAGAATTTCTTGAGCTAGGAAGCTTGAATGATCATGGAGCAAGAAGAAAATATGAAGCACTCGTCATGGAGAAGCTCCCTATGTGAAGAAGTTGATCACCCACAAAGGTTTAAAAGTTTTCTATAGTTAAAATCTTGATTTATGCTAGTCTATGTATGTATATATAGTTAAAGTTATGAATTATGGAAGAAAAAGTGTATAGAGTTGAAAGATTTTGGTGAAAACTTAAGCTATAAAGTTAAAATATGTATATGGGGTGTATTTGCTGAAAGTAGTATGCCCTCAAGCCAATCACATTTGATGTGATAAACATATACTTTGTAATCTTGTTCATTTATTAATAAAAGTATCAAGGCATTTCTTTATTCATGATTAATTACTTGATTTAATAAAATGGATAAACCCATAGTTTTCGAGCAATGCTTTTAGAACCATGATGAGGATCATGCTAATGAGATCTAAATTCAAGATAGCTCAAAACTAAAATTGTTCCTAATCGTTGGATCACTAAAAAGGGGATTAGTAGATCCGGATAGATTGGAACATACTATGCTTGTTCTTATGAAGAGGATGATTGATCTCATAATCATTTGTGTAGAGACACTAAAGCAAGTATGTAGGTGCTTATTAGAGAATAAGTTCACTGAACGTGACTCGCTCAAGGAACACCTAATGGAGTTTTACTTGTCTGTCAATAGGAGTTCCTTATGTGATAGTCGTACAAGTGATCCTTGGACTTGAGATCATCATAGTATCTTGTGTGTACTAAGTTATACTTTGACATATTCCTTAAGACCTATTGGTATATCAAAGGATATGCTTGGGTATAATAAGGTACACATGGAGATAGGTGAATGATCAACAAAGGATCTACTACTTCCAGTAAAGGGAGAGAATGTCCTATGCGATTCAATAAGTGACAACTCAGAAATCCCTGGCCAGGGTTGAATGGAATTAGAAAAGAGTTTCTAATTTACATTAACTAGAGTTGTGTATTTGTGAATCGAAATGCATATAATCAAATAAATAAGACTTGACAGAAATTCCGTGTCTTATATTTGATTGGGACATTGTATGGTAGAAGGATTGAATTGTATGGTAACTATTTGCTGAAAGGTTCTTTTACGATTAAATGTTGAAATCTATATTATCTGAAAAGTCGACTAATCGCTAAGGGGGCTTACCCTTATTGTGGAATAATTATTTATTCTGAATTAAAGAGTTAATTCGTAATAAATGAATTAGAATTGTTCTAATTTATTTATTATACAACCGGTTTAATATGGAGAACCTAAAGGGTCACACCGCAAAAGAGTAATATTTATTTTAGAAGTGGATGGCATAATCGTAATAATAAATTAAGTATATTTAATTTATACTATAGTGATAGAATAAATTAAATAGCTTAATATTTATAGTTTAGTATTTTAGAAATACTAATTATAAATTAATAAGAGGAGTCTTATTATTATTATTATTACTAGTATTATTATTTAGTTCCTAAATGGTTTAGGAATTAATTAATAAGTAGTAATATTATTATTAAATAATTAAGTTCCTAAATAGTTTACGGAATTATAATTATAATAATTAATTAAGTTACTAAATGGTTTAGTAATTAATTAATAAGAAGTACTCTCATTATTAAATAATTAAGTTCTTAAATGGTTTAGGAATTGTAATTAATTAATTTAGTTCCTAATTAAATTGGGAATTAAATTAAAACCCTAATCCTAAATAGTTTAGGAGGGTTGACTAGATCTATAAATAAGAGGAGTCTTATCATAGATCAAGGTTACACACTCTTTCAAAAGATTAGAGAGAGTACTCCATAATTCTCTAGATCTAAGAGTTAGGGAGAGAGAAAGAATTAGGGCTAGCCACCCATGGTTTGGAGAAACTAAGATCCACTTCTTTAATTCATAGATCTCTTGGTGGATCACCTCTAGAGGCTTCACACTTGGGGAGCTAACATTGATCCGTGGAATCTAATCGGTGAATTATGAAGATGAACGTGAAGGATTAAAGGGAGATGAACTTGTACCCGTGGAAGCTTGGTTCTACAAAGGTATAAATTCTTTTATCCTTCTTCAATTAATAATAGTCGCATAAGAAAGATCCGGGTTATTGGTTTGTACAAAAATTTTAAAATCTGATTTTTATTGCTTCCGTTGCGCATATATAATTTGATTATATGTATGCCATATTTTTGCAAACCAACATTTGCATGAAAGATAACATGACAAATGCTTAAAAGTATAAAGAGTACGAATTTGAAGGCTAAAAACTAGCTTAGTAGAAATATGTGCATGTAAATATAATTTAAAGGTAAATAGATTTTGAACAATTCATATAAGTATGGTATAAGTCTAGAAGGGTTAGAAATGAACTCTTTAATTAGTATATGAGAAAGGAAGTCTGAGTGTTGGAAATCAAATTTTATGTAAAGTTGATGAAAATTCAACTAAAAGGTGATTTTTGGCATTTTTGAGAAATTAATGGTGAAATAGAGTTAAATGACTAAGTTTTATGTTATTATACGTGTCTACGTTGATTTGGTAGTCAACAGATGAAAGTTAGAATGAAAATGCAATTTGAGCGATCGAAATCAATCGTTTCGACCTAAAACGAATTATTACGAACAAATTCCGCCTCGTGTAAAGTTAAGTTATTTGAAAGGTATAGACAAGTGTTATATGATGTATGTAAGCTATGTTAAGTGTTGGAATGAACTTTAGAAGTGAAAGACCAAAAATCACAAAGTTGACGAAAACGTTGAAAATGTGTCTAAATGTGAAAATGAGTTAAAACGCCCTTGTACGCAATGCTTCAATAATTTTAAGAAGTCAAATGAGCCAAGTAGTATTTTTGTAAATGACTAGGTGGGAAGACCTAACTATGGTTCAAATTTGAACATAATTGGATATAAGATGAAGGACTTAAAAATCAGCAAAGTATGTGTAAAAAAAAATCAGGTTTTAAAGTACAGGGTTGACCGCACTTGTGTTGGAGCAAGCACAGCTGAGCTTAATGTTTCTATTGGGAGAAATGAACTGGAGCGCACCTGCGCTGGTGACCGCGCTTGCGGTGGGACCGAGCGCAGCTGCGCCCGAGCCTTTTGTTTCAGTTTCAATTTTTCTGAGTCGAGTTGAATTTGGGTCATGTTTTTCTAAAAATTAAGAGTCAATGATGTATAAACGAAATACTTATGTATGTTAAACCAATGTGGGTCCAATGGTCATCGATTGGTAGCTCGTGTTATTAAAAGAAATGTTATGTTTTGATGTGGGATAATAAAGATGGATTAGGTAAATCCTAGATTGACAAAAATGGTCAATGTAAAGGGAGTTAAGGTATAATGAAACAAAAAAATTGTATAATATGACTTACCTAAAGCTAAGTAAATATAACATAATGTTTATGTAAAAGGTCAGTAATGAGTTAGAATGTATTATTAACCTATGTAAGGTATAATACATTAAATGTGAAAATGAATAGAGACGAGTGATCTAGTAATTATGATTTAAGTTTCAAAAGTTATAGAACCTATTATGATTCTATAATGATATGTAGGTTCAATATTGACAGATAAAGATCGGATTAGCAAATCGACAAAACGGATACGCAAAATGTTTAAGGAAGCGTAAATGATTATAATGACTATAAGTGCCAGGCAAGTTTTTCAGGCTTAGATGTAATAATTGTTCTATGTGAATTATGTGATAGTAAAAGATTTGAAATGTGCACTCTATGCAACTATGTGTTAATTGGTAAATGCAATACATGACTTTTATGCATAACATGATAAAATAAAGGATGCATGACGCATGAATAAAGGATGTATGACGCATAAATATAAATTACAAGCATGAAATGTGTTATCTGATTGATTTGCTGCGCCTTGTGCTCACCCTTGCTATGACTAAATTTTTTAGGTAAAGTACGAGAAAGTCGGAGGTTCCGGTGAAACTAAAGGTAAAAGAGTGGTGAATACATAGATAAGCATAAAAGACTGTATTATATTCAAATGTGTAATATAATAAGTAAAAGGATGAATGTAATTTGTAGAGATACAAGTTATGTAACAGTTTGGTGTTAAATGTTAAACCATGATAGTAATAACGAATGAATGATTTATAAATCCATAGTGATAAATATGCCTGTATGTATTATCCAGATAAAGGATGCAAAGAATGTGGTTGAGGTATTATTGGTAGTCGAGTTTTACATGTAATAAACTCATATGTATGGTACAGATGTATGGAACAGGATTATGTATGAAATAGGTATAAGCAATCAGAGTTATGTATGGATAGACTAATGGTGAAATTATTCACGAGTTATGTCATGTAGATCATAATATATATGATTTTGAAATGTAATAGACTAGATCATAACTTATTTATATATGATCTGAGTTCTAGTGCAAGGAAATTGAGGGTTATGATTCTGAAGTAGGTAAAGAATGTAAGTTTAATAAACAAGATTATGAGTTGTATTATGGTTAAATGAATAGTTTTAAAGGTAAAATGTATGTATTAACGCGTATAATAGGATTTTGGGGTTGTTACATCTACTTGGTTCCATTGACCTCCACAACCTTTGACTCACTAGTTTATCCTTTTGCACTTTTATATGCTTCTACAGTCATAAATCTTTGTCTTTAATAATTCGGACATATTATGTCCTACCATCATCAGATCCTCACACTTCGTACACATACTTCGTTATCAAAAGTTTCTCATTATTCTTATACTTATCTCACTTCCTCCCTTTCATTCATGAAAAGGTCTAACCTAACATATATACGTCCTAACAACGTATTTTTGGGAACTCTCTATATATTAGTAGGAAAATAGGAGGTGAGAGAATGAACCTCTGTTTCCTCTCCATGTGAGTCCTGTAGGGTAAGACTCTTGCTCCTAGACCAAGTGCTCTTTGTGATCTTTGACAATACTATAAAGACGCGGATTAATGTTGCTACTTTGATTTTGATTCCTATAGTTAGGATTGATGAGATCATAAGGGTTAATTCTGGAAAAATAGTTGATCCATATTTGAGTAGTATTAGGGCAAAGAGAAGACAACTTGATTTCACCTCGTTTTGCACTTATTGTAGATAACTATGGTGCTTAGATAGCGATATCGTAATAAGTGAGATACGAAATGGACATGGGTCCAATGGAGGACATTAAGTATGGTTGTCTGAGTTAATTTAGATACTTCACCTGATTAAAATCCAAGTGTGTCTGGGGTATTCAGAGTTTATAGAATGTAGGATCTACATGAACTATTAAGTTTGGTGTGAGAGCTCCCACAGTATTTTCTTTAAAAGGGTAGATGACTTTATGTCGGCCCTAACGGGTAATATATGGAGCTCTCGTATTGCACACGAACTTAGCAGTCGCACAGTCCGACAATTGAAGATTTACGAGTTGTTGGTTTGAGTTGTTTTGGCAGATGTGATGTTTATTTTGTCCCCCGCCATGGGCAAGTGGGAGATGTTACATGGAGGGTCTAACCTATTTGGTTGTTAACAGGTTATCCAAAGTTGACTGGGTCAATTCCCTATTTAAAAGTTTGACTAGTTATTAGAGAAAATCAAGTGAGTGGTATAACCAATTAACCATTATATATCCATGCATTCTGATAATACATATCACACTTTTTCCAATTTCAACAGAGAGAACAAAACACATTGTCATTAGAGAGTTCCCAAAAATAGAGTGATTTTTAGTTGTTTTGGACTATGAAAACTTAACACCGTTCTTGTCTCACAGAAATTGTAGTTTGGTGTCTCCGTTGTATTTGTGTACATGACGCAGAGTTCATGGGTGTTACACGATCACACCAAAGGGGATATACACTTTAAGAGATACATAAATTTTGTTTCCGTATTACACGTAAATCAGACATAACATATATGTATTTTATCCTTCAATTTCAAATTTAGAGATTACATTTTTCTTAATTTTATTTTTGTTTCAAAATTAGAACTACAATTCTAATTTTAGTTTGTAAACCAATATGAAATTCTTAGTATTACTTGTACTTTATGAAGGCTGAATACCACCACTACTATATTTCTACTAAGTTAGGCGTATGCTTGAGATTATATATATGTATATATATATATATAGCGAGTAGTAGGGTACTTAGTTATTAAATAAAGTTTAGATGACGATACCAAAAATAAAATAAAATGAAAGGTTCAATTTTCGTTACATGATTTGATATTAATAGAGAATAAAGAATTGCACTATAAAAGTACGAATAAAATAAGAACTCCTCTGTCCTTGTACATATGTCAAAACAATCTTTGTTGGGATTATTTTAATTGATTTGAGAACTTGTCTTTTGCATAAATTGAAGATGTTGATAATAAAAAATAATATTATTACCAAGAATAAAATAACAGCAATATAAATATACTAAGATTTACGTAAAACATTCTTTTAATTAAATAATAAGAAGGAAAAATTATAGCACAAACTTTAAATTTTTTGACTATTTTTATAAATAAATAATGCAATATCTCTCTCAAGTTTTGGACTAAACTTGAGTTACAACCAAATAGAGAAAATATGAAAAAAAAAAAACCTTTTTTTGGTACGAAAAACATGTACACTAAGGAACTTACAATACTCTTGTATTTTCACTTTTTGTTTCTTTGGTGTTAATCAGATCATTCAGAGCAGCAGTAGAGAGTTTTGAACGCTTAACTCTCATCGAAAGTTATCTCCATGGGGATCCCATCTTAGGTCTTCTGATCTGACCCTAAATGGTGGATGCATTACTCTATTATGTAGTGGCACCAAAATTTTGAGTTTGGAGGGGTTAAAATATTTGAGAACAAATTTATAAAAAAGAAATATAAATAAAATTATATGCATTAGATTTAATTGCCAAATTTATATTTAACACCTTTTTAATCACGAAATTTATCTTTAAATTGAATTCGTAATGAAATTATGAGTAATTTGTTTTAAGTATATAACATCAGAAAGTGATAACATTTTTTTTAAATTGCATAAAAACCACAATAAAATAATTTTTATTTTCTATGTGATGCAGGAAGATCCGAGGGCGATCATGCCGATGATGCCAACTTATTGGATAATGTATTAATGCACTGGAATACATGGAGGAAAGGGATCGTTGCAAGAATGTCAAGTACTAATGACTTCGGGCATAGCTCGACTATTGAGGGTTCAGACTTCAGTTCGGGAACTATTTATGGCTTCAGGAATAATGACATCGGGCGTCCCTTTTTGTTTCTTAGTTTATTTCCTTTAGTTTATTCTACCGTGGTTATTATTATTATTTTTTTGGTAATGATTGTAAATCTTTTTCCTTCATTACGTGGCGTGATTATAGGAGGCCTTAGTACTCGTGTGAATTAGTTATATGAGTGAGGGGACCAAATACATGACATTAATTTAGGAAATTATCAGAATATATTATATAACACTTTTAGGATATTTCATTTCTTATTTGTTGCCCAAGAACATTCAGCTATAGAACTCGGCTTGTGGGTTAATTGAAGAATTATTGGACTTTTGATAATTTTAATCTAAGAGCTAGAGAATTCTCTAAGTTTCTTTTGGGATTACTTCTTATGCTTCTGTTAACTATAAATTCTTCTGTTAATCTTGCCTGCAGGATAATCGCTATATAGCTCTGGCTTTAGTTTGTTTCAAAGCTCAACATTTTCCTGGAAGTTAGAACTCATCAGTTTTAATGGCTGGTAGTCGTGGTTATCACCATCGTGGACCGATTCCAGCTGAGGAAGTCCTGCACCATGATTGTAATGTTCAAAATATAATAATTGAGGATTTATGGAGACAAGTCGTAGAGTTAACCCAGCGTCTAACGACGCAAAATCTGGGTTGTTGTGGACCGATTGTGGGTGAGGAAGTCCCACAACTTGATCGCGACGAGAAAGAGTATGACTATGAGTCTAGTTTTGACAATCCTTATGACCATAGGGAGTGACTATGGGAGCGACGTGGCAAAATTGATCGTTGGGATTTAGGTTTAAAAGTAGAACTACTAATTTTTTTTGGTATACTGCAGGCTGAAGGATTCATTGATTGGGTGAATGAAGTGGAGCATATTTTCGAATACAAAGAAGTTCAAAAAAATAGGAAGGTCAAACTGGTTGCAATCAAACTTAAAGGCAGAGCATTTGTTTGGTGTGATAAAAAGATTTTATGTCTATTTATTATGTATTTTTATACTTAATTATTTGTGAGTTTTTAAGTATTTTTAGTGTTTTAGGTAATTTATTTAATTTTATGCATTATTATTCTTTTTGTATTTTTATATTATTTTTATTCAATTTATATTTATTTTTGTAGGAGAATTAAAAGCTGATGGCAGTTTTGTAAATAAGTGAATAGCTGGTGCGAGGGGAAAAACTGTAATTATAAGAAGATGGCAACCGTGCCCGCCAGGCGCGAGAATTGAAGGAATTAGCAGCAAGGAGTGAACGACGCTGTTTGGGCCATTAGTTAGGGAATCGCGCGCCATGCGCGGAGTAGGAAAGGAAGAAAAGACCTCGCGCAATGCGCGGTCAGTGATGTTTGTGGCTGGCGGCTTGTTTCTTTTTCTTTCTCATATGTCATGTGTGAGTCTCACCACATGGCAGCGCGTCAACAGATGTTAAATTAAATAAATCCAATTGCAATTTGGAATAAGAAAAATAAATAGGATTTTATATTTATTTTATTTTATATTTTAAATCCTATTAGAGTTTGAAAGTATAATTCCTACTAGGGTTAAAAGGATTATGTAACCTTTAAATAGAGGGCTTGAGATACAATGAAATATATAACTTCTATTAGAAAAATTCTCTATTTTATTCTTTGGTGCTTTCTACAGCTATGCGTGGCTAAATTATTTTTCTTGGTTTAAGTGATTGAAGCCATCAAGATTTACACACTGTGAGATCTAATTTATTTTAATTGTTCCATTTATATTTTGAGTATTGAATATTTTTTTGTGCTTAATTTTATGATTAGTTTGTTTAATTGCTAGGAATGCTACTAGTTTATTATTCACATTAATCTATTGCTATTTATGAAGCGACTAAGATTAATAATTATTTTGCAGATCAAAATATTATTTTATCTTAGGAAGAATATTCATTTAAATTAAATGCAAACAAATGACTTGTATTGTTTAGTTCAACGATCTCTCTAATACTTAAAGCTGCTATTAAATTAAATCTTTAGCTACCGGACGTTGTTTAGTAGTAAGGGTATTTAGACCAAGTGGCTCTACTTATCTAAAATTAAGAAGAGAGGAGAATAATTATTCTACCTGCGAGTAGTTATTTCTACGGTGAATGTTCAAAATATTAATTGATTTATTCTTGCATTAATGATCAGTTGTAAATTCTTGATGGTGGATGTTAACTTAAACCAAGACTTTTTCTTCTTATTTATTTTATTAAATTACCTACATATTTATTTTAAATAATTTTATTTAAATTATTTCTTTAATTAAAAACCCCCAATTTTGGTTTACAAAACATAAAATTAAATTAATCATTCTCTGTGGGATCGACTTTTACTTACACTACTACATTAATATTTTTCAAAAGTAAGATTTTTTTCGGTGCTTGCGCACACCAAATTTTGGTGCCGTTACCGGAGATTGATTTTATCTATTTTTGTGCTTGTGCAAATTTTGTTTTAATTTATTAATTTATTTTTATTTTTTTAGATTTTATATTTTTCTAGTTTTCATATTTTATTTGAGTTGTGTAGGTTAAGGATGGAAATTATGGCTAGAAATCGAACTTTGAAAGAGCTTGCGGCCCCTGATTTGAACCATCAACCTTTAAGCATAATTTTTCCTAATTTGAATGCTAACACTTCATTTGAATTAAAATCTGGTCTAATACATCTATTGCCCAATTTTCATGGTCTTGCAGGTGAAGATCCTCACAAACATTTAAAGGAATTTCATATGGTCTGCATAAGTTTGAAACCTTCTAGAGTGACTGAAGAGCAAATCAATCTAAGAGTTTTTCCATTTTCCTTGAAAGATTTGGCTAAGGATTGGTTCTATTATCTACCCTTCGGAAGCATCATCACATGGGAAGAGATGAAAAGACTATTCTTGAAAAAATATTTTCCCGCTTCACCGGCAGCCAATATCGGAAAAGATATTTGTGGTGTGAGACAGAACCATGAAAAATCCCTATACGAGTATTAGGAACGATTTAAGAAATTATGTTCAAGTTGTCCCCACCATCAAATCAGCGAGCAACTCCTTATTCAATATTTTTATGAAGGACTCATGTCTACCTATAGGAGCATAATCGATGTTGCTAGTGGAGACGCTTTGGAGGACAAAACTCCTGAAGCTGCAAGGAACTTAATTGCAAACATGACTGCTAATTCCCAACAATTTGGCACTAGGCATGATTTTTCATCCAAGAATGTTAATGTAACACCCCCTTCCCGACTAGTGGAAAGGGAGGCTACGCACAAAGTAATTCTAAGCAGAATGTCAAAACAAAAAGAATATCTCTTCACACTTGTCCTTGAATCCCCTTGCAAACCCTGCCGAAAGAAAAACACAGTATAAACCAAATGCCCAGTACGAATAAAGAGTGCAGAACTAAGAATTGAAATTGAATAACAAAAGCAACTGAATTAAACTGAGATTAACAAAATCAACTGAACTAAATAACATAATCTTACTGAACTGAACTAAATAACATAATCTACTAAACTGAACTAATCTGCTGAACTGAACTAATCTACTGAACTGAAATGATCTCCTGAACTGAATTGATTTACTGAACAACATAAATGGCTGAATTAAATGGTTGTGATTATTTCATACCGAGCTCAGAACAAAACAGAAATATACCTTGTCACAAAGACAAGTCAAAATACTGCTACACAGGCAGACACACATTGGACTGCAAATCCAAATGTATGGAAAATCGGAAGGTGTGTTCGGCACAAACAACACCAAACCGCATAACAGAACATAACAAATAGCTAGGGCCGACCCATATGCCTCCCACAACACAACACCAATTGGCCAACTCCCATCGGAGCAAACAAAATGGAGACGCCGTGGACTAATCACATTGCCACGGAAGTGTCATGCCTCGATGCCAAGAGGACATGCTTGTGGTACCCCCACAGGTGGTTATAACTCAGGTATACCCTACGGTACTTTCTAACAAAAATATCATGTCACAATGAATGTGACACAATATCACAAAAGGGGTTTTAATACGCACATGCTAAACCAAAACAAATCGACACAAAGTATCCCAAATATATTAGCATGTACATTTCTACAGAATCAAAATAAATATTAGACATGCTTAATAAGTCTAAAGAGTACAAGCTAAGTTGCAAATATCTAAAATTAGACAAAACTATCATATGCATTTGATTATGAACAATATATCGAAATAATATCCAAATTCCATTGAGGAACAAAACAAACAAATTAAAATCAAAGGAATATCGTTGAAGGAGTACGGAATCCGTACCTGGAATAAGCAATGTAATACTCGAACTTATATTGCAAAACTGACTCGTTAAATTCCCTCCGTTAGAACTAACAAAATAAAGTAATTAATAAATAAATAGTTAATCAATTAATTAAGTTTTACACAGTTTCTTTCCCTTAGGCGAATCTGAAATCCTTCTGTTCTAAACAAAATTCTACCTAAAATTATATATACATAAATATTTTAATCATGGTAACGTATATATTAATAAATAATAGTATTCTTGTTCCTTCCGAAATACATATAAGTATATTTACAAAAATATTCTTTTCATTTTTAATTCTATTACAAATAAATATCTTATTATTATTATTATTATTATTATTATTATTATTATTATTATTATTATTATTATTATTATTATTATTATTATTATTATTATTACAAAAATAATAATTTAATATCCAAAAATGCTAATTACTAACAGAGATATATACCCAAAATATATACACTAACAAACTAAATAACATACAAAAATTAAAGTTACAAAATTAAAACTAATACAGAAAATTAAATAATTACACAAAGAAAGAAAAAAAGACATACCCGAAATTAAGAAGAGATCCACCGTCTCTAAAGAAAACCAAAAGAAATTTGGGCTTATATCAATACCCAAAATCCAAAGGAGGAAAATAAAATATTTAACTAGAGAGGTTCTTACTTAAAAGCCCCTCACACAATAAGGTCATTTCTCACAATGGAAGATCCTTATTGTTTGGATGTTCTAAATGGGAAGTAGTATGGTCATATATATAGGTGAAGGAAGGGAGGATGACTTTTAAAATGGGTGATGTGGGACTATGGAAACATTACTTCCCCCTTAACGAGGTTTCCGTCCCCGGAATCAAAAAAATGGGACAAACCTAATTATCAAAAGATGCAAAAACTTCACTCGAATATAATTTTCAAAAAACAAACGAAATGATTTTCCTCCGGAATCTTATCAGAAGGATAATGCACCACGTGCAACAGATGGTAATGACAACTCTTCAACATTGAGACACGAAATACGTTATACACATAAACTAACTGAAATGTGACTTCGCCAACCCATTTTAAAACTAATGGGACAATAAAACGCGGACTATGTAGTTCTCCCTAGTACCTTAAGAGTTTCAAAATATTCCAATCTCAATTCGAATTAATTCTCAAATATTATTACATCAAAGAATATCCCACTAAAATATCTAAATCACCATATTAAACTCCAAGTCATGTTCCATTATTTGCATAAACAAACTGCCTACTCTAAACTATGTAAGGTCTCAAAATCTATTGAATTTCATCACTTAATATATAACCATTTAAATAAATCAATCATTTCTTAGTGCAAACCTTAGTCCACCAAATTTCAAGATTTTCTCATACTATTACAAAATCTTCATATAATAAAACTCCAAAATAGCTACAAAATTGATCATTAGCCTCAATGATTAATCTAATTACCTCGAATATCTATAACTCAAGTTTACAAGAGATCATTTATACATACTTAATAGTTTTCACTTATCATACTGTCCCATCAATATACATACCTCACATCATCCACGAGCTTAACACAAATCCAACACCACCCAGATCAAATCCTTAAGTTTAAGATCATAACAGGTTTTTACTAAAGAACTCTAACGATTAATTCTCCAAAATCAAATACTTGTTAATACAAATACTCATATCATAATCATATTCCAAAATATAGCTTTATTTTTCTTAATGCTCCAATCACAATTCTTAACTAATATCCTTACTCCATTGCATAGCAAGAATAACCTTGGCAAATTATCTCACTTTCCTCACATCAATTACAAATCAAAAACAGACTAACATTTGGTCAAAATCAAGACCAACCAAACAGAGAACCAAATCAAAACAAACTTCTTTATCTACCTAGTGATTTACCCATAACTCACAAATCAAGCCTAAAGGTGATCTACAAAATCATAACCGAAGCTCTAACAATCCATCCCCAAAATCATATCAAAGTCGTACATACGCAGAATCATATCAAAGTCGTACATACGCATCGACCGAAAATTAGCCCCACGAATCTTTATTTTCAAATCTAATAAAATATCTTTAAAACAAATCAGAGATAACAAAAATTTTCATCAGAGTAGCAATAAAGATAGCAGAATCTAAGAACAGAGATGGGATACCAAGATGCCGAACAAAAGAATTTGTAACAATCGAATGAATAAAATCAGTTTCATAAAAGCCTCACAGATAGAAGTAAAATTGATTAGAGACAAAGTCGAATACAAACTTAATATGATAGCTGAACAGAATGTCAAACAGAACAAAAACTTAACCCAAATGTCTACCCATAACTCACAGGTCAAACCTAAATAGGTTTTCTACAAGAAAGAACCCTAGCTCAGATACCAACTATGTAACACCCCATTCCCGACTAGTGGAAAGGGAGGCTACGCACAAAGGAATTCTAAGCAGAATGTCAAAACAAAAAGAATATCTCTTCACACTTGTCCTTGAATCCCCTTGCAAACCCTGCCGGAAGAAAACCACAGAATAAACCAAATGCCCAGTACGAATAAAGAGTGCAGAACTAAGAACTGAAATTGAATAACAAAAGCAACTGAACCAAACTGAGATTAACAAAATCAATTGAACTAAATAACATAATCTTATTGAACTGAACTGAATAACATAATCTACTAAACTGAACTAATCTGCTGAACTGAACTAATCTACTGAACTAAAATTGATCTCCTGAACTGAATTGATTTACTGAACAACATAAAAGGCTGAATTAAATGGTTGTGTTTATTTCATACCGAGCTCAGAACAAAACAGAAATATACCTTGTCACAAAGACAAGTCAAAATACTGCCACACAGGCAGACACACATTGGACTGTAGATCCAAATGTATTCAAAATCGGAAGGTGTGTTCGGCACAAACAACACCAAACCGCATAACAGAACAGAACAAATAGCTAGGGCCGACCCATATGCCTCCCACAACACAACACCAATTGGCCAACTTCTATCGGAGCACACAAAATGGAGACGCCGTGGACTAATCACACTGCCACGGAAGTGTCATGCCTCGATGCCAAGAGGACATGCCTGTGGTACCCCCACAGGTGGTTATAGCTCAGGTATACCCTACGGTACTTTCTAACAAAAATATCATGTCACAACGAATGCGACACAATATCACAAAAAAGGTTCTAATACACACATGCTAAGCCAAAACAAATTGACACAAGGTCTCCCAAATATATTAGCATGTACGTTTCTACAGAATCAAAATAAATATTAGACATGCTTAATAAGTCTAAAGAGTACAAGCTAAGTTGCAAATATCTAAAATCAGACAAAACAATCATATGCATTTGACTATGAACAATATATCAAAATAATATCCAAATTCCAATGAGGAACAAAACAAACAAATTAAAATCAAAGGAATATCACTGAAGGAGTACAAAATCCGTACCTGGAATAAGCAATGTAATACTCGAACTTATATTGCAAAACTGACTCGTTAAATTCCCTTCGTCGGAGCTAACAAAATAAAGTAATTGATAAATAAATAGTTAATCAATTAATTAAGTTTTGCACAGTTTCTTTCCCTTAGGCGAATCTGAAATCCTTCTGTTCTAAACAAAATTCTACCTAAAGTTATATATACATAAATATTTTAATCATGGTAATGTATATATTAATAAATAATAGTATCCTTGTTCCTTCCAAAATACATATAAGCATATTTACAAAAATATTCTTTTCATTTTTAATTCTATTACAAACAAATATCTTATTATGTCAAAACTCTAAAGTTACAAAAATAATAATTTAATATCCAAAAATGTTAATTACTAACAGAGATATATACCCAAAATATATACACTAACAAACTAAATAACATACAAAAATTAAAGTTACTAAATTAAAACTAATACAGAAAATTAAATAATTACACAAAGAAAGAAAAAGAGACATACCCGAAATTAAGAAGAGATCCATCGTCTCCAAAGAAAACCAAAAGAATTTGGGCTTATATCAATACCCAAAATTCAAAGAAGGAAAATAAAATATTTAATTAGGGAAGTTCTTACTTAAAATCCCCTCACACAATAAGGTCATTTCTCACAATGGGAGATCCTTATTGTTTGGATGTTCTAAATAGGAAGTAGTATGGTTATATATATAGGTGAAGGAAGGGAGGATGGTTTTTAAAATAGGTGATGTGGGACTATGGAAAAGAGTGGGTATTACAGTTAATGAGGTAAATATTTTTTCACTTGAGCAACGAATTGATAGTCTAACCTCTTTTGTTCGTCAAATGGCCGTAGGTAATCACAATAAGTGAAAGCTTGTGGGATTTGTGTGGTAGTAGGACATCCGATGGATATGTGCCCTACCTTTCAAGAGGAGTCCTATGAACAAGTGAATGCAGCAGGTGGTTTCCCTGGTCAACCACAAAGGATATATGATCCTTACTCGAACACGTACAACTCAGGGTGGAGGGATCATCCCAATTTCAATTACAGGAATCCACAGGTGCATCAACCCACAAATCAGAACTTTGCAAGCTATCAACAATACAAACAACCTTATCCTAACAATCAACATTGCCAATCATCTCATTCTAATATGTTTTTAGAGGATATAGTTAAACAACTTAGCACTAACACTTTGTAATTTCAACAGGAAACGAAGACAAATATGTAGAATTTAGAAACACAGATGGGACAAATGGCAACTGCAATCAGTAGATTAGAGGCGCAAAATTCTGGAAAATTACCCTCTCAAATAGTGATGAATCCAAAAGCAAATGTCAATGCAATTATTTTGAGAAGCGGTAAAGAGATACAAACTCCAGAAAAGACAGAGTCTGCACCAAAAGAGCAAAGCAAACCAGAAGTGGACAACACAGAAGCAGATAGCAGTAAGGAGGACGACAATATTCTAGGTGACAATGGTACCCTTAAGCATAAATTTTCACCTCTTTCTGACTATAAACCGATATCCCCTTTTCCTCTTGCTTTAACCGAAAAAATAAAGTATGAGAAAAATTCAGATTTATATGAAACTTTTCGTAAATGCAAGGTAAATATTCCATTGTTAGATGCTATTAAACAAGTACCTCGTTTTGCTAGATTTATGAAAGAATTGTGTACACACAAAATAAAACAAGCACTTAAAAGATATGAAAATGTAAAAGTAGGAAATAATGTGTCTGCAATAATTCAAAGAAAACTTCCTACTAAGTGCCAAGATCCAGAATGTTCACTATCCCTTGCAAGATAGGTGACACTAGATTTGAAAAAGGTATGTTAGACTTAGGAGCATCCATTAATGTTATGCCATATTCTATATATGCTTCTTTGAAACTTGAACCTTTGAATAAAACTGGTATTATGATTTAGTTGACTGATAGATCTAACGCTTATCCTAAGAGTATAGTAAAGGATGTTCTTGTGCAAGTAAATAATTTAATTTTTTTTGCTAATTTTTATGTGCTTGAAATGGAGAATGGTGATCAAAATGCTCCTATTTTGTTAGGAAGACATTTATTAAGGATATCAAAAACTAAGATTGATGTTCATAGTGGTACACTGACAATGGAGTTTGATGGCGAAATCGTTAAGTTTAATATTTTTGATGCCATGAAATGTCCTCATTCTGTTTACTCTGTTGATATGATTAATTCTTTAACACAAAAAATTTCTAAAGCTGATGAAAATGATGAATTGAAAACGACATTTACTCAGATTTTTGGCAAAACGAGAATGAAGAGTTAGTCTTGAGTGCTGATTTGTAGAAAACTGTTGCGGCTGTGAATGGTTCTCCTAAAGCAGGTAATGATCCATATTTTGACTTACTATTTCCTAACGAGAAGTCTTTACCTTTTGTTTTGTAGTTTTCCATTTCAGATTTGAAGCTTCTCCCTAATCATCTCAAATGTCAATTCATTGAAGAGGGAGTAAAACCCTCATATCCACTGCAAGAGAGTCTGAACAAATCCATGATAAATGGAGTAAAGATGGATGAGATTGTGAAAATTCATGAGGAAGGAGTGACGTAGTGTGTAAGCATGCTGTCAAGCCAATGACAATAAACAAATATACTGCTTGGGTGGCAACCCAAGGGGAGTATAATTTTTTTTATATTTTTTTTTGTGTTTTTAATTTAGTTGTTTGTACTTTTTCTTTGCATCTTACTTTACATTGGGGATAATGTAAATTTTAAGTGTGGGGGAAGGGATTTAGGATTTTTGTTATTTTTAGGTCATATTTTGAAAAATTTAGGGAATTTTAAAAATTTTTGAAATTTGAATTTTGTGGGTATATTCACTACAAACCCTCACGAGACAAAACTCGTCTACTTGGGGGTAATTTTGGGGTTTAAAGGCTTGTTGCACATGCTAAGTGTAACCGTGTTTTCTACGAAAATGTGGTACTTTTTTATATTTTATTTTTAGGATGTGTTATTTAAGCAATGAGTTAATTGAATTTTAAATTTTTAGCCAATGATAATTTTTTGCTTAGACTGAATTTTTGACCTATTGTTAGTATTTACTATATCTGAGACTTTTTAAATTTTTATGCACTTATATCCATTTGTTTGAGCTAGTTTTAATTTAGAGAAACTTTATATGGTTAAATGCTTATGGAAGATATTTTAGAGTTCTAGATCTTTTTTGATCATTAGTTGAAGTGAAATATAAGACAAAATATAATTTAGAGGAGATGATTTAGGTACTTTTTCTAGGATTATTATTGAAGGAAAAAATTATGTGGTGGGTTGAGATGGAGCGTAAAACGCACTCACTCATAAACATATGAAAAAGTGAGATAGAGCATAAAATGCACTCATTGAAGAAGAAAAAAAAGAGAAAGAAAGAGAAAAAAAATGGGATGGAGCATAAAATGCACCCATTAAAAAGAAAAAAAAATATTTAAAAAATTGATATTAATAATCCTAGTGTGCCTAATTGTTTGAAACCTTTTGATCTTCTGGTATATATTTGTCTATATTTGCAAAGAGTAATGTGAAAAATAAGTATATTGAGTTTTGTTATATGTCTTTTATAAGGTAATTAATAACCGAAGCTTATCTGTGTTTTGATTAGTTTGATACATTTTGATTCACACACACACAAAAGGTTTTGAGTAGAGTAAGATTAATAAATATGTTAAAATTTTGATCTTTGCATATTTTGAAATTTTCTTTGAGTTATCATTTAAAAAAATCTTTGAGGACGATGTTGAAATTTGTATTGATTTGTTGCTCGAGTAAGTTGTTTAGTTATTATTTTTTATTTTTCTTCTTGTTTTACTTGAGGACAAACAAAGAGTTAAGTGTGGGAGTATTTGATAAATAAATTTTATGTTTATTTATTAGGTATTTTTGTACTTAATTATTTGTAATTTTTTAAGTATTTTTAGTGTTTTAGGTAATTTATTTAATTTTACGCATTATTATTCTTTTTAGTATTTTTATATTATTTTTATTCAATTTATATTTATTTTTGTAGGAGAATTAAAAGCTGATGGTAGTTTTGTAAATAAGTGAATAGCTGGCGCGAGGGGTAGAACCGTAATTATAGGAAGATGGCAACCGTGCGCGCCAGGCACAAGAATTGAAGGAATCAGCAGCAAGGAGCGAACGACGCCGTTTGGGCCATCAGTTAGGGAATCGCGTGACATGCGTGGAGCAGGAAATGAAGAAAAGATCGCGCGCAATGCGCGGTTGGTGATGTTTGTGGCTGACAGCTTGTTTCTTTTTCTCTCTCATGTGTCATGTGTGAGTCTTGCCACGTGGCAGCGAGTCAGCAGATGTTAAATTAAATAAATCCAATTGCAATTTGGAATAGAAAAAATAAATAGGATTTTATATTTATTTTATTTTATATTTTAAATCCTATTAGGGTTTGGAAAGTATAATTCCTATTAGGGTTAGGAGAATTATGTAGCCTATAAATAGAGGGTTTGAGATACAATGGAATATACAACTTTTATTAGAAAAGTTCTCTCTTTTATTCTTTGGTGCTTTCTACAGCTATGAGTGTCTAAATTATTTTTCTTGGTTTAAGTGATTGAAGCTATCAAAATTTATACACTGTGAGATCTAGTTTATTTTAATTATTCCATTTATATTTTGAGTATTGAATATTTTTCTGTGCTTAATTTTATGATTGATTTGTTTAATTGTTAGGAGCGCTATTAGTTTATTATTCACATTAATCTACTGCTATTTGTCAAGAGACTAAGATTAATAATTATTTTGCAGATCAAAATATTATTTTATCTTAGGAAGAATATTCATCTAAATTAAATGCAAACAAGTGGCTTGTATTGTTTAGTTCAACGATCTTTCTAATGCTTAAAACTGCTATTAAATTAAATCTTTAGCAAGTGCCGAAGGTTGTTTAGTAGTAAGGGTATTTAGACCAAGTGACTCTACTTATCTAAAATTAAGGAGAGAGGAGAAAAATTATTCCACCTGCGAGTAGTTATTTCTACGGTGAATGTTCAAAATATTAATTGATTTATTCTTGCATCAATGATCAGTTGTAAATTTTTGATGGTGGATGTTAACTTAAACCAAGACTTTTTCTTCTTATTTATTTTATTAATTTACTTACATATTTATTTTAAATAATTTTATTTAAATTATTTCTTTAATTAAAAATCCCCAATTTTGGTTTACAAAATATAAAATTAAATTAATCATTCTCTATGGGATCGACTCTTACTTACACTACTATATTAATATTTTTCCAAACTAAGATTTTATTTTTGGGTGCTTGCGACAACACACCATAGTGGGAGCAAATGAAGCTCTTACGAGAAAGACAAGGAAGATCTAAAATCACTGATTGGGAAAAGATGAAGAAGAAGATGTAGAGCCACTTTCTTCCCTTCAGCTATACTCGGTCCTTGTTTAAGCGATTACACTTATTGAGACAGGGGAACAGATCAATTGATGATTATACGGAGGAGTTCTACCAACTAATAGCCCATAATGATTTGTTTGAGACGGAGGAGCAGTTGGTAGTGAGGTATTTGGGAGGACTGCGACAAGCTTCGCAAGATGTTCTCTGTCTTCATTCCATTTGGACTATTTTCCAGGCTTATCAAAGAGCCTAAGATGTGGAGCAACAACAGAACAGGAAATCGTTGGTAAGGAACAATCAACCTAGCAGACCAACACCCCTCCTCAACCCCGTTCTACACCACATCAACCATAAAGTAACTTCAACTTTCGTATTAAATGTTGTAAGTGTGGTGAGTAAGGGCATCAGGCGAATAGGTGTAGAAAACCTACCAACTCGAAGGGTAAAAATCTCCTGATTAAGGATGATGTGGTAAATGAGAGCAAAGAGTTTGGAGAACCCATGTATGATGAATATGATGAAGAAGATATGTTGTATGGTGATGGACAAGAGACATTAGTCATCTGAAAAAGTTTGCTTACTCCAAAAGGCGATTCAGGAGATGATTGGTTAAGGACTAACATATTCTATGCTACTTGTACGGTGGCTGACAAAGTCTGCAAGATGATTATTGACAGTGGCAACTGTGAAAATGTAGTGTCCAAAGAAACTGTCTAGAAGTTACAGTTGAAGATGGATCGACACCTTAAACCATATAAACTGTCTTCGTTAAATAAAGGCAATGAAGTGATAGTGAACAGAAAATGCTTGGTATCATTTTCTATCAGTAAGAAATACTTTGACAGTGTTTAGTGTGATGTGGTTATCTATGGATGCATGCCATTTATTGTTGGGTAAACCTTGGTAGTATGATTGAAGTGTTGTGCATGATAGTCCAGACAAATACCTATTCCCTTAGTACAAAAGAAAAGAAAATTATATTAGCACCTCGACGAGAAAAAAACAGTTCGGCTCAGGTAGATGGGAATACCAACCTGTTATCGATGTCCAAATTCTTAACTAAGGTCAAGCATAAGGGTATAGTATATGCTCTACTTCCTTGTGAGAAAAATAATACCGATGAGAACAGTGAGGTATCAGCCGATGTGTAGAAGTTGCTATCGGAGTTTGCTGATTTGATGCCCACAAAACTCCCACCTGGATTACCGTCGACGAGGGACATTCAACACCAAATTGACCTCGTGCCAGGATCGAGTTTACCGAACAGACCTGCATACCGCCTCAGTCTTAAAGAGTCAAAAGAGCTACAGAGATAGGTAGTCAATTTGTTGGAGAGGGGCTACATTTGGGAAAGTATGAGCCCTTGTGCAGTGCCTACTCTGTTAGTGTCGAAGAAGGATGGATCATGGAGAATGTGTATCAATAGTAGAGCAATCAATAAGATTACATTAAAGTACAATTTTTTGGTACCTTGTTTGGGTGATATACTAGATTAGCTTTCAGAAGGTAATGTCTTTTCAAAAATTGACCTTAAGAGCAGGCACCATCATATCATGGTTCGGCCTAAAGATGAGTGAAAAACAGTATTCAAGACGCAACATGGGTTGTATAAGTGGATAGTTACTGCCTTCGGCCTTTCCAATGCTTTCAATACATTCATGAGGTTTATACATTAGGTATTGCAACCTTTTATGGGAAAATTTATAGTTGTTTACTTTGATGATATCCATATCTACAGTTCGAACCGAAAGTCGCACTATGAGCACCTTCAAACTGTTTTTGATACATTGAGGAAAGAACATCTGTTCGTTAATAAGAAGAAGAGCTCTTACTTCACGACATCGGTAACGTTCCTTGGTTTCGTTGTTTCTATTGAAGGTGTTCATGCCGATCAATCTGAGGTAGATGTAGTCGTAGCATGGCCTACGCCGAAGACCATACATAATGTTAGAAGCTTCCACGGATTGGCTTCCTTCTATCATCAGTTCATTAGGAATTTTAGTACTCTCATTGCACTCGCAGAGTGCCTGAAAAGAAAGTCGTTTCAGTGGTCCGAAGAGGCCGACGCTAGTTTTTGGCTAGTTAAGCAGAAGATGATCGAAGCACCAGTATTGGCACTTCCTAATTTTGAGAAGGTGTTGTGTTGCCTTTAGGGTCGACATTGGTGGGGTTTTGAGCCAGTCAGGTCAGCCAGTTGCCATCTTCAGTGAGAAATTGTCGGGAGCTAAAAATAACTACTTTACTTATGACTTGGAATTTTATGCCATTGTTCAGTCTCTAAAGTATTGGCGTCACTATCTGATGCAGTGGGAGTTCAGTATTTTCACCAATCATAAGGCCCTAAAGTATATCAATGGCCAACAAAAGCTGAGCCGAGGGCATGTTAAGTGGGTTGCGTATTTACAAGAGTTCACTTTTACATTGAAACATCAAGCCGGAAGTCTGAAGCATGTGGCCGATGCGTTAAGCCGATGTGCTCTACTCCTTAACAGCACGAGTATTAAGGTTACAGGATTTGAGTCCTTTACCAACATGTTTGTTGATGACCCTTCCTTTAGAAAGATAGTTCAGAAGTAAAAGAAGGTCGGCGACATGACTTCATCCTACATGTGGGATATTTGTTTTGGGGACTACAACTATGTATACCTGATTATTCACTTTAGCAGAATATCATTAGTGAACTTCACAATGAAGGGCACTTTGGGCGAGAAAAGACATTGACTTTAGTGTCGACTGACTACTATTGATCGAAGATATCCGATGACGTGACTCATTATATGGAGCAATGCTATATCTGCCAAAGGTCCAAAGGGGTTCTCACCAATGCAGGCCTGTACACTCATTTACCTGTTCCTGAAGCTCCATGACATGATGTCAGCGTGGTCTTTGTATTGGGCTTACCCTAAACCCAGAGAATAATGGATTTTATTTTGGTTGTGGTTGATTGTTTTTCCAAGATGGCTCATTCGTTACTTGTCTGAAGATAATGGATGCTAATCAGATTGCTCATATCTACTCTCAAGAAATTTTACTTCTGGATGGTGTACTAAAGTTAATTACTTCTGATCAGGATATAAAATTCATGAGTAACTTGTAGAGGAGTTTATGGGAGAAGTTTGGAACTCAGCTGCACTTCAGCAGTGCATACCATCCTCAGACTGATGGTCAGATTGAAGTAGTGAATGGAAGACTGGGAAATCTTCTAAGGTGTTTGGCTGGGACTAAACCGAAGAAATGGGATATAGCACTTTCCTAGGCTGAGTTTGCATATAATCTATAAAAGAACCGAACTACAAGAATGAGCCTTTTCGAGATTGTCTATGGTCGGAATCTTTCTAAGATCCTGGATTTAGCTCTTATTCCCATGGTCAGTCGGGTAAATCCGAAGGCCAAAGACATGGCAGGACATCTTCAGGAAATTCATGATCATGTTCGGCGATCCATTCTTGAGAACAATACCAAATACAAGGAACGAGCCGACAGACGTCGTCATCAAGTACTTTTTGAAGTTGGTGATTTTGTGTGGGCTTTATTGACTCGTGATTGATTTTCTGTTGGAGAATATAACAAACTTAAGGATCGAAAGATCGAACCATGTGAGGTCTTACAGAAAATTAATGATAATGCTTATCGATTGTGCATTCTTAGCCATTTGTGGACTTCCGACGTCTTTAATGTTAAGCACTTAAGCCCTTATTTTAGAGAGGATGATACTGTTGCCGTGAATTCGAGGACGAGTTCTTTCCAACCTGAGGTGACTGATGCAGGAGGATTCAAGGGCGATCATACCGATGATGCTAACTTGTCGGATAATGCATTAATGTTACTGGAATACATGGAGGAAAGAGATCGTTGTAAGAATGACAGGTACTAATGACTTTAGGCATAGCTCGACTATTGAGTTAAGGGTTCAGACTTCAGTTTGGGAACTATATATGGCTTCGAGAATAATGACATCAGGCGTCCCTTTTTGTTCTTTAATTTATTTCCTTTAGTTTATTTTACCGTGGTTATTTTTGTTTTATTTTTGGTAATGATTGTAAATCTTTTTCCTTCATTACGTGGCGTGATTATAGGAGGTCTTAGTACTCATTTGAATAAGTTATAAGGAACGTGGTATGAGTGAGGGGACCAAATGCATGGCATTAATTTAGGAAATGGTCAGAATTTGTTATATAACACTTTTAGGATATTCCCTTTTTTGCTTGTTGCCTAAGAACATTCAGCTATATAACCCAACTTGTGGGTTAATTGAAAGGTTGTTGAATTTTTGATAATTTTAATCTAAGAGCTAGAGAATTCTCTAAGTTTTGTTTGGGATTACTTCTTACTTCCATTGTCTGTAAATTCTTCTGTTAAACTCACCGCAGGATAATCGCTATCCAACTTCGGCGTCACTCTATTATACCTTAAAGAGGGTAGGAAATGTCAAACTTATACTTCTACAAGAAAACTCATTCAACCGTATGTTCACCTTAAAATTTTATTACAACAAAATAAATAATTATAAATACCTAATTTATGATTTCGAATATATAGAAAAATCCTAATTAATTTCATATACTTTCGCAAGAGATGCAATAACAAAATATCAACATAAAAATTTCATAAGCTCAAACAAAAATATACTTATCACATTTCTTAACTTTGAGGATAAATCATAAAAATTAACTATAAGTTAGAGTGGTGGAGAGGGAATCCGTAGGAGAAATAATGTGGGTACATAAAAATTTGAAAACAGATATAAGTAAGACTAAATACCTAAAGTGTGTTTCGAAAAGAAAACCAAATTTAAGATTAAAGGAGTATTTGGAAATTAAAAAATAAATATTTAATTACATATTAGTTAAAAAAAAACTAAAACTTAGGGGTGGAGTCATGGTCGGCCCTGCCTCTACGTAGTGCCGCCACAACTATGATACAAGGGTTTATAGTAGAGGTTCATGGGACAATGGATTCAATTGCCTACCATAAATTACGAAACAATTGCAGAAGATTTTGAATCGTTACTCTGCCGAAATGCTTGAATCCTTTCAAAGCCCATTATCTTTGACCGCAAGTCTTTTCTAGTCTACTACAACCTTTATCAGACATGAATGGAAAGGGAGAATAGGACCTCAGAATAGGTAACTGTGACACCGTCAATTGTGAGAAGCTAAGACAAAGGCTTGTTGAAGAAGAAGAAGAAGGAAACATCTTTTAGGTAGAAAATGGTGAAGTAGAAGGTCATCCTTAGATTGTAACAAGAACAAGGACATCAGTAGGTGTTGGGGTGAGATTATTTGGGCCTGGGTTTGGACTGGCCCATAGTAATTTGTTGGGTTCGACCATTAATTTGATATATGGATTCCTATTTAATTTGGGATAAGGAGTATTAGAATCCTTATTTTAAGGAGATTCTGTTTCCTTATTTGTATGATACAAGGAACCCTAATTGGAATTGGATCTATCAACTAGTGAGCTATACGTTTACATGGAAAGGGACTCTTAATTCTAATCACTTTAGGATGATTGTACACTTGTATATATACGGTGCTGCATGGAGGCGTTGAGGATTATTGTTATTATTATTATTTACTCACAGAACCATTATTTTCTAGCATATAAGCTCTTTATTATTCTTAGAAAAATCTGTAAACACCATTATTATACTAGTAAATTCATCTATTTCCTTTGGTTTTTTTCCAATTAAGTTTTCACGTAAATTTTTGATGTTATTGCATTAATTTTTTTTGACTTATTTATGTTTGGAGTCTATTTTTATCTGTTGTTTTGTGATTTAAATGTGTGATACAAAATTTGGCGTTAACATTGGCACTAGAAGGAGGGCATTCTAGTTCTGTTTGAAAATCACAGCGTAAGTAAGGTGTAGGAGCAGTGTAGTCATAGAGCAGCAAAGTGATCGGGTGAAAAGGACAATTTCGTCAACACCGTCTATGGCGACGGGTTCTGCCAAGGATAAATTGGGTCCATCCACTCAGAGGGGAGGATCGGTGGCGTCACATTGCAATTCAGTCTGGCGATGGTTGTTCCCCTCTAATTCCCCAAGTTTGGTACATGATAGGGGGACCAACCGTCAATCTTTTGTTCAGGAACATACGACCAAAAAGAGAGATCCCTATGATCAAAGGGAGTCTATCAATAGATAGAGGAACCAGGCGGCAGAAGGGGCTTTACAATCTCTTTGACATCAACATGAGGAGTGGGCTGTTCTACTGGCAGAGCTAAAAGGGGATGAAGAGCCATAAAACACAATCCGAGGATCTGGAGAGCAGACACCTCAGAGTAGGGCGGGTCGGCGACGAGTGAATGATCCACCTACATCATAATTGGCAGGAGGAGTCGAGGGCGTCTATGGCCCGTCGAAACTAACCTTGGAGTTTGTAGGTAGATGATCGACTCTTCCCCGGGACAGGGAGTCAACTTATTCAAATCGGCAGAGGCACTCCCTATCCCCACACAAAGGTTGTCATAACCAAAGAAACGATGACGGGTGATACGCACGAGGACATATTGGACGAGGAGAACGTAGTCCAAGAAGAAGCTCAGGAGATAAAACTGATGCTCGGGGAAGACGTAGACCGAGAAGAAGCTCAGGAGATAAACCTGATGCTTGGGGAGAACGTAGTCCGAGAAGGAGCTCAGGAGATAAACCTGAGGCTTGGGGAGGACGCAGTCCGAGAAGAGGCTCAGGAGGTAAACCTAACATTCAGAAAGGAAGTGATGATTATCCAATTATGAAAAGGATGGTGGCTTTGGAATGACAAATAGCTGAAGTCAAGGCGGGAGCTAAATCCGTAGACACCAAGTCTCCATTTTCCACTGTAATCAATGTGGAGAAAGCTGATCCGAAGATGAAGCTGCCATCGTTGGAGTCTTTCGATGGTACTGGATATCCTTACGACCACACTAATTCATATGGGATTATGATGGGGGTATTACAACCACTCTGACGCGGGGATGTGCAAGATTTTCATAACCACTCTAAAGAAGGCGCCGGCGCCGAAGCAATAAATTGTATCTTAACCATCGGGGAGTATTAATTCATGAAAGGAATTATGCAATAAATTTCATGACCGATTTGGAAGTAACAAAAAAAGGGGAAAGCTGACAACATCATTGATGTAAATAAAATAGAGGAGCGATGAAACCTTAAACCAATTTGTGCAAAGATTCAGGGAAGCAGCGGGGGCAGTGGTTAACCTGGATATGACCCAGGCATTGGGGTTCTTTACTACGGGGTTGGATGTAGGCAGATCAAAAAATTTGATGAAGGATATCATGTTTAAACCACCGAAGGACTTGGCCGATGCATATGAGCGAGTAGAGAATTTTATTGCGATCGAAGAGGCGATGGAAACATTAGCGAAGAACCAGAGGGGATTTGACCAGTACAAACTTAAAGAAGGGAAGACAGGTATGTTGGATAGGCTTGGCCCGAGTGGGGATAGTTAGACAAACAAGCCACCGGTCCAACCTAGATTTGAACAGAAGACATATATTCCTCTAAATGTTGATCGGGTGCAGATATTGGAAGAAATCAGAGGCATGCAACTTTTTGAACCCCTCCGAACAAAAAATAGGTATCAGGGGTAGAGGAACCAATTTTGTGAATATCATCAGACGCCCGGACATAGTGTGGAAATGTGTTATGAATTAAAGGAGCTGATTGAGAAGAATGTACAGAACAGACAATTACTACACTTTATTGCTAGACGTAAAGTTCCACATAGGGGATCAGCACAAAGGGACGATCAGAATGAGGCACATACAAACTAGCCTAGGCGAGTAATTGATGTCATCACCGGGGGGATACCTAAAAAATAGGCAGAAAAACAAAGAAGATCTACTTCAAAAATTGTGACGGCATTGGCAGGACAGTCAAACAAACTAGAACGACTTTACCCAGTAACAGTCATCTCCTTTTCTGACGAAGACTATCCCCCCGATGCGGTAGAACCACACGAAGGGGCATTGGTGATAACCGTCCAAGTAGGGCCCGTGGACATAAAGAGGATAATGATCGACAACGGATCATCTGTCGATGTATTATACAGTCATGCTTACCAACGTATGGATCTGGAAGGAGTCAGACTGGAGGTCGGACAAGAATCACCATTGTATGGGTTCAGGAATGAAGCCGTACCAGTGATCGGAACAGTGGAATTATTGATGGTGTTCGGGGAGGCACCCAAGCAAGTCGAAATCAACGTTAAGTTCTTTGTGGTACAAGTGGATTCAGCTTATAATGTTATTCTTAGACGGACGACGTTATCAGCACTCTAAGCAGTTACTTCAATTTCTCATTTTAAAATGAAGTTTTCCACCTTTCATGGAGTCGAAGAAGTTAAAGGAGACCTTGACATTGCAAGGAGGTGTTATCAGCACACAGTAATGGCGCCAATGGTTAGGGTTAGTAAGATGAAGCAAACCTTAACTATGGATATCGAGCCTTTCACCGAAGGAGTTATTGAGAACTTGGGTTGCCCTGCTGAAGAGACCGGAGATGTGGAACTTATTCTGGACAACACCAAGAAGCTGGTTAAAATAGGTGTCGGGCTGCAAGGTACTTTGAAGAAAGGGTTGATAGAACTACTAAGGACATATGCAGATATCTTCGCTTGGACACCTCGAGATATGTCAGGGATGACAGATGACGTGGCCATCCACAGGCTATCCGTTGATCCTAAAAAGAAGCCAGTCTTCCAGAAGAGAATGATCTTTGCTCTCAAACGACAAAAGATTATTGATGATGAAGTGGGAAAGTTGTTAGATGCGGGGATAATTGAAGAAATTGAATACCTAGAGTGACTTGCTAATGTTGTTTTAGTTCACAAAAAGAATCCCAGTAGAGAGTCTGCATCGACTACACGGATCTGAATAAAGTATGACCGAAGGACTTCCACCCTCTCCCTCACATAGATCAGCTAATTGATGCCACTTCTGAGAATCCCATACTAAGCTTTTTAGATGTGTTTTTGGGATACAATCAAATTTTAATGGAGAAAGAAGACATTCTGAAAACATCTTTCATCACTCATCGGGAGATCTATGCATATAATAGAATGACATTTGGACTTATTAATGCTAGGGCAGCTTACCAGAGGATGATGAATAAGGTGTTGCGAAAGCAGATCGACCGAAATTTGGAGGTATATGTTGATGATATAATTGTTTGAAGTATGAGACTGCATGACCACCTGGATGATTTGGAGGAATGCTTTCAGACAGTTTGCCACTACAATATGTGGCTTAATCCCACGAAATGTACTTTCGAGCTCGGCGCAAGTAAGTTTTTGGGATACTTGGTTAACAAGAGAGGAGAGGCTAATCCAAAAAAAATCAAGGCAATTAATTATATGAAGTCTCTAAAGACCTTTAAGGATGTGCAAAGGCTAACAGGTCGGATAACAGCTCTCTGTCGATTCATGTCCCGATCAGCAGAAAGGTGTCTGCCTTTTTTCAACACATTGAAAGGGCCGAAAAATGAGATGTCTTTTCATTGTACTTCGGAGTGTGAGGACTTGTTCCAGGGCATTAAGCGATATCTGTCTTTGGCCTCGGTACTACAAAAGCCTTTACCCAGGGAATTAATTTATTTATACTTAGCTGTAAGCTCATTAGCAGTTGGGACAGTTTTGATTCGGGAGGAAGGTGGCCGACAGAATCCGGTCTACTATGTGAGTCATGCTTTAAGAGATGCTGAAACAAGGTACCCCAATTTGGAGAAATGTGTTTATTAACTGGTGGTAGCAAGCATAAAGCTTAGACATTATTTTCATGGTCGAGTGGTAGTCATTTATACTGATCAGCCTTTGAAGAAAATTTTGCATAAGCCTGATTCATCGGGGAGGGTGGTAGCATGGACTGTTGAGTTGAGCCAGTTTACGTTGGAGTATCGTCCTCGAACGACAATAAAGGGCCAGGCCTTGGCAGATTTTATGGTGGAATGTATGTGCTCCGAGGAAGAGCCAGTTATCGGTACAGGGTCGGGAGTTACATTGATTGTTGGGGGGCAGTCAACCTCATCTTATTCATGGACTTTGTGCGTGGATGGGTCGTCTACGACAGATTCAAGTGGGGCCGAAGTAATTTTAACAAGTCCCGAAGGTTTTAAGGTTCAGCAGGCTATCCGATTCAAGTTTAAAGCAACTAATAATGAGGCGGAATATGAAGCTATTTTGGTAGGTTTAATATTGGCTCGTAGTCTAGAGGTGAAAAACTTATTGATCCTTAGTGATTCATAGTTGGTGATAAAATAGATTCAGGGGAAGTACGAAGCTCGGGGGATCATAATGACGAAGTATTTATGCTTTATCAAGACTCACTACTACCCCAAACGAGTCTTTGTCGGGGTCAGTATACATCGAGGAGTTAGTCGAACCAAGCATTTTGAGGAAGAAGGTTAATTGTTTGGAGAGGTCCAACTACTGGTTGACACCGTACTTAGATTATCTAGCTGACGGTAAGTTGCCAACCGACAAGATCTTGGCGAATAAGATAAAGTATAGGAGTGCTTATTTTTGCCTGATCGATGGAGATCTCTTCTGTCGAACGTATTCGGGGTCCTTGACAAAGTATCTTATCTCGACGGAAGCATCATATGCTCTTCGGGAAGTACATGAAAGCATTTATGGGGACCATATGGGAGCTAAGTCTTTAGCATATAAACTGGTTTGACAAGGATATTATTGCCCGATGATATTTCGGGAAGTAAAGGAGTTTGTGCAGAAGTGTCCAAAGTGTCAGTTGAATAGTTCTGTTGCGCATCGGCCACCAGAAAATTGTCTTCAGTATTGTGCCCGGTTCCCTTCGTGGTTTGGGGGGTTGATCTGGTAGGACCTATGTCGAAGGCCAAATGTCAGTTTTCTTACATGATTGTGGTAATCGATTACATGACAAAATGGGTGGAGGTGAAGCCACTTCGGTAGATCACCGAGTAGGATTATATTCACTTTCTTTAAGAAAACATTGTTTTTAGATTTGGGATCCCAATGGTTTTGGTATCCAATAATGGGTTGTAGTTTGTAGGAGTTGAATTCAAAAAAATTCTTGAAGACTTGGGGATACAACATCAGAGGATTTCAGTGACCTATCCTCAAGCCAATAGGCAGGTTGAAGTGATGAATAGGACTTTATTAAACGAAATTAAAAGGAGGCTTGATGATGCTAAGGGAAGATGGTCCGAGGAGCTTCCTAGTGTCTTATGGGCTTATCGGATGACTCTCAGGTCAACAACAGGGGATTCTCCTTTTCGGCTAGCATATAGAACTGAAGCTTTAATTCCGATAGAGGTTGGTTCTCCATCTTTTCGGGTGGTGAATTTAATGAGTTATATAATGATCAGGACTTCGGTTTAATCTAGATTTATTGGATGAGGTTTGTGATGCTGCGGTAATGAAATTGGCTTTGTACCAATAGAGGACAAAAAAAGCATTATAATAAGGGTTAAACAGAGACATTTTGAAGTCGGGAATTTAGTTCTTCGGGAGGCTGAAACATCTACACCTTTGAATACAGGAAAATTGATGCCGAACTGGGAGGGGCCGTATGAAGTCATTGAAGTTGTAAAGCATAGAACGTATCCACTTCGGGATATGTCTGGGATAAATTTGAAGAATTTTTGGCATGTAACTAGATTAAGGAAATATTTTCAGTAATTCGGGAAGTTTGATTTATTTATTTGTAGTTGGTTGGACTTTTTTTTATTTACTTATGGAGAATTTTTAATACTCATTATATGTTTGAACAGGACATTAATAAAATTTTAAATTTCATCGATGATAAGTGCAATTTACATTTCATTAAAAAAAAAGAAAAAAAAAGAAAAAAAAAAAGAAAAAAGGGAAAGATAGAAATCAGTTCTTGTCTTCGGGAGAATTGGAGTCAGAATCAGTGAAAATGGAAGGGTCTACACCGGCTCTTATTGCCTTTTCTACCGCAGCTTGGAATCCTTTGCTGAACCGGTCTATTATTTTTTCCAGAAGTTCGGGTGAAGCTTTGTATTCATTAAGAATTTGATGGCGTAGTTCAGGGGTCCCTAGTCGAGCCTGTTCTCTCAAGATCTCATTGGGGTTTTGTTGTCGTTGGATGTCAGAAGTTAACTATTCGTTCTGTTTCTTCAGTTCGTCGATCTCTTTAGTTTGTTGCTGAGCTCTTTTCACAGTTTCAGAATTCTCAAGTTGGAGTCGAATAAGCTCTTCAGTTTTTTAATTCTTCACTTCGAGGATGATTTCAAACTGTTGTTGAAGGTTGTTGTTGGATGTTTGAAGGCTTGTGTTATCTTTGGCAAGTTGCTTCTTCTCTTTTTTTGTGGCTTTGTATTTTGCCTTCATCTTCTTCATTTTTTCATCACTATTGTTTGGCTTGGTTTCCCAACCAAGGAGATGGCTGAATGTTACTAGGTCCTGAGAAATGGAAGTTTTTTAGAATAAAAGAGTTAGAAACATCTGTAAAAGTTTGAGAAAAAGGAATCTTACTCAGCCTTGGTGGATTGCCGTGGCCAAAATAAGCTCCCGACCCGTGTAGTCATGAAACATTTCATTGTCAGCTAGGAAGTTGAACTTGTTGTAAGCAGAGAAGGGGATTAGGAGATTAGCGTCGTCTTGGAAGAATGTCGAGGGTGTCTGGGATGTGCCAGGATTGTTTGATGGTTGTTTAGGAGGATGTTCGAGTGGGAAAGGGTCAATTTTGGGTATAGGTTGTTTCAATGGTTCGGCTTGGTCAGAAATTGGTTGTTTGTCGACTGATTTTTTGGTTTGTTCTAGTGTTTGTTGATAGGGTTGCTCGGATGTCTGTTGATCGGTTTGTTCGGGGGTTGATTGTTTGAAAGACTCAGAAATTGGTGGTCTAGGTTGGTCGTGTGTTGGTTGGCTGAATTTTTAGGGAAGGGTTTTGGGCGAATCTGATTGAGATCTTGACGAGTGGGGGGTTTTCGTTTTTTTGGCTTTCATGTGTTTTTTGAGTTCAGTGTTTGACATCTCCAAAGCACTTCGTCTTTTTGTTATTTCCAGGCCTTTTTCCTTTTAAGGCATCTGATGAAGGGTTAGCTGATGATGATGCTGGGCCTTTTCCCTTTGAAGATTCCAAAGGGTTGATTGAGGAGGATGAAGGTTGGCTTAAGGGTGGGGTACTTGTGGTCTGGGGGCGGACCCTGTGAAGGGCTAGGTTTGTTCGGTTTCTTAGGTGGAAGTTGGGTTTTTTGGGGTTAGTTTGGAAGAGAGAATTGAGATCTCTTTCGAGGTTGTCGAGGAGGAGGAGGTTCAAGGTCTTCAGATTAGGGGTTCGGCGGGAGGCTCAGATTCCTCCGAGGAGGGAGGCGAGGGTATGAAGATGGGGCCTTCTTGTTGGCGTCTTTGAGTGATCAGGGGTTGACTAGCGGTGTTCCCTTCCGAATTTCGAAAAAGTACTACTGAACAGGGGATAAACAAAAGATTAGGCCTAGCGGGTAAGTTAAAATATCTTAAAATAGGATTGGATACTTACTTCCGTGAAGGAACAGCCAGTCGGGATAGCTGAGGAGATTGGTTGACCAAATATGGTTGGCATCATGGACAACAGCTTTTCGAGGTCAGCTTCTTGGACGTCCTCGATGTGGTCAAAACCTAAGGAGGTTCTGCTTGGTTCTCCCCATGGTTGAAGAAGTCGGGTGTGGGTTCCTCGGAGGAAGAACCAGGATGAATGCCACCCTTTGTTGCTTGAAGGGGTTGCCATCCACACTTTTCGATTGGAGTATCGAGTTAAAACTTTGAAACCCTTTTCTTTTGAATTTATGAGCTTGAAGTAATTTATAAATAAATCCAGGGATGGTTCAACGTTCTGATCTTTACAGTGGGCGATGAAGCAGATAAGGTGGATGTAGGAATTAGGGACTAATTGGGAAAACCCAATTCCCATAAACCCTAAGAATTCGGTTATGAAGGGATGAAGGGGGAATCAGACGCCGTGCTTCAGGGTCTAAGTGGGTACTCCTATCCACCCTCCTTCGAGCTGCCAGCGCATTTTCTCGTGAGGTTTGGGGATTCAGAGCTCATATTAAAGGAGGATTTGGTATTCGTGTCGAATGGAGTTGAGTTGAGTAGGGGTGATGGAGGAGGGAGTGTTTACTACTAGAGCGTCTTTGTATTTCTATCGGATGACATTTTCTTTCTCCATATCAAATGGAGGTGGACGATTGTCTGGTGCTTGGGAAGATGAAGCTTGACCTTAGGCGGCCATGGATTATGAAGGGTGAAGACATTTTGGAGGGGGATTTTCTGAAGCAGAGAAGATGAAAGAGTTGAAGAAATGAAATAGCGTGTCAGGGAAGAGGCTTTTGGGGGTTTTTATTGATGGGATGGGACACACGAAGTTCAACAGACGGTAAATTTTGGGGGAATGTAATGGAGTAATGATGATCGTGTATCAGTTAAGTGTTGTTTGGGTATGGCCAGTTACGAGGGAATGAGATTATTTGAATTACTCTCCTATTTAAGGCTCTTAAAAGTTGGAGAGTGGGGGGCAATGTTGGGGTGAGATTATTTGGGCCCGAGTTTGCACTGACCCATAGTAATTTGTTGGGTTGGGCCATTAATTTAATATATGGATTCCTATTTAATTTGGGATAAGGAAAATTAGAATCCTTATCTTAAGGGGATTCTGTTTCCTTATTTGGATGATACAAGGAAGCCTAAGTGGAATTGGATCTATCAACTAGTGAGTTGTACGTTTACATGAAAATGGACTCTTAATTAGGGATAACTCGTGCCTGAAGGCACGTTGCAACTAATATAACAGTTGAGTATTGTATCTAATATTTCTAGATTAAAAAATTTAAAACTGTTGTAGATTCTCAGTTCTATAATAGAACTAAGAGTCCAACTATTAATACAAAAAAATTGATACTCAATCCAGTCATAGTTTCTTTTTAAGACAAACATTAGTGTGCTACTCATTCTCAATTTAAAATTAGTTCTTGACAGGTTTGAACAATTAATTGATTGACGATAACAGACTCAAATTTATGTAATATAGTATTTTCTGATATCTCACACACTTTTCCTTTATTGACAAAATAGAATGAGAAGTTTGACAACATTTAATTGCCTCCAGTAGCTCTAACTATCGATCAATATGATCTATGAACAGTATTTCCTATGAAAAAATGGTGGTACTGCAAGCCATTTAGTGAGATCTAATGAGAAAAAAAAAGATGTAAAAATTAAAAAAAAAAGGCTTTTGCGTATAAAATGAGCCATCTAAGTCTAAACAAAAAAGTATTGTCATAACACTAACTAAATCGCATCACCGTAACATTTTTTTCTCTATATTTTTTCTTGAAATTGGACAAAAGATTTTCATAGCATGAGTCAGACTCTCCTACAATAGTTGCTCTCGATATAGCCCGCAAAAACACCAAAGAGATGACACATGATTGCCCGTGCCTGAAGGCACGACGTAGATTAAAATTCTAAAAATACTCTATTACTTAAAAGACTCTTTGCAACCTAAAATAACTTACAAAGAAATTAGAATGAGTCTGAATCGATCGTGTGATTTTCCTCCCAAATCAATTTGTGTGTGAAAACATAACGACCGCAATACTCGAAAAACAGGAAAATGACTTCAATGCTAAAAGGGTCCATGTTGTTTACATGCACATTTTTTTTTATAATAATAATAATAATAATAATAATAATAATTATTATTATTATTATTATTATTATTAGTAGTAGTAGTAGTAGTAGTAGTAGTAGTAGTAGTTGTTGTTGTTGTTGTTGTTGTAATATCTCAGATATTTACAATATTTGTAGATGAGATTTTAAATAATAAATTAAAGGTTAAGATTTAAAACCTAGAATTGTAGAAGTGAGATGTATAGAAAATGGGTAAACATTTTTTTTTAACATAATTTATTTGTTAGAAATTAAATGTATGAATATTGTAATGATGTATGTAGAGAATTTATTAAGGAAATAAATTTAATTGAGAATCGAAGGTGATTATATTAATATATATACACCTAATGTGTACTTGTTAGCCCAATATGGGAATACTTGCATGAAGGTGGGTAATTAAATAATAAGACCAAAGATTATAGTCCAAGAGGTAATTAAGATAAGTTCAATTAAATTATGTTGGCAAGTATTGTATATAATGGGGTGGTAGTCCAATTAAATAAATTACCTAGCCTAAGTTATGGAAGATGTGTGAGTTATGTTGGGTAGCCCAAGTAATTAAATAAGAGAGCCCAATGCAAAGTAATCCATATAGCCCAAACACATTAAAGTCAAATGATGGTCAAAGTGTTTGGAAATTTGGTTGAGTGTAGAGAATTAACTAATGTAGGGCTAATTGAATAACCCTAGTTGGTAGACAAGAGAGAGTATTAACCAAACGTTGGTTAATTGCTAGGTGAATAAATATGGTGATGAGAATTAACCATGGATGAGTTATTTATGTAACATAAGGTGGCAGAATAATTAAAAGCAAGTCTAATTGGATTATATTTTAAATCCAAATGAGGTATTAATATAGGTCAAATGAATTAACCTAGTAGTCTAAGTAATTAATTAAACCTTGATCCATGTAATAATTAATCTAGCTCAATGCTTGTTTTAATTAAATATAACATAGGGTATTTAATGTTAGCCCAATGTAACAATTAAATTGAGCCCAACTAAATTAAATGGATGAGCCCAATATATTTAAATCCTAGAGTCCAATGTGGAGCCCAAATGGTAGTCAAAATTGGTCAATATATATATTTAAGCTATAAAAATAAAATAAAATTGGGGGATTAAATCCCATTTTGCTGAGATTTAAGGGGACCCACAAGGGGGTGGAGTGTTGCACGAGGTTGCTTGAAAAATCTCTTGAAGGAGAAGGTTGCTCAACCACTTTAGTCAATCACTTAGTCATTCAACATGTCCATCCATCAAATAGTATCCTAATTAGCACTAATTTGACTATGTTGGTGAACTAGGGAGAGTTGATGGTAATTAAGGAGATTCTATAAATAGAGTGCTCCACACCTTAAATAAGTTTGTTTGGTCATTTGCTAGAGCACAATAGATAAAATAGAGAGCATTCTAGAGAAAAACAAGCAAACACTTGTGAGTTGAAGGAGATTGCTAGAGGAGGGGCTTGGTGGATGGCACATAGATTCATAGCATACTTTGGAAGGAGAAGAAGAAGAGCATCCGTGTCCAAGAGATTAAAAAGTGTTTTAAACTTTCTTTAGTTCATTTTTATAGTCTAGATATGTTTTAATCGGTCAAAAAATATTTTTAACTGATCAAAAGTTATTTTGATGATATAGAAGTCTAAAACTATGATATATATATATAAGTATATTCATGGTTTGATATAGTTAATACATGTATTTGTATGGGTGGTACGCAAAGAATTAGAAGGAAAGTCCATATAACGATTTACCGATAAAACCCTAAGTGGTTCGATCTTTAAATTTCGTATCAAACGTTTTCAAAAATGTGATCGAACCATGAAATTTTATAAAACAATAAGTTAGGAAGACAACAACACTAAGTTGGTATCATTTGGATGTGTAGAGTTCATTTTATTCAAGTTTGAACAATTAAAATCAAGGATTTGTGATTTTAGTTTTTACTTTGTCCTTGTAAGCAGTTTTTAGTCCATTTTTGTTTGGGATTTGGATTTGTGATTTAAAGAGAAATTGTAGAGGGGGAAATTCTGATGAGAATGGACTTAATAATCACCCCAAAATGTTTTAACATGAAGAAGTTATGGCTGTCGGAGCGTCGGAGGGTCGAGCAGACAAAATGTTAAAAATGTTTCTGCAGCACAAGGGTCGGGGCCCTTGTTTTGCACTAAAAAGGAAGGCCGGGGCCCTCGTCACTGTTCATGGGCAGTGCATTTTTCGTTCCGGGTCGGGTCGGGCCATTCGGGTCCGGTTGATTCTGGTTATTTAAGTCCAAATTGGATAAAAATGTTTAAAAATTAATATAATTAATTTGTGATCCAAGTTTAATAATTATTTATTATTTATATAATAAATAATAAATAAAGTAAATAAAAGCCATTATTATAATTAATTAATATCTAATTGATAGTAAATAATAATTAAAGCAAATAAATATAATATATAATTATTTATTATTAAATAATAAATAAAGGAGGATGTAAAGGTAATAAATAATTATTTATTATTTAATTAATATTAAATAATAAATAAGGATGATTATATAATTAATTATTATTTAAAGGATATTAAATAGTAATTAAAGAAAGATGAAGTTAATAAGGTAATTATTTATTATTTTAATAAATAAGGATAATTAATTAATTAATTATTATTTAAAGGATATTAAATAATAATTAAAAGGAGATGAATGGAATAAAATGATCATTTGTTATTTAATAAATAATAAATGGAGTTAATTAATTAAGAGATTATTATTTAAATAATTATTAATGGATTTGAGGATTGTTAAAATATTGTTAAAAGATTAAATATGTAAGTAACTAAAATGTTATGAAATGAGTACTAACATTAGTATATGATGAAAATGATATTAAATAATTAATGACATTATTAAGTGATTAAAATATTATTAAATAGTTAATAATATTAATAAGTGATTAAAATATTATTAAATGATTAATAATATGAATAAATGATTAAAATATTATTAAATAGTTAATAATATTTGATTGTAGTTGTATATTATCAAAAGTAAATAATATTTTGTGGTATTTGGTACATTAATAAATGTCCAAATCATTAAGTTATGTAAAAGAAGAACGTGCAGTGAAGGTGTAAGATGGTTAAAGTGTACTCGACATGTCCAAACTAGGTTTAGGCTAGGGTTTTTGTCCGGAACTTAAAAGTTCATTTGTCAGACAACTAAAGAATTAATAATTTAAAGTTAAGGTCTTAAGTTAAGACTAATTAATAGTCATTATAACTAATGATTATGTCAATTTATTATATAAATTGTAGGTTGAACGAAAGACGCAAAATAAGCGTAAACGGTAGAAGGGAACTAGACAAGTTTTTCAGAACTTGCTCCCATGTGCATTAATATGCTACAATTTGATGTTATATTATTAACATGGAGATATTTTGATGATATTTGTGATATATGAATAACATAAGATATGATTACATGTGAAATATATATCGATATGAAGCATGATTTGCTAGATGCTAGTTGTTTATTGTATGTGATGCATAAGAAGTATGAAGCATTCATAAAATGAAATGCATGAAATGCATGATGTAAGAATAAAATGCAGAGCATTTATAATATGTGAAGCATGTAATGTGTTATGTGTAACTGTTGAACTTGCTAAGCCGTCGTGCTTACTTTTGCCTAAACCAACATTTTTCAGATAGTGCAAATTATTTGAAGTTCTCGATAAAGATCAAGGAACAGGAAAGTATATTACTTTCACTAAAGATCTAAATGTCTGTTGTAGATATCCGTTTGAATTGGACAGGTAAATGATTGTGTAGTATAAGACTTAGTTGGTATGTTATATGAGTATTAAATAGTCAAATTGATTGTAATAGAATGTCGTATCATGTATGATATTAAGACAGACTAGGAATTTATAAAGATTGTGATTCTGAAATAGAAAGAGATGATATAAAATTGTAAATAAATGATTATTTAGCAATTATAATATTGTTGTAATTCATGAACAATAAATAAAATGTAGTACTAGTGTTGAACCGGATCTGAGGTTCGAGGGACTCGGATTCGGGGTCGTCACAAGTTGGTATCAAAGCTGATAGGTTAAAAACTTTAGGTAATAGCACCTTAGGTTATAACCATAGTAGAAGATAAGTAAAATGATAAAGGAATAAACTGAGGTAGAGTTTAAGAAATAAAAGATGAATTTAGAAAATTCATATATAGAAGATTATCCAAAGGTGGATTTGAGAAGATATAAGAGAAATAAAAAGAGTCATGTTGTACCTAATTTGAAGAAGTGATAAAAAATATCTTATAATAAGATTTTGAGAAGCAGAAAAAAATGCTAACAAGGTCATGAAATGATCTAGAGAGATGAACTCGTAATGAGTCAGATGTGCTAAAATATGAATGGAGAGAATTCGTATTCAGTTAAGAAAATTAGAGGTTTGTGGGTTTCTAATTGAGGACTCATATTAGTAGTTAAGTTGTACGATTCCTTGTATGGGCATGCAATTTGTGCTTGGTTTTAGAACCGCTTAGCTTCCTATATTAATATAGTGGTTGAGTTGAACAGTTCTTTGTATGGGCAGAGGATTTGTTTTTGGTTTAACGACCGTTTAACTTCCTATATTGATTAGTGGCCGAGTTGACCAATTTCTTGTATGGGCAGGAGATTGTGTTTGGTTTGACAACCACTTAGCTTCCTATAGTGATAATTGATTTAAACCTGGTGTCGCATTATTTGTTATATGTATATTGAGAATGTGATTATTTTCTCACGTGTATAACAGATAGGTAGAAGATGTTAAGGTAGGTACATGTTCTTAAAACTCATACTGATGGTAAGTTCGTGACTCATAATCGTATGGTGGAACCCCTCAGCGAATGAACGATGTTGGTCTGACTAGGATAAGTTCCTCAACCCATATGATTGTGGTAAGTTCCTGAACTCCTAATGTGTGGTAAGTTTGATGAACAGTGAGTGTGAGTAGAGTTAAGTAGCAAGATTAAAGCTATACCAGATATAATTATTAAGCTGAAAAAGACTGCGGAGAATTTTTTTTGAGGTGTTTGAGGTTTTAGGATATTCCAAATCTTCTAGCTATGCTAGACTTTGAAATTCTTAAAATCGTGCTAAAGTTCGCACTTTTGTGCTTTTGAAAATGTCAAAATGTGTTTTCGTAATCATTAATGCATTTAGTGCAGAGATGATAAACGATGAAGTCATCAATGTAGAGTAACCTAGTGTTGAATGTATTTTTAAGCCCACTATGGTATGATGTAGTATGACAAAGTCATAAAATAATTTTCAGTATTTTGAAACGTTTAAAGAAGTGTCTATGCTAATTGTTTTAGCTAGACAAATTGATTTGAAAATATCAAAATATATTTATAAAATTATCACACGCCATTAAAGCCATGGTGTGGAGATGAAAAGGACGGAATCCTCAACGTACTCTCAAGATGTGCAGTATCACGAAGTCATGAAGTAATGACGGAATCCTCAACGCACTGTCAAGATGATGCGGTATCATGAAGTCCTAGAAATGAATTTTTGTGATTTTAACTAATCTAAAATGATTTTTAGTTCGTAATATACGAACAGTTCAATAATGTGAGTCTATGTCATTTATTTTGACTGGACACTTTTGGTCAGAAATAGTTCAAGTTGTATTTCCAATCCAAATTATTCTGGTGCGGAATTTTGTAGTAAGTCTGAGGTGAACACGTGCAAAAATAAATATATTCTGTCGGCTAAAACAGATATATTTTCGTCGGTATATAGCTCCGACTGGCGCCTAATAACTAAGACGTTCTGCACGACGTATGGTACAATAGGCTGATCACCTAGCGTACACCTATGAAATGTTTTTAGTCTATGTGATTGATAAACATTCTGTTTATAAGTATTTATAGGGATAAATATTGTTTATTTGGAATTCAGTTGAATGACTGATAATTCCTTTTGTATGTTTACGATCTTTATGACCCCTCAGCATAGTATGAAAGTTTTAATGAATATTTTGATTTTCAATTTATTCTTTTGTAATATATTGATTTTCAATTTATTCTTCTGCAAGATATTCCATTGTTCTGGAATTGTAAGTTTAGAAGTATGAACTTCCTAGAAAAGGGTGGTCATAGAATTTGATGAGTAAAGAGATATTCTCAGAGATGAAAATTGGTAGAAATGAGTATGATGAAATTTCGGAGACGAAATTCTTATAAGAAGGGGTGAATGTAATATCCCAAATATTTAAAATATTTGTAGATGAGAGTTTAAGTAATAAATTAAAGGTTAAGATTTAAAACTTAGAATTGTAGAAGTGAGATGTGTAAAAAATGGGTAAACATTATTTTTTAACATAATTTATTTGTTAGAAATTAAATGTGTGAATATTTTAATGATGCATGTAGAGAATTTATTAAGAAAATAAATTCAATTGAGAAGCGAAAGTGATTATATTAATATATATACACCTAATGTGTGCTTGTTAGCCCAATATGGGAATACTTACATGAAGGTGGGTAATTAAATAATAAGCCCAAAGGTTATAGTCCAAGAGGTAATTAAGATAAGTCCAATTAAATTATGTTGGCAAGTATTGTATATAATGGGGGTGGTAGTCCAATTAAATAAATTACCTAGCCTAGTAAGT